>JAOYRR010000462.1:0-211741 GCA_038994665.1 Podotricha telesiphe
CCCGTGCCTCTTGAAAACCGTTCAAGCGCTCTGACCGCTAAGACATGCGTTCTACATCCAGCTACGTTGAAATTCTTATACACATATTACAACTTATATTTGTTGTTAGTTATATTTTTATACGTTTTCTAAATATGTCTTTTTCAATTTCCTTAGTGTGGGAATAGCATTTTCTCTTGCCAGACGATTGTTCGTAGAATAATCTTTGGGTAGCAGAAATTTGTAAAAATTTATCTACAGAGATGCTAAAATCCTGACAAATCCTGACTGTAAACGCACTTGATCGTGGGTTCGATACACGCCCGCAGATAAAAATTAAATTTCATTTCCCCGCTCCGGTGATAATAAAAAAGCGCGGCGTTGAGTTCCACTACTCGAACGAGAACGGAGTGTCTCGACACTGAGGTCCCTCCGCCATTACCTTGACGTAGCTGGCTGGGAACCATCCACTTTGCCTGTTCCTCCCCTTCGCCTGCAACTCCCCCTCCCACCAGCCACTCTCCGCCTTCTTCCTCACAACCAACAGCTGCCCTTTGACCAGGGACAATTGTTCTGAACTATTAGAAAAAGAAAGTAATTTAAAAAATATATATCATTCTACTTACATAGACTATAACTTTTAAAACCGAAGTTCGAATCCCGCTGCGTTCACATTTTTATGCGTTTTCAAAAAATGTTTTACCTCAACTTTCCATGTATGGAAGTAATATGTCGCAAAATTAGAATATAAAATTAGCACCCCCCCGGAGATAGGAATGTGGAGGAAGGAAGATGTGATGACAGTGGAGGAGACGAAAGAAATAGACAGGGACCGTTTTTTATTCAATATATCCAACTAACCTTGTGGCTGTATAGTTGGCTAACGCCTGAGCGACCTCGTGTTTTCTTCTGGAGGTCGCGGAGTCCCTTCCCGAGTCGCGCCTCGCTGAGGAGGCGGGGCGAGGCCCCCCGGGGGCGGAGGCCGACTCGGTGATGGCGGCTACCTCTGACGATATTGGCGTTGACGATTTTTGTTCCTAAAAGGTTGCAATAATTAGGCATAAGTTTTAGGCGTAAATAAAAATTAAAGGTTTCATTATGCCGTGTGACAGCGCGATAGTAGCGGGTTTGATAAACACTCGAGGCAACGATTATATTTAAATTATTTTTATCATCAAAATTAAGCAAAGCGCTGCGTTGAGTTCCGCCACTCAACGTACAATGTCTCAATTCAGAAAGCGGAGAACGGAGTTTTTATTATACATTATATATTATTATATGTAAAATTTTTTTTACTAAATGCACTTACTTGTATTGGTTCCACTTGCGGTTGCTGTATCTGTGGCTCTGGTTCCGGTAAGGGTTCGGGTTCAGGTTGGGTTTCGATGTCCGGCTGAGGCTCAATCGGGGGCTCCCTCGCCTCGGGGATGCTGGACATCGGCTCATTGCTGGTTGTAGCGTCCTTCGTCACGTAGTTAGATGGGAATATGCCGGTACTTGGATAAAAAGATAGTTTTTAGAAAACGTATAAAATCTTTAACGTATCGGTACTCGAACCTGCACCTTTCGTTGAACACTATGGCCTCAAGTTTCAAATTTAGCTCTAATAATAACACAAAATAACAAAATATTGTGTTCAATTTCAATGCACGTTTATGATGCACTTTTTAGAGGCACAGGTCCAAATACTTTCCAAATGTTACATACACAGTCCACGTTCCACCTCATTAAAGAAAAATTACACGTTAAATAGTGGAACCGAAAGCCGCACTTCATGATACCAGGTCTTAAAAAGGAAATTAATTTAAATACAACAGAATCTCGTTTATACGATTTCTCGCATAATACGCTGTCGTGCAACTTTCATTCCCAAGAGTGCGTATCGAACCCACAACCATCGTGTTCTCAGTCAGGCACTAAATTTTAGTATTTTGTGTATACCGTATCCCAATCCTGCCGGTCCACCAGTCGCCATCCCGTCGCATCACTTCTATCCTTTCCCCGGCTTCGAACACCAAGTCGCCGGGTTCACTCGAGTTGTATGGATAAGCCGCTATGTAGAAATCTCCGCCCTCTTTAAGGAAAATGGAGAGAGGTTTTTAGCTTCACGTTAGTGATGAGACACTCCGTTTCAAACTAGACATAAAAAATTTAAACTTAACAGGGATTCGAACCCGCGCCTCTTGGAAATTGCAACCGATTTAAGCCCATATCTTCTTATGGAGCTACGTAGAAATTTTACACTTATTAAAAATGATTTTTCAAATTATTAATAAATAATTATATTACATTAAATTTCTCTATGTTTTATAATAGTTTATAAGCTGCTTTTTTAATGTTATATTTGTGTATTAAAGCAAATCAATGCAGTACAATTTATTTTGTTAATTTTTAGTTTTAAGATTTAAAATATTCTTTTAATCTGTATTTTATTTAATGTTTTATCACTGGTGGATCTAAATAAATAAATAAAAAGAGAGATGAATGGAATGCTCCAAATTTCGTACCGAAATGAGAAACAATTGCCATTGTTTCTTTGTTACACAGAAATTTTACGTTAGTCGACGCAAACTTAATTGCGTGCGTCAACTAGTTACATATATTCTAACACCATGTATATACTACACTAACAGATTAATAATTACATAGAGGTATCAAGCCTCTGGTTTAAAAAAAAAGAGATTAAAATAATTCCATTTTAATAATTCCAGTATCAATTCACTTTCCGCACGAATACAAGTAATTGTGTGTTGAGTGTCGGAACAAAACGCCGCGCTCTTGTCACCAGAGCAAATAAAAATAATTCCCTCAAGTGGGAATCGAACCCGCAACCATCACGTTTACAGTCAGACGCTGTCACAGTGCTGCAAGGTGGCTTCAAAAGATATTTATTTAAAAAAAAAACTTACCTACAGCCGGCATAGCACCACCCAAATCATTTGCAATTTCCGCTTCCGGTACTTCAGCGATCCCTAAAATTAAAAAAGAAACATAAATATTTAAAAAAATATATATATATTTAGTTAAAAAAAACGGAGTTTAGTGGGCCAACAATAAGGGGGGTAGGGGGGGGGGGTGTCTTTCTTTACACTAGCAATACGATAAGGGATAAAAGTCCAAACGTTTAACTTTACTATACAGCATGAGTGAATAAGTTAATAAATAAAAAAATAAATGTCAAAAAATATGATATTTAATAATAAATAATTTGAGTGCTAAGAGAACTTTAAAATGTACTGGATCTCATTTCAACATGCAATCCAACATATTAACTCAATCAGTTCCACCAAACGCATGTTCCTGTGGTCTCCATACATCGGCATTGGCGAAATAACTTGTATTCTTCTGGCACGTTCGAAGTGCCATAATGAACAACCGAACCGAACCGAACCGAACTGAACCGAACTATACAATCGGAACATACAATTTGAAAGGTATTATCAATCTAGCTTTATATAAATGTTTAAATTACAAATATACTCGTAAGTTACAGTCAAAACTCTTTTTATAAGGAAAACAATGTAATAACTTGTACATATAAAATATTTCTTTTAGATATAATCATTTTTAGTTAGTAACACGACGGCATCAAAAATAATATGTATATGTAATTTCAATAAAAAAATTAAGTTAACAAATTCACCGGTTCAAAACTTCGTAACGTTCAATATATTTATTTATACGGAATTTTGATCAAAATCACAAACTCCGAATATACAGGTAAATTCTGAAATCTTCGGAGAATTCTGAAAGTCGGCAATAATCGGAAATTTCAAAAATTCCGAATTTATAGGAAAATTCCAAAATTCAAATCTTTTTGGGAAATTAAATTATTATAAGTTTTTTTTTTAAATAATTTTGACTGTAACACAATTATATAATAAAAGGGGACAACCATTAAAATTTAATTGAAAATTATATACTTAAAAGGGATGAGAGCTTACATTGTTGTTGATAGTTTGCTTGTATAAAAAAATATTTAATTATTCATAAGTAAACAGAGAAAATAGTGATTTATTATTTAATTTAACGCATGGCAGAGATAATTTAGCGTCTAAACTCAACGTCGTGCTTTATCTTACCAGAGCGATGAAATTAAAGTAATTTAGATATAATCCAATGAGTGCGTTTGAAACTCCAAAATCACATTTACAGTCTCAGTCACAGATGCTGCCCCACTATTTATATATTTTTTCAAAATTTCCGTAACTTTTTCTATATAGACAAGACAAATTAGCGTTCGGGACACCTGGTGCTAGGTGAATACCGCCGCTCGTAATCCCTTGTAACACCAGAGGGGCTACAGGTGCGTTGCTAGCCTTTAAGGTACACGCACCTTTTAAAGGTACCAATTTAGTATCGACCTGGAAAGGCTGCCGCTGATAGGCTACTTACTGACTAAAAAATCCCCCCTATTTTGACGAACTAGAGGAACAGGGGATTTCTGCAAAATTGAATTTTTTTGAGTTATATATTTTCGTTCTTATATTTGAACACATGTACAAGTAAGTGAGTGGTGAAGTGGAGATAATATTTCATATTTTCGTAGTTCAAATCTTTATGTATGATTGATGATTTTAGGTGCATATAAATTTCTGTAAGCCTAAAAAACTACATTAAAGTTTTGAAAAAAAAAAAACTTATTTAATTTGAATAATTTTTCAAAAAACAAACTTACATCCTGTATTATCGTTAGAAAATACTAAAAAATACAAATAATAATCTAACTTTTAAAAAAAATGCCAAAATCTTAAATTTTCTGTGACAATATGTTCATATATGCATGTGTTTCCACACGAGCTTACCTTCAAGCTGAGTTTTAGTTTCCAAAGGCTCTATGACTTCAGCGTAAGCTTGTATCGCATTTATATCTTCGACATAAGATTCTGGGAACCATCCAGATTGGCCTGTGTGGAAAAAAATGAATAAAATATAATAATCGTTTCTGAATTTATTTTCAGATGTTTTACCTTAAAGCGGGTAGTCAGAGAGAAACTAGAATCAACTATCAAGACACTCTGTTCTTCAGGCACCGCCCGAATTCGTGACATTGTATTGTGTGAGTTCAGTTCACCAGACCGAAAAATTCAAATAACGAAATAATGAAAATTTCACAGAGTGGGACTCGAACCCACAACCAATCACAATTAAAATTAGACACTAACCCACTTCGCTAACTTTCGACATCGAACAACGAATCGATATGAATATATAATAAAAAATATTTCAATAAATACCTGTATTCGGACAAAAATCTAATAAAATTATACAAAATCTTTAGTTATATCTTAATTATTAAGTAATAATATATCTATATACATACATAATAATAAAAAAAACCATTAAAATCTTACAAAATCTATCAAAATCCTCACCTCTGGCTGTGCCCCACTTCCATCCAGGTTCCGCGTCACCACGTGGCGCTGTTGCTTCACTAACCTAATATTAATATTTAAAAAAATATTTAAGTACTGCTAGGCACGTTGATGCGTAAAACACGTGATGCCATAGCAACGTTAACACAAAAAGTGTATTTCAAACACATGGTAGTGTGTGTAATATATATAGTATGAATTTAGCACTAATGCTATGCCAAATATTTAATAGTTCGCGTGAAAACCTGTCCACCATTTTACATGTAATAGTTATCCCACTTATTGTTTTCATATCCAAATAAATTTAAAAATCGATCCAGTTTAGTTTTTTTTATGTACATATGTACGTATTATTTACGTCGTCATTCGAATATATTTTGTATTTCATTAAATAAATAACACATAACTTCTTCTTCTATCTAAAACCAAAATGTTCTTCTAGAATCTTCTTTAATATATTACAACCTAACAACTGCGCATCATGGCTTTAAAGTGTATGACATAAAATAACCACAAATTATTAATTAGGGTCTCTACAACTATATATACAGGCTGTTCTTTTTCCTTACCAAGTCACCCGGCTGTAAACTCAACTCGTCCGCTGTTCGCGCATTAAATTCATACACACAACGCCATTTTGGTGTGTTAGTGACATTCGCCACCGCTTCTGTTGCTAAAAGGAGTAAAATAGAGAGAAAAATTATTTGCTTTTTGTGTCAACGCTTTTGGCCGTATATCAGGGTAGTCAGAGGATAACCCTGATTTAAGACATTCTAGTGTTGAGTGACGGACCTGAACGCCGCGCTTTTTTTTTGTAGACTAGAGCGGGAAAATGAAAATCATCAAATTATGATAATTCTAACGAGTGAGAATTGAACCCACGACGAATCGCGACTACACTACAAGAATTGAATTCTTTTTTAAAAAATTAAAATAACTATAATAGAGTTTGCATTGTTCTAAATAAATCCACTTATGCATAACAAAAATAATTTTATACAAAAAGAAGCGAGTTTGAATTTCGTTAAATTTAAATAGGCTGTATAATGTTCTAAAATATTAAAAAAATTATAACTATATTTTATTATTCTAGAAATACAAAAATAAATTATCACAATAAAACCTAAAAAGTAAAATAAAACAAACACCCTTAAAATTGTCGACTTGTATTGTCTAGTCATCGGATCCGGACACGAGTGCACATTTTCAAGTAAATCAAAAACGAAAAGTGGATCAAAACAGCAACGTAAGATTTTCTTACATTAATAGACAAATAGACATAGGTGAAGCTATATAATTGCTTTATTTTTGTCAGTCAGTAAGTTAATTCACAACTAATTTAGTCAGTCAAGACAAAAGTATCGAACGCGTGTAATCAAACAAAAACAACAATGGCATTTACAATGACATTTGCCAGAGAGGTTTTTAGACGTCGGGCGTTAGGGCCGGATTAAGGAGAAAATCTTTCCTTTTGATTCAAACTTTAAATTTGGCAGTGAAATGTCGATAACTACGGACGAAGTCGCGAGCTGAGCTAAAAGCTAACGTATGATTTAGTACCGTTAGTGGCCGGCGCGTCTCCCCACGCCGCTTCGGTGGCAGCGGGTTCACCCCACGCCTCGTTCGAGGAACCCCAATCTGCGCCTTGAATTAAAAAAAAAAAAGATAATAAAATAATTGAAGTTGTAATACAATTTCTTGTATATTTTATATATATATTATTTTTCTTGTAAGACGTAAGTTGATGCAAAATGTCCTGTTTGAAATTAATTGTTTAATTAAATAGTTTTAATGATAATATATTTTTTAATGATAAAATAATTGCGGCTATGTAACGACTATTTATTATTGCAGTGTTTGTAGACCTATTAAATAAATACATAGCACTGTTTATGTACACTAATAGAGAAAAGGTTGTCACTCATGCGGTAGAGCTAGTGTGTAGTATGTAGTGACCGGAACAGAGAAATGATAATGATTTATTTATAATCATTCCCCTGAGTGGGAATCGAACCCACAACACTGCGCTACAATAGCTAATTGAAAAAAGTTGCCTTTAAATTTACATTCTTTAAAAAAACCGTAACATTGGTTTTGGTTACGGTTACGGATAGTTTTTTTATTTCGGATATCCGATAATTTCGGAGCTCCATAACATGCCAGATAGCTAGAGTATTAGTATTTATATATGTTTGTTTGTGTGTATTTGTTTGTGTGTATTTGTGTGTTTATATCACTCACCAGCCCCCCAAGCGCTGTCCGCAGGTGCGGTGTTCCTATTCTGAACATATTCCTCTCTCTTCTGCTCGTACAGCTTCCACACGGTCGCGCATTTTTCGCTCAATTGAGCGACATTGTCGTTTAGCTCACTGAGTTGCTTCTCGTTGCTTTCTAGGTCGGTTTTTTTGCTTTCCACTATTGCTTTGGCGGCGTCTACCTATTTTTGCAATCAAAAAAAATTAAAGTTGCAAGATTCGAACCCGCGCCTCTTGTACGTCCATAAAACGATGCTATACGTTGTTATCCGGCAACATTGAAATAAAGTGTGTGAATAATTCATTTTTTTTAATAATCAAGTCAAAAATTAGTTTTTTTATAATTTTTTTGTACTCAGAATATATATGTGATTAAGTTATTAAGCTTATACTAAATGTATGAATTTTACGCTTATAAAGAAACCTCAAAGTTCTAGATTAGTCGATACCAAATTAACCAACAAGTAGCAGATTCAAATCCCGCTACATCGTAATTGAAAAAAAATTAAAATCTATATCAAAAGAATCTTCTAGACAGCCTAAAAATTTAACCATTTACCGTTTCACGTAGTTGTTTTAGAGTTGTCTCCATCATACTCAGCTGTCCATCGTCGCCAGCAGCTTCTGATACTTTAGCCTAAAAAAAATATATCTTATATCTATACAAATATATAATAAAATTGGAGTGTCTGTTTGTAATATTAAAATAATCTCTATTTACTAAATGCATATGTATGTATATACAATTTGTAACTAAATGAAACAAACAAAAAAGTTATATATATAATATAAAAAAAAATAACAAACATATAGTAATATAATATAAACAAATAAGAAGTATATAATATACTTTTTTCAATTTTCTGTCTGTATAATTCTCGTAAAAATGGCTCAAAAGCTTTCACTTGTCAATAGGGTGAGCCAGGGTGCTTGCACACACACGAGAGGCGCGGGTTCGAATCCATTTACGTAAAAAAAAATATACGTTTTTTCTTTGTATTCTAAGCAATAAAAAAATATAACAAATATGTTTAATTTACCTTAGCTTCCAAATCCGCTTTTTCCTTGTTCAAAGCTATTTGCTTAGCATTTAGTTCCTTCACCCTGGCTTTAAGTTGTTGCATTTCCGCCATACTCGAGTCGCGATCGGAACTGTTTTAAAATGCAAAATTCGGAGAAAATAATGTTGATTTTTTCTTATTTTTTTTTGTTTTTTAATAGTTTTATTATTTTGAATTGAAACTATTTTTAACCGGATTAACCGCGTATATTATTGGTGTTCTATATAATCAAACTATAAAGTTCAGTAGTTATCATTGTACAGGCGCAGCTTCAAATCCACCAGGACCGTCTACCGTCTAACTAAAAAAATCTAGAAAAAACAAATTACTTTCTTAAACTCACCGCATAGAATCAATCGTGCACTTATGAGTGGCAACTGCGGTCCTAGTGTCCCGAATATCCTTTGCCAGTGATCCCGCTTTCGTAGTGACCGAACTCAATTCGGCGGTAAGTGACTGACTTTTAGCTTTTAGCGAGAGCACTTTCGTTTGCTCCTCAGTACGGAGTGCTTCCAGCTCTCTTGTTCTGTAGGAGAGTGCAGAGGTGTGTCATTTCACGCTTACGGACCAACTAGTGTCACGACACTCCGTTCACCGAATTCACCTCGAATTCGAGATATTGTGTGCTGAGCGGCGGCAGTTTTACGCAGCGCTTTGTATTACACCAGAGCGGTGAAATGGTAATCATTTTAATATAATCGTTGCCTCAAGTGTCAATTTGAACCCACAACCATCGAGTTTACAGTCCGATTGCCACTGCGACACTTTAAAGGTTATCGTTCAACTATGTATGAAAGAATGTGCTTTAATATTGCTTCGGAAAGAGAATCAAGTTCACGACTTTTTTAATTATAATTTGAATTGTGAGTGAAAAAAATGTCGTACAAAAAATATTTTTATATTATCTATCAGCTTTACGATTAAGCAGGGTAGTTAGAGAGAAACATAACTTTAGTCGTAGCCAAATCTTGACACGTTTAAAAAATATTATTATTGATTGTTGTTTATCTAATTTAGAAATTACCGAAATTATGAGTTAGGCCACTTTCATTTTAAAGTTGTGTGGGTATATATTTACATACCTCTTTTTCTCCCACTCCAACTGACACTGCCTTTCCATTTCTTTTCTAGCTGCTTCTCTCTTTTCCTATTAAAAATTAAAGAAATAAATATAAAAACTTATCCGCCATTGTAACGGCCATCCTCTCTCTACAAATCATAGTCATATATGACAATGACGTAATCTGCCATTTTGTTGCGGCGTCCATTTTGTATATACAACGACACAGACTATCGGAAATGAAGATATTACAAACAAGCGACACGCTCGCCTGTATAAATTACACGACTAAATTATTCAGTTTTTAGCCCGCCCGCGGTCTAAACTTTGTTTAAATTTATATTTTTTAGGTAACTTCTCTATTTATGAACAGATTGAAATAAAATAAACACTAAACGTTAAAGGAACCGTTTACCAAAATACAATAGTCAAAACTGCATTTAAATCGATTAAGCTGTTTCTGAGATTAGGGCGCACAAAGGCACAGACAAACATAAAACACTTCAAACGTGACTTTCGAGATGGCGGAGCAATTATTGAATATTAAATTTGTTTAAGATGTTGAAAAATATCTTTTGTATATTTAATTACAGGTTAAAAGAGTATTCTAAAGAGAACATAGAGAAGAACTTAGCATCTGTTTGTTATAATTATTGTGCAAAAACAAAAACAAACAAACAATCGTCAATTACTTTTATTCAAAATAAGAAGTTACATGCTTAATATTTTGAACGTCAAACAGTTTACCACCGGTTCACTAAAGTGAATGCCTCAGACCTGAGAAGAACCTATTTCTTTGTTTCAAAACAATAATTTACAGATGTATTAGTGACAATGATAACCTTTTAAATAGGCTGCAGCGAGCATTTCATTCCCAAGGCGTGTTATCATTTATAAAATCGGTTAAACCTGTATCGGTAATAACCTGCACGACCTGCAAGTCCGCACGCTATATTTCTTTCTATATATGGATGAACCGGTATCTACTTGGATTTTTTAGCGTTCGATAATATACTAGGCCAAAATAATAGTTTTATCATCATATTTTTAGAAAACTTATAAAAATTTGAACGCGGAGGGATTTGAACCCACGCATATTTTTCACCGTCCAAGCGCTCTGACCTCTAAGCCATGCGTTCTATCCAGGTGCGTTGAAATTCATATACGCTTATAACAACTTATTTTTGTTCTTAGCATCTCTGTAGAGAAATTTAAACAAATTGACGCTACCCAAAGATTATTCTACGAACAACCATTTGGCGATAGTTTAAAAAGACACTGTTTCAACAAAAAATATAAAATTTTAATTAGTAGAAATCATAAAAAAATTGAACGCCCAACCCTGACCGCTAAGCCATACGTTCTATCCAACTGTAATTCTTTTTGTGCTTACACCAGAACCATTCTATATACTAACGACCCGGCTTGAGCTGCGCTTTACACACGGATTGCTAGTGAATATATTTAACTAGTGACTAATCTCTATTCCTACACAGCTACGTCGAAATTCTTATACTTGGTAGTAACAAAAAAATTTTTTTTTACTCTTTTTAAAGTGTTATTCACACACTTAGGAAATTGAAACACATATTTTTAGAAAACCTATAAAATAATCGAACGCAGCGGAAAACCCTCCACGAGGCGCGGGTTGAAATCCAGCTGCGTTCCAACTTTTATACGTTTTCTAAAAATACCTAACAAACTAACCTGGTCTTCTTTTTGTTTTCTAAACAATTCTTCTTGCTCCTTCTTTTGCGCTTCCAAACGCAATTTCTCCTTCTTGTCTGCTTCTTCACGCTCTTTTCTTTCCCTCTCCGCCTAATTTTCAAAAATAATTTTAAAAAATAGTATCAGATATATATCGACTACTAGTGACTCGCTCGCAGCTTAGCCTGCTTAAACTATTTCTATATCCACCCCCGTCCGCGTTCACACTTAAATCACAAATGTATCTTTATTTTATAATTTAAATGGTTGTACCTTTGTTATTTATGAACCTATTGAAATGAAATAAACACCAAATGTAGTTTGAATTTACCAAAGTACGATAGTCAAAACTGTATAGAAATCGGTTAAGCCGTTTCTAAAATAAACGTGTACAAACGTATAAAGAAACAAAAAAAATAATAAAAACCATTTATTTCGGTTCTATAACAATTATTTGTTTTTCATATATCTTCCATGTACAGACAGCGATCAGTTACATTTTTATTGTATGTTAAGATTATTATGTATTTAATTCCAGATCTAAAACTATATACAAAAGAGCTAGTCTTCTAGAACATACTTTTCACAAAAAAAACTACAGCTAAAAAAAAAGAGAAAAATTAACGACACTACACACTACAAATTAAAAAAAAGTACAATATTTCTTTCAACCAAAATACCTCAGCCTCCTTGACGCGTGGAAAGAGAAAGGCAAAATAAAAATATATAAAAAACACACACACACACCAGCAAAAAATTAAAAAAGAATTATATTTTTTGTGGGCGGCGTTAAATTACGCAATGTCTCGATTTCAGGCCCTGTTATGCGGGAAACGCCTCTCTCCGCTTTGTATTTGTTTTAGACAATATTACTTAGACAATATTATTATTCATCGTGTTGCAGTGGCACACGGCCTGAGTGTGAGCGCGACGATTGTGGGTTCAATAACACACACTAAAAGCCGACCTAATTCTTTGTCTCCTGGTCTTTTCTCGGTAAGGGTTGCCTGGAAGAGATCACCTGTGGCGATAAGACCGCCTTTACGCCGTACGCGTATTGGTGTAATAAAGAGTTTCGGTAATAATAATAATAAAAGTAAAATGAAGTGCGTCGTTGAATTCTGTAAAAGGAAATGCCTCCAGTTCAGTTTCGGAGTGTGTTTTCTAGTAGTTACCGTAACTCAACTGCGCATGCGCATTAATTACCAGAGCGAAGAAATTATTAACGCACACACACCCACCCACACGCAAGCACGCACGCACGGACGCACGCACGGACGCACACTTTTAAATTCCTTTCACACAAAACAGTAAATGGTCGCTAACGCTGTAAAGAAGAAAACGATAGATTCTTCTCTATCTATAGAGAGCCAACTTACCTTCTCTTTCATTTGAGCATCCGCCAACTGAGATCGTCTTCTTTCCAACTCGGCTTGACCTCTCGCCAAGTTCTCCTTCCTTCTCTCGTCGTAGGACTTGATGCTAGATTGACTTGTGACAGATTCACGTCTGAAATTATGAGAGTTCACAATCGATATTCAATGTGCCAATGTAGAAATTTAAAGTCACTATAAAAACAATATTAAAAAGTAAAGCTTATTACTCTGTAGATGAATATTTGAAGTATAAAAATGTGTGGAACTAATATGATTTCAGTTTAGTACAGATTAGCTACCACTGTATTAAATTGTAAACCGCATTGTAACATTTATACTTTAAAAGAGCAACTCTTGAGTTTCTCTGTGGCTCAGCAGAACTGCCTTCCCAACTGGCGGCTAGCTTTATGTTCGTGCGACTATTCAAAAGAAGTTCTTCTATTTGAATAAAGGGTATTTTGAGATTGAATGTTGAAGGTTACCCTAACTTACCTATTAGTTACCAGATACATATGAAACTTAAATAGGTAATTAGAATAATAATATTAAAAACCTTACTGTTACATATCATATTAATTGTTTAAGTTTATTATATTAATGTTACAATTTGCCAAAGCCAAAAAGCAGCGTTAAGTTCCGTTACGAAACTAGCAATGTTTCGAATTCATACAGAAAGTGGAGAGTTTAATTAAAAACTAAGTAATTATGTAAGATAAACTTACCTAATTTAATAGTTACCTAATATAAAGTAATCTGAGTAATGTAGCTAACTGATCAGTAAAACTTACCTAAATGTAGGCGGTATTAGTTCCACAGGTAACTTCGCGGGCACCGTCTCCCCTTGAGTCGCGCGTTCACACAAATACATAGCTAGAACGAATTCCTCGCAACCTAATGAGGAAAATATAAGTTCGATATAGAAATTCACGCTTCAATCGGAGGCAATTATTATATCAAGCTACCGCCTATGATATCTTAGTTGGTTTTCTAGAACGTATTTTCGAATACCAATAATATACTCAATTAAATTCGGTTAAAATAGTTTCATATAAAAATGTGTAATAATCGCGAAAACCCAAGATATATATAACGTGTCGGGACTCGAACCCGCGCCACTGCCTGCTGTAACTAGACACGCACTATGCAGCTGCGGAGATACTCGCATACGCGCGGTACTACTTGCTGCAGTTCTCAGCATCTCTGTAGAGAGATTTTTACTAATTTATTTTATACAAAGATTATTTTAGAGATAATATGCGTTTCCTAATATATCTTAAGTGTATGAATAATACTTTAAATTATATAACTTAGTTCTCTACGACTCAAGTACAATAGATAACAGATTCAAATTCAGCCTTTAAAAACTTATTTTGCTCTTACCCAACTTTCCATCAGAATCCAAGTCTGCCAAGGCCCAAATTTGGGCGAGGGTCTGCTGTGGAAGACGGGACTGCAGCATGATGGACCTGGCCTGAGCTCCAGACACGGAGCCAGTTTTAGCGCGGTCAGTAGCATTGTATAGTTGGGTATATCTGAAGAGAAGATCAAAAAATTGGATATTGTAAAGGATCTTGGATAAGATGGGATTCATTCGTCCCAATGGGTTAAGTTTGTATTGTGTTTGAAAATATGGCCAAAGCTGACGTAGCGACCTCTTTTATTCATATACTATAGCTGAAATCCTACAATATGTAGCTTACAATAGTTTGGAGTATTTGAAGATAGGACCAGAAAATTGGATGTCCTGAAGAAGATTTTGGATGGTGGGTGCAGTTTCAAATCCTAGTACGACTTTACGTATCGTTAAGTTCTGTCCTAGTACTTGTAGAGACAGTCTAAGACAATCTAGTGGCGTAGTGATAGTACCTAATTATTATTATTTTTACAGTCAAGGCAAACGGGCGTTCGGGTCACCTTATGGTAAGTGATCAGTGAGCCGCGCACGACCCCGTGTCACAAGAAGAGCTACAGGGATGTTGCCGGCCTTTAAGGCGGAAATAGACGCACTTCTTGAATGTACCGTGGATTCGCTACTTCTGGGAATGATTATATTAAAATTATTTTTATTTGCCCGGTACGTTGCGGCATTCGATCGGCATTAATTGAGCTCGAGCGGTGCGTGAAAAACGGAGTGTCTTGACAATAGGTTTTCTCTGACTACCCTGCTATGAGGGAAAACGTGTGAAGCTGCAAAAAAACTAGTAGTAGCGTAGTATTTCAACTTCAACCAAACTGTAATACATAAGTAACTGTAATACTAAATGTAAAAAAAAAAAACTTACTTCAGCTTTTGTGGTTGTGGTATACCCCACTCAACCGCTGGAGGGGGACTGACCACCCCCATAGGGACATCGGTGGGACTGGTCACCAAAGATCCTAGAGAGAGATCGGAGAAAACATTATAACCATACATACAAATAAATAAAAATGGAGTGTCTGTTTGTAATAATAAAATAACCATTTTTTACTAAATGCATTTGCATACACGGTACATGCACAAATTTTTTTTTTTTTACAATTTTTGTCTGTCTGTCTATTTGTTATAGCTTATCTCTGGAACGGCTAGACCGATTTTGACAGCATGGTCACTGGCAGATAGCTGATGTAATAAGGAGTAACTTAGGTATTGAAATAAACCATCGACACTTATTTTGATTGCCTTTAGAAAAAAGCAACTTAAGTAAAAAAATATCCAAAAAGTTTTTTAAATTACAGCTTAATAAATAAATAAAAACAAACGTTGCTAAAAATGACAAGTTAAGTCACTTCAATTCTAAAGGCATATTGAAAGTTATAAATGTAAGAAATCAATGAATATTTTATATATTAATATCTAAAAAGTAAAATGTACGAAAATCGTTTAATAAGATTAGTAGAAATCTATAAAAAATATCTAGAAACCGTCTTACATGATATTCTCTAAAAGATAACAGACTAGAAGAATCTTGTAGAATAACATATTACAATACTATTCAATAAATATAAAGAACTGCTCAAAAATATCTTAAAAACTTACCAGGCCTAGAAAACGAATCACTTCTCATTGCTGTAATAGGCGTTGATGTTATTGGTTGACTGGGAATTGAACTCGCTATACTTGTCACAGCTGACTTCGGTGGACTCACCAAAGAACCCACGGTTGTTCCAACAGGAATTTGGGGCTGGGAAGACGGAACCAAAGGAGTTGGTCCTACCAACAGTTGACTTTGGTTGATAGAATTCATTTGACTTGGTGGACTTGTCAACGATTGTGACATTAGTGGTTGACTTGAGTTTAATGGTTGAGATGTGTTTGTTAATGGTTGTGTAGGTTGAATCAATGGTTGTGTTGTCTGAATTAGAGGTTGATTTGGTTGCATCAATGGTTGATTTGGTTGCACCAACGGTTGATTTGGTTGAATCAATGGTTGATTTGGTTGAATCAACGGTTGATTTGGTTGAATCAACGGTTGATTTTTTTTTGGTTGATTTGGTTGAATCAACGGTTGATTTGGTTGAATCAACGGTTGATTTGGTTGAATCAACGCTTGACTTGGTTGAACCAATGGTTGACTTGGTTGAATCAATGGTTGTGAAGGTTGAATCAAAGGCTGACTAGTCATAGTTGGGGTCGAATTGATAAACTGTTGACCATTACCAATCAATGGTTGTGGGATGGGTGGTTTCACACCAGATATTAAATCTGGGACAGTTGGTTTTGGTGGGATCGGTTGATTGAAATCACCTAATAGTGACTGATTAGATTGTGCTGGTTGAGGGGGTAACCCACCTATTAGGGGTTGTTGGAGGTTAGGCATGGGAGGAATGGGAGGTTTTGGTGGAGGAAATTGTTGTTTAGTGCCTAAAAGTAAAAAAAAATAAAATAAATATTTTTAATTTTTTTTATATATTATGTAAATAAACCTAATTCATTGTAAACTTCGTAAATACGAATTTAAAATTTTACATTAGTCATATAGTGACTCTTGTTTTTGATATATTATTTGTCGGTGTTGTTTGTATTTTTATATCTTTGTTTCATTGACTCTGGGAAATGATTATTTGTATTAAAATTATTTTCACTTCTCCGCTTGTGCTTAAGACAAAGCGCATCGTTGGGTTCCGCTACTCACCAATCGATGTCTGGTTTTCGGGTGCTGCGTGTACAACGGAGTGTCTTGACACTAGTTTCACTCTGACCATGATAGCATGGTGCTATGCTGGAGCCTACACGCATCTTATTTTGATTAAATATTTTTCTTCTATGCCTTCTATTCTTTGTTTTAGAGCAAAGAATTTCTACATCATCCAATACGGCCGTAATATCCGTTAAGCATTACATAACCACTAAAAGATCTTTCTTTCATTGATGTGCTTTATTCTTATCACATGGAGGGGACAGTAGTTATGTCATGTGTCTAAATGCAATATTTTATTCAATCATTATTTTTATTTACTTTTTCGGATTTTCTACAAAATTGAATTAATCTAGACTTGAACAGACATGGCCATACAGTTGTTGAATCATCAGTCACATCCAGAAGATTTATAAAACAATAAAAGCTTACGTAATACATGAACAACCCTATATTTGCATATATAGTTTTTTTAATAAAAACCAATTCACCTGTAGGACTAAGCGACGCAAGGAGAGAAGGCGGTAATGCCTTCGGTATTTCCACACCGTGTAATTTTAAATTTATTATCTGTAAGAATTAAGAAAAATATAATCTAAAAAATAAATAAACCAGAAATAGAACAATAACTAAACAATTATAATTCTATACAGTAGAAACTCTACACTCATTTATATGGATTTGCGATTGTCTAGATTACTAAATAATCTTATAAATTGATCTGGTTAATTGAGTCACTACTGTATATAGTTTCAAACAGAGAAACATTATTAAATAGTTAGTTGTTATTAAGTTCTTAATAAAATTACTTATTAATACTTATTTTTTTAATAGTAGTGACACAGAAAGTGGAGAGCAGAGTGTCTGAACTCTTACTGCCTACTAAATAAGAACAAATATAAGCAATTAAAAAAAAAATATTCAATAATGTAACTTAAGAAGCACCTATGGCTCAGTGCTTGAAATTACCTTGCAAGCGATAGAGAACTCCTTCAAATCCAATTTGCCATCAGCATTTGTATCAGCTAGAGACCAAATTTGTCCCAAAATCGGTGGAGGCAGTTGTGACTGAAAATATTCATAATATAATCATATATTTTATTAAATTACTTAATAAAAGTCTTAAACAATTACAAAATATTTAAAATAACATTTACAAAACATCTATACATATAATAAAAATGTAGCTGATCACTACCTGTACATGGAAGATATATGAGAAATACTATTATTGGGGGCATTTATCAGTGTAATGGAACCAATGATTTTTATTATTTTTTCTGATTGTCTGTGCATTTTTACTAGCTAATCTTAACCAGGCTCTACCAATTTAAATGCAGCTTAGCCTATTGCTAAGCTTTCCTTAACATTTAGTATTTATTTTATTAATAAATAGTACAACAATTTAAATTATAAATTAAAGCAAAGTTTGTGATTTAAGTGGAATTGTGGGTAGGTAAAAGAAGTTGCTAGTTTTAAATAATTACAAAATAGTATAAAATTATCATATTTTTTATACTAATGACAAAATAGCTTAAGCATTTTAAAAACACACACTTAATGTTATTTTTTTATAATTCCAAAAAACTTTGATTTATGATTGATTATTACATCAAAACAATTATATAATTGAAACACACTGACTTGCAATTTCATTTCTTTAGTTTAATAAGGAATAGTGTTAGGTTCCAAAAACCAATATATGTTAGAAATTATATAATATACACTATTATATCTTGAAAAAAATATATATTTACCTGTAACATAAACCTCTTAGCTTGCTCCCCAGTCAAAGTTCCACTGACTGGGCCAAGATTGCGAAAGTGTTCTGCAAATTTCACATGCTCGTGCGGCTGGATCATCCACGGGTCAGCCATGATCCTATTAAAAAGAAACACCTTAGCATTTCATAGTAGTGGTGTGGAGAGAGGAGCTCAGAACAGTGCCTTGGACTTGTGACCTCCACTGTCTAAGCTACTATCTTAAAAACTTAGAGTAACATTTTTTACTAAGTACAATAATAATAATAATATTAAAACTCTTTATTGTACAAAAATAAATGACAAATTACTAAATTAATAGTTTATTCATTTAAACACATCAATTTACATTTAACTGTGATTGAATTAGTATGAATAGATTTCTTTTGATAAATGGTTCTTTTTTTTTCTTACAATAATGTAAGTATAACATATTTATGTTAATAACTGTATTAAAATTATATTTTTGTATTTAATTATTCATTAAATTTTATCTTTAAATAACTTATAAAAAAAGGATAAGATAAAGTAATAAATATAAAATTAATAAATTATTTAGATCTTATCTTAAACTGTACAAGAAGAACTAAAGAAAATAGAGGGAAAAGTTCGTTTTTATATATTCCAGAACTTAATCAAATTGAAGCAAACCCATATAAATTCTAATCAAAAATAAACAAAAATTATCTGTTTTTAATAAATATATATTTTTTCTAAGAGATTATAATTCAAGTGTTAAGCATTGAGCCCTACATAATCCAATACAATAGTTTAACTAACACAATACATCATTTAATCAATAAAATTACGTTATCTAAAATAAGAGACTATGAAGTTATGAAGTTTAACATTTTATGTGCAGACGTTTATTTATTAATAAGCTATAGAGCAAAATCTTCATTTGTAAAAACTAACAACAATTTAACTAACTTACAAAATATATTCGTTTTCTACAAGAAGACACCAACGCCCCTTGAAATATATAAAATATTATAACGAAATCCTCTGCACTTCGTTTATTGATCCAGTGAAAGTGTCAAACTGAAGTGACGTACCGATTTTAGTTGAAAAACTAAGATGAGATAAACAATTTAATTTATTAATTAAAATAAAAAAATGTATATCGTAAACCCAGGTACTTACCGGTACCAAATTCGAAGATATTGAACCAGTATTTAAAGGTATTTACAGGTATTATGCGCACCGATACCAAGGAACGCTAACAAAAAACAAAAAAGGTTATTAACTATATAAATACCGGTATTTTCGCTGAAATACATAATCGAGTAAAAGTAACTTCAAGCGCTCTGACCGCTAAGCCATGCGTTCTACATCCAGCTACGTCGAAATTCTTATACGCTTATTACAACTTGCTGACAACAAATATAAGTTCAAAGTTTTATACGTTTTCTAAATATGTGTTTTTCAATTTCCTAAGTGTGCGAATAACACTTTAAAACAATGTTAAAAATACTGCTACGTTGCCGCGCACCGCGCTACGTTGCCAAATCGTGCATCAGCCTTCCGACTAAATATTATTCTTTTAATTTACAAATTATAATATTAAAACTATATTTATTTAATAGGTAAATATTCGAAATTTAAAAAATAAAGAGTTTCCGAACCATACAAATTTGACGTGACATTGAATTGACAATACACATGTTTTTTTATCTAATTCAATGTTTGTATTCTAGAAATTGTGAAAATAATTAAAAATATCAATTTAATACTGTAAAATGACAAAAATTGCTGATAACGTAAACCCACATGTGTACGAGAAGGGTTCAGCTCGAGAAGTTACAGCTGACGAGCGGGATGTAGATGTACAAGATGAAATCGACGAACGCGAGATATTTGATTTAATACGCAATATTAATGATCCAGAACATCCTTTGACTTTGGAAGAGTTACGTGTGGTAGAAGAAAGTAATGTTTTGATTGATAATAAGGAGAATTTAGTCCACATTTATTTTACCCCGACTATACCACATTGTAGTATGGCTACTTTAATAGGTAGGTTTGGTTAGTTTATTAGATTCTAGTTAGCCTGTTAGTCTATTAGTCTCAATAATTATGAGTCTTACACACATTGATAATATTTAGTAATTTTAATATACATAGTAACTTAATGGACACTGATCAGAGAAAAAAATAACATTTTTGTTTATTTTCATGTATCTTCTATACATTTTTCAAGTAACAACATCGTTATTCCTCTCTTCACTTGAATCTATAATTTAACCCCACATATCTTTAGATATATTTCTTTGCTCAATGCTCTTTAGTTATTTATGGCTTTTGATCAATATATATATGTTCATAGCTTAAGTGATCATAAGGCCTCATTATTGAATGTTTTCATTATTTCTTGAGTGCTTATATTTATTATATAGTCAAGGTTGGGGAGATTTAAATATATATATTTTTAGAATGAATTAAATTTAATAACTTTATTATTATAAACTATTTACTTATAAATAATTGATTACAAGCAACAGAATTGGATGCTGAACAAGTTTTTAGTTTGATCTTTAATATTTTGTATTTCCAAGTTTGTCATTATTATTAGAACCTTTTGAAAGGTTACCTAATTATAACAGAGAGAAGGAACTCTTTACTATTCCATTTACCGAGCTGGTGCCCATTGTGTTGCAGAGAGGTGCTTGGGGCAGTGTCTGGTACATGCTAGGAAATGTGCAGTCACACTCACCTCCACTGTCCAAGCTCCTCTACTTAACCAAATTTCACAAGACTAGTGCTGCCTTTGAATCACTTGCTAGAAATGAAATCATGATATTTCTAGATAGGCTGAGATCTAATAGTATATTATAGAGAGATTTTGCAGTTCTCTCACACCTACTTTTGCTGCATATAAATTAACTGTAAACCAGTAAACAAGCTGAGGGACAGTTTGCTTGTAAGCTCAAAGTACTTGCTTTATTTTGAAATGATGCTCTTTTATAATATTTATTTCTATTTTGTGTAATAAAGTGCATTTATATTTGTACACTCAGTTCAGTTCAGTTCTTCATTTATGGTGCTTAGAGTGTGCAAATTGAAACTCACAAGTTGAGTCATTAATATTTATTTTATTATTGAATTACCCTCTTGAATTATTTTATACAAAAACAAGCAGATTAATAATCAAATTATACAGATTAATATTTAAATTATTTTGTACATAAATATATATATGTGTACATATCTCGATCAACACTCAACACACAATGTCTCAATTTAGGCTGGAGAGCAAAGAACAAATGGTCTGGACACTAGGTTGTCTCTGACTATTACTCTGTGGAAAGAAGCAAAGCTGTATATATTCAAATATAAATGCATGTCAGTCTGTATTGGTGCATCCTTCTGACACAAAGCCCTCCTGCAACCCTTTCCATGTATCCCGGTCTCTTGTCACATCTCCAGAAATTTGCAACCCTGCTTTTGCTCATAAGGTCCTGTATCATGAATTTCAAGTCTGTCTTATTAGTTATGGCACAATATCATCCGGAAATCTGATAATGAAGCTATATATATATATATATATATATATATATATACATATATATATACATATCTCCTATATATTTTAAAATATTTCTTCCAGGTCTTTCAATCAGGGTCCAACTCCTAAGATCTTTACCGCGCCGTTTCAAAGTAACTGTAGAAGTTTCAGAAGGCACTCACATGTCAGAACATGCTGTGAATAAACAACTAGCTGATAAAGAGAGAGTCGCAGCGGCATTGGAAAATAATAATTTAGTGCAAATTATTAATCAATGTATAGCAAGTACGTAAATTGATAAGAAACTCCTTAGGATTATAGGTAGAGGTGTTAGGAGCAGTACCTGGGACTTGTGACAGAGATATATTCTACTCAGAAGACACCTTCTCCACCTTCCACACAATTTGGGAGACATTCAGTGATGTGTGACGGAGTTCAACGCTGCACTGTGTTAACATTGGGATTAAACATTTTTAACATTTTTTAAAGTGTTAATCACACACTTAGTAAGTTGAAAAACATATTTTTAGAAAACGTTTGAACGCAGCAGGATTCGTACCTGCGCCTTTTAAATTTTAATTTATTAAATTTGTATATCTAAACTTTGTGAAGTTTGTGTATTATTATTTTCTCTTGATGCATGGCGCGATGTGACGGCGGCTGACTTTAAACGCGATTTGCTTTGGGTTCGATGCACACTCGGGGGAATGATTATATTTAAAACTTAACGCTTGCGGCTTCGTCTGCTCAAACTACATGACTAAATGTCGTATTTCGCCCGCTTGCGTTCTCACAAAAATCACAAACTTTGCTTAAATTTATAATTTAAATACTTTCTTGTTTAGGAACCAATTGAAATTAAGTCAACAGGTTACCACAATACAATAGTCCAAATTGCATTTAAAGGTAAAGCCGTTTCTGTGATTACAAATGAATTAGTACACAAACAAATAGACAAACAGAAAAAAAAAATTAAAAATCACTGTTTTTCAATTTTTATTGTCAGTTATATTGTTAACCTAAGACAATGCGCGGCACTCAATACGAAATGTCTTCGGGATGAAAGTGGAGAACGGAGTATCTTGACACTAGATTCTCTTTGACACTCTTTGTTCCTATGGAAAAAACGTGCAGCTGATAAAAAAATTAAGGCGTGCACCTGTTCCATATACAGGCTGTTCCTTTTAGTTTATTTTTAAAATAAATGTTTTATTCATTATAATTTTTATAGTCGTTACTATAATAAAATATTTTATAATGTAACATTCAAATTTATGTTTAAGGTAAATTGATATTAAAAAACATTATTTTTACTTAACTCATGCTTGTTTTATTGATTTTTCGACCAGTTCCCAGACTTTATATAAAAACCGAAGGTATAATTATATTTGATTTATGTTCATTTCTGTTTTGGTGCTTAATACGTTGTTTCGCCACTCAGACATAGACACACATAGACACGCCACGTAGCATAGGCGCTACCCGGGGCTAAAGACAATTTTGGCGCCCCCCTATTTAAGTATTTCAATTCAATCTATACTATACATTTACATACATTAATTCTAGAGAACTTATCGGCAAGAACATAATTATTTTGCATTATACAGGTGAGATTTTAAATAAAAAATTTATCTAAGTTTTACAAACAGGTTTATTAATACAAAATATCATCAAAAGAAAAGGAATTCTCCGAATTCGTCCCAGAATACGTAATGAAAAATTCCATGCTCTTTTTAATTGGTCCAATTTTGTAGTTGCGATAAAAATACGAAATGGTTCAAATTTTTAGAAAATATTTTTATATGTATATTTGTTAAACATTTTTTAAAGTGTTATTTGCTCACTAAGGAAACTGGAAATTTTTATACGTTTTCAAAATATGTCTTTATTTTTATATTTTCTCAAAATAATGTGAAATATTGCTGCTACCTAAATAGAACCCGGGCCGCCCCTACCGACAGCCCTACGCTTCGCCACTGGTCTTGACACTACGTTCTCTCTAGTCAGAGTAGTCAAAGTCAAATAATTTTATTCAAAATAAGAAGTTACATGCTTCATATTTTGAACGTCAATCTATTTACCGTCAGTTACACCGGTCCGTTAAACCGGACAAGAAAATTGGAGTTCCAGTGCTGCCAGTGCTACATAAAAACAATTTTATTTCATATCCCTTTGGATATGAACACCTATGCATATATTTGTTTAAAATTTTAAAAAAATGACACGTTTTGTTATTCTTTATGTATACAAGTAAATAAAATTGGAGTGTCTGTTTATAATATTAAAATAACCGCAATAATAATATATATATACGATACATATTTTTTTTTACCCTTTTTGTTTTGTCTGTCTGTTTGTTCCGGCTAATCTTTGGAAATAATTTTGACAGTAATTTCACTGGCTGGATGTAATAAGGAGTAACATGGGCTACTTATTTTCAAATTCCACGCGAACGAAGCCGCGGGCACAGCTACTTAGTGGAGCTATGATTGAGTGTTGGTGGACACCTACTTATCACCACTAATTAGATTAGTGGTGATAAGTAGGTGTATCCTATGTATAAAACAGATAAAAGCAAAAATGACATAAATTCAAATAAAAAAATAGAATATAATAACATTAGATATTTAATTTTATTTTTTTTAAATAAGCAATTTAAAGAAAGTGCTGTATATGTAATTTAATACATTTTTTTAAATTTCACTTGGAATTATGTGATTTAGTCTCTTTCTTCATATCTTCATAGGAATCTTGATTCTGAAAAAAAATATATATCAATAAATATAAAAATAAATAGATATTCATCAGAGGCCACCGAGGCGCAGTGGGAAGTCGTCTGATTGCAGACGCGATTTGGGGTTCGATTCCTACTCGGAGAATTATTTTTTGGCAGCTTCACACTTTATCCACATAGCAAATGATAACATTCTAAATATTTTCATTTATCCGCTCCGGTAAGACATCGCGGCGTTGAGTTCCGCCACTCAACACACAATGTATCGATTCCAGGCGGGACACTAGTTTTTCTGTTTGACTACCCCGCTAGGGATATATCATTATTTTAAAAAAAATATAATTATATTCTACTAATGCTACTTATATTATAAATGTGGGAGTGTGTGGATATATTGATCTTTTATGTTGAAACCGCAAGCAGAAGCTACTTTACAAAATATATTTTATATATATAATAAAAATATGACTGATCGCTGTCTGTAAATGGAAGATATATGAAAAAAAAATTTTAGAACCCAAAATTACGATTTTTAATTTTCTTGCGTTTATAACCGATAACCGATTTTAATGCAGTTTTCACTATTGTATTTTGGTAAAAGTAGGTTATTTTATTTTAATCGGTTCATAAATAAAGAAGTTATAACAATTTAAATTATACATTTAAGCAAAGTTTGTGATTTAAGTGAAATTTCAGGCGAAGCGAAGCCGGACGCTTCTCACTAGTAGAAAATAAAATACATAGTTCCTTAGCCGAGTATGATTGAATGCAGCGTTGGGTTACGTTAATAAAGAAACAAACTTACATCCCACAAATCGTTGTCCCATTCTGGGAACATGTTTTTGAAGGCAGTAGGTTCCTTTCCCTGTTTCAGAGTGACGACTATCGCGGACTTCACTGTGCGCTCTAAACCATCATCTTCTATGTATTCCTTTAAACAAAAACAAATTCATATTAAAATCATTTTGCTTAACTACAAATACCATGCTAAGCTTAAGACACTCGTTCTACGCTTTCCGTCCAAATTCGAGACATTGCGTGTCAAGTGGTGGAACTCAACGGCGCGCTTTGTTCTTCCAAAGCGAGAAATCATTTTAACTTAGCAGGACTTGAGCCCACACATTTCAAAACATGGATATGTTTTCAACATAATAATTTTTTTTCCAGCTTTACGCATTTAGTGTCGAGACACTCTGCTCGCTACTTTCTGCTTGAACTCGAGATAATGCGTGTTGAGTGGCGGAACTCAACGCCGTTTTGTCTTACAAGAACAGGGTAACGAAAACAATTTATATATAACCATTTTTCTGAGCGTGTTTCCAACCCACAACCACCCCGATAATAATTCTTTATTGTATTTAAAAAAAAAACAAACAAAAGCAATAAAGTTTGATAGTTAACAAAGGTGGACGAGGAGGTGGAGGAGATCTCTAGAAGAGGCCACGCTGACCTACTGTGTCACGGTAGCCCCTATACATAAGTATAATTAGTAAATTAACTCAAATAAAATATACAAATATAA
Source organism: Podotricha telesiphe (assembly GCA_038994665.1). Taxonomy (NCBI): domain Eukaryota; kingdom Metazoa; phylum Arthropoda; class Insecta; order Lepidoptera; family Nymphalidae; genus Podotricha; species Podotricha telesiphe. The sequence continues at coordinate 26,450 of JAOYRR010000462.1, forward strand.
CTAGGTATCTTGGGTGAAAATCGTACCCACTACCACAGTTAGTCTACTTACAGCAATTATACTAAGCCTGGCTTCTTTAACTCGGTCTGGAATATTCTTCCCCAACCAAAGATATAATTCTTCTCCATTATCTACGACGTACGCTCCATCGTCTGAAAGGTCCTGAAAAATATTTACAATTTTAAATATAGTATTTAAAATATTAAACACTTAATAAATTTTTAAGAAGACTGTAAAAGCAATAGTTGTGGGTTCCATCCAAAGTCGGGAAAATTATTATGTTTAAGTTATTTTATTTTCTCCGCTCTGGTACGGCTAAGCGGGGCGTTGAGTTCCGCCATTTAACGGAAAACGGAGTGCCTTGACACTAGGTTATCTTTGACTAACCTGCTATATGGGACAGAGAGTGACGAGTGCTTTTTTCATTGCATACATCAAATTGAGTTGTATTTAACATTAAGTAAATTAATTCATCTTCTCATTTTTAAAGTCAACTTATTAAACCGAACGAACCAAAAATACTGAAAAAGACTAATTAAAAACTCAAAGAAATAATTTGTGTATCAAAATATTGAAATTGATTGCAAATAACAGAATATTAAGCATTTAAAAAATAACTTCAAATTAATAAATAAGTTCAAAATATATGCCACTTTCTCAAGTTAAAGTGAAAATGGAAAGGAAACCTCGTAATTTCAAAAACTTCTGATGACCTATTTCCTTTATTATTATTAATAATTGTATTAATACTACTAAAAAAATAATTTATTTTCTTACATTTTGGGTGAAACCAGGAGGCAGTTCCTCATATTTAATCTTTCCACTCTTAGTAACTGTGATGGCGGTGAGGGAGGGCGGAGAAGTAACTCTCCTATTGGCTTTAACTCGCCATCCAGAAGAATCTTCTGTTTCTTCTGGTGGTCCTCCTGTGAAGAATTATTCTTATATACATATTTTTTTTGAGGGTACATTATTTTTTTTCTCAGTGGGACAGCGTCTGAATGAACACATGATTAGTTGGAGCTGCAGTTCCTACTCAGGGGACTGGTAGTATGGAAGTCACTTTATTTCGCCGCTCTGGTAATACAAAGCATGGGATTTTTTTCTTCAACTTTATAATTGCCACAGACGTATTTTTCTCCGTGCCTTTTTTTATTAAATTTTTCCTTGCTTCTTTCTTTCGGCGGCCATATTGGATTTACATTTTTCATAATGTATTGTATTCAACAAGATAAACTCTTTCATTTGATACTCATATTGGGTAGGTTGTTCAGAAACATATACGCTGCCATTTTGTTACGACGGCCATTTTGGATTAATAATAATTGCATTGTCATCAGAAATACAGGTTTATTTCAAATTTCAGCTCAAGTGGGCTCTGAGAAGTGGTTGAAATGTAACTTGCAAGATTTGAGTACAGATAGACAAACATTGGCACAGATGAAAGTAAATAAATGTTTTTTTTTTTTTTGCTATTTATGGCACCAGAAAAAAAGAAATCGAAAATAGTGAGGTGTAGAGTAGTTACCTAGAACCTCCCAAAATTCTTCAGGTTCCTCTCCCTGGTTTACTTCGTCCACATCTTTTTCTTCGACAAGTAGAGAGATGAAGTTCTTCGCTGCTTCTTGTTCTTTTTCATTCGATTCCTGGAATAGAAAAAAGAGTTTTTGTCAACTAAATGGTAATAAATTTGTATCTACGAAATTTTAAATAATACCTATTCAAACTAATAATGATAAAAGTAAACGTTTGATAATACTTTTATTACCTAGACTTGACATTAGTTAAAAAATCTTGCAACGCTATTTTAACCCAATTCTCGCCATTTCATTTGTTGAAAAATTATATATTGTAATTGTACATGTGGTCGGATCCGATGACACTATAATATCATCATAGCAAAAACCTATATTACCCTTGCTACGACAACATACTTTAGTTTGAAACGTTCCCTGCGGCATCATTCATCATCATCATCAAAGAACTTTCAGCTGGTGCATTAGAGACCTAAAAGATCTCGTTATTTTTGTAGGAGCTATTTACGCGCCACAAACATTTCGGGTCCGAGAATATTTAGAAAATAAATTGGGTCATATTTGAAGATTTTCAAAATTTTCTCAGCACTGTGATCAAAAATAATATTTTTTTCTTTTATTAGAACTCCTTGTTTACCAACACACTTCAAAATGCAAAATACATTATAGACGTATGTATGTACGCGTAAATATTTTTCGTAACGTGTGCGTAGCTGTCAATATCGATGCTTAAACAACACTACAAGCGCCTGCGCCGCTCCCCCTTCTTTACTTGCAGCTATGAGATGGTACGATTCACGTCTTCTAACTAAGGGATTTACAATATTATACTACAGTGCGTTAGAGACCTAATCCATCTCCTATTTTTTGACGCAGTTTATGCCAATTTTATGTAAAAAGAAAGTAATTAATTTAAATTTAAATTTTAAAAATTTAAAGTAACTAATTTAGGAAAGCCATGGTAAGGAGTTAAAAAACATGATTTAGTCGCCTAATAAGTCTAATAAGTCACCTAACGAACCGAACGTGTTATGAGAATAAATATTGTATGCAAAATAGTAATGAGAGACCAAAGTTTTTATTATTTTTAATTAAAATGTCATTATTTTATATGTTACGAAGTATGTAAATAGATAATAAAAAATAGTAGACCAATAAATAAATAAATGCCCTGGATTATAAACTTGAGCACTTTAAGGACACATTAAACATATGTCCAAATTAAAGCTTGTCACGCAATTTCAATCTTCAACAAGTTTACGTTTTTCCCCGCACAAAACTATAGAAAGAACATAGTGTCAAGATTCTCCGCTTTCCGCCCGAAACTGCCGAAAACTCTGCACCTTGTCTTAAGCAGCAGAGCGAAGAAATAAAAATATTTTCTTACTGAGTTAGTTTAAAAAAAACATGTATCTAAACCAATTTTTGTCTGTCTGTCTATCTGACTTATTGTTCCGGCTAATTCCTGGGACGGCTAAACCGATTTAACGGGACCTGAACTGGCAGACAGCGGATATAATAAGGAGTAACTTAGGCTACATTTATTTTAGAATTCTACCCGGACAAAGTTGCGGGCACAGCTAGTTTTGCAATAAAATAGAATAGATTTAAAAAAATCACTTAAATAACTAGACTAAACAGGATGATTGATTACTGAATTATCTCCCAAGAACTTACGTTTCCAATCCATAAATAAGCTTTGTCAGGAGTTTCCAGGATAGCAACGTCATCGTCTCTAAGAGCGTTAGAAGTTTCTTCCACTTGCGTCGCTCTCATGTCCACACCTTCCTTGGTGCCTTCGATCTAATAATATTAGTTTAACATAACATTTAAAAAAAATCATATAAAAATTTTAACGTCGTGGTACTCGAACCAGCAAATCTTGGCTCGTTTAAACAATTTCGACGTTGCTGGATAAAACGTATGGCTTAGTGGTCGGAGCGCTTGGTTGATTGCTAAGTGGAATGGGTTCAAGTTCCAGTACGAGAGATTTTTATACACCTTTTTCTTATACTTTAAAATAATTTATTTGAATTATAGTATATTTCTCATATAATACGCTTATCTAAATATTTTTGGAAGAACCGTATTATAAATGGAAGGACATGGAAGGTGATATGTCGTAATGTAATATATAATCCATACTAATATTATAAGTTCGAAAGTAACTCTCTCCGTCTGTGACGTCATCACGACTAAGCCGCTGGAAATCCAGGAATTTCATTGTTACACAGAAAATACGAAACAGCTATAGTTCGAGCGGGCGAAGTTTAGTCAGCATATAAATAAAAATATTTATAGGGTTTTTTTAAAAAAAACGAAGAGTTTAATTGACGGAGGGAAGGTGTATGGCGTATAGAATATTTAGTTAATAATAAATATTAAAATAAGTGACCAGTGTGTCGCAGTAGGACAGCGTCTGACTGTAAACTCGATTGGTTGTGGGTTCGATATCCACTCGGGGGAATTATTATATTTAAATTATCTCATTTCTCTGCTCTGGTGATAAGACAAAGCACGGCAATGCAATGTCTCGGATTCGGGCGGTGCATGGAGAACGGATTGCCTTGACACTAGATTTTCGACTACCCTGCTATGCGTTAAAAAGCGTCAAGCCGAAAAAGCATACTTTGAAAAGCCGGATTCCATCGTCATCGAAGGATTTGTTGAAGTTTTCATTCTTGTAATCACTTTCTTTGTCACCGCATAGAATAATTAGGTTTCCTGCAAAATAATAAAACTGACCATAAGTTGAAGTAAAGTACTGTTACTACGCGCCAGGGATGGGGCGTTATAAATCACTAAAGGTTATTTTAGAATTTAAACTAAATATATTCATTTTTAAAAATATTTTAAAGCGCTCTGACCGCTAAGGTAACGCAGGTAGCAGAAATTTGTAAAAAATTCTCTACAGAGATGCTTACAACAAATATAAGTTGCTGGATGTAGAACGCATGGCTAACGGTCAGATCGCTTAAACGGTGTTCGAGAGGCGCGGGTTTAAATCCCGCTGCGTTCAAATTTTTATACGTTTTCTAAAAATATGTGTTTTGATATAATTTATATTGAATTAGGAAATTCAGAAGAAATTTCGTGGATGGAGGTTGGATCCGAGAACTGGGCTTACTTGGTAGTCTCTCTGTGGGATCTTTAGGCAAGCCATGGCATAAGGAATAGAATTATATTCTTTGTAAATAAGATGATATTGCTTGTAAGGGACTTGCAACTTGTAAGCAAAAAGGCTCCGGTCCCCGTATACTTCTTTCCCCTCATCCACTGTCATCAACCTCTTCAGACGCATCTCCTCACTCCGGAGGATGCTTCACGTGACCTTCCTCCAATATAATCGATACTGTGCTCTCGAAGGTCATCCGAGGTCTTCTCCTACCTCTTTTGCCTTGCCTTCCTCACCTTTGCCTCATATTTATACCTGACTATTCCTTTATCAGTCATCCTCTTGACGTGCTCACACCTTTCCATTTTAATGCTACAAATTATTTTCTTTTACAACAATTAATGAATATTAGGCTTATAAGATTTTTAGAGCTCTTTGTGTTCCCTAAGAGTGTCAATACTTTTGGTTCTTCGATTTGGTCAGCAAATATTTCTTCATCCTGGTCTTCTTGGTAAAGACACCAGGTTCATGCTATGACAGTATTGTGTTTTCTTCAGATCCGGATACATAATAAGCAAAGTAAATCGAGCGATAAGAAATGACTCAAAATAATATTGCGATATTTAAATAAATTTATACCTTTAAATAAACTTAGGAAATGTCTAGTTTCTTTTCCTTGTGGTATCTTCACTACAACGGCATTGTTATCTAACTCCTCTTCTAACTTGGACACAAGTTCGATTCCCGCTTTGACAGCGTCTTCATTGGCATTTGCTCCCTGAGAATTAATATGAATAAATAAACAATCACCTTTCAACTACGTCGTACGTCATGGTTATGGGCTCGATACACACTAGAGGGAATGGTTATATTTATATTATTTTCATTTCTCTGCTTTGCTAAGACAAAGCGCAGCGTTCAGTTTCGCCATTCAACCCGCAATGCCTTTAAATTGAACGGAGTATCTTAAAAAGATAGTAAACATTTAAATTTTTAACGAAGGAGTGAAATAATAACAACAGATAAAAAATAGTGTCAAAGAAGAATATAAGTAATTATCTGTGAAAAGTACACCCTACATCGGTAGATGGCATTGTTAGGCAAAACTGTAACAAATATAAATAATGCTCAAACACTAATAATAAAAATCATTTACAGATAGTTCTGTCCATAAAAGTCATGTCCATAAACAGAGAGCAGAATATTAAGCCCCAGGTGCTCTTTCCAAAGAAGATATACTCACTATCCAAAGATAAACAACCGCAGCATCTTCGTCATTATCATCTTTGTACTGATATTTTACAGTGTACACTTCACTTTGATAAAATTTCGGAGTTTCAGCTTCTTCTGTCATATCTTCTGGATCTTCTGCAGCTCTGGAAAGCAGTCAATCATTTTTAAAATTTTTGTAACTGTTACTTACACTCTTAAGAATATGAAATAATTTCTAGAAAACAATTAAAAAATATTCAAATTTTACAAATATTCAGTTACTGTACGTTTTCTAAAATTGTGTTTCACTTTCCCCAGTGTGTTCATACCAGTTAAAAAAAGTTGTTCAATCAATAGCATTTTCTCACTCGACAAACGATTGTTTAATAATCTTTTGCAGCAGAAATTTATAAAAATCTTTCTACAGATATGCTATTAACACCGCATTGCTTAGCGGTCAGAGCACATGGACGGAAACAAGAGGCGCTGCTCTGAATTATGCTGCGCTTAAATTTGTATACCATTTCTAAAAAAGAATGTTATTCATTTTAAATAAATGTGTAGAATTATTTGCACGAACCTCTCTACAGTAACAAGCTTATAAAAGTTTTGACGTAGCTGTACAAGAACGTATAGCTTAGTTGTGTAGGGTGCTTTGACACAAGTAGGTTCGAATCCTATTACGTTCAAATTATTATGTTATCAAAAAAGTAGTATACTAATTGAATATTTTTTTGTACTTGTACATATTAATTTAGAGGCCATCGTTTCGTGGGACTGCTCCTGGCTGTAAACGCCAAGGATGCTTGTTTATTGAATTAAGAATAATAATAAAAACTATTTATTATACATCTACAAATAGAAAATGAAAACAGAAAATAAGTCAAATAAATAAACACATGCGAAATAAAAACAAAAGAAAAGAATATACAAAGTACAAGAAGACTCGTATCGTGTACAATAGGCGGCCTTATCGCTAAAGTAGCGATTTCTTCCAGGCAACATTAAGGCATAGGAAATAGCAAATTAAGAATGGGTTAGTGTGAACCAATAAAAAAAATCAATAATTTATTCGTAGATTTACTTATATATATATATATAAAGACAGACATACACGCATACATACATACATATATAATGTTAATAAACATATGAGTTCTATAATACAACTAAAGTTTATTGTAGTAGTTGAGGTTTATCTAAAATTGTATTTTTACCTAAAAACGCTAAAACCAGTGGAATCTCCACTTGGCATGTAGGAGGCAGCGGAGGCGCTTTTGCCGATATATTTCGCTACTGCCTCTACGTCATCAGCATCTCCAGAGAAGTATCCACTTTCTGAATAAAAAAAAACAAATTACTTCAAGAAGACTTAAAATAATTTGCTCGAGTACTTGATAGTCTAGGCAATATTGTTTTGTTATCCCGGACACATGTGTATATTTTCTAGCAAATTGGACATCAAGTGTGTCAAAATAGCGTTACAACATTGAAATTTGATGAAACGTTGCAAATATTATTATAAATTGACTGACACGCCATTTTTTTACCCAATTTTTGCCATTCGATTTGCTTGAAAATTTACAAACGTATCCGGCGTCGATAACTTACCTATATCAGATGCAATAGATTTAACTGAACGAGTCGTTGCTGCAAAGGAGTCCCAATCATGGAAGTACTGTTTGAAGGTGCTACTTTCAGAACCCTCCGACACTCTTGTTACTGGTACCTGAAATTATATGATATCAAAAAAGAAGAAGGGAGAGAAAGAAGTAAATCCGGTCCGGTCATATGGATCCGGTAGATGAGCGTGGTAATGATATCCACGTCTCAAAAACCCTTATCTTGAAATTTACATATCATCAGATTGTAGTAAGCAATTTTTATACGTTTTCTAAATATGTCTCTTTCAATTTCCTTAGTGTGGGAATAACACTTTAAAAAATGTTAAAAAAATAAATACCCCAATTATTAAAAGAGATGCCATTCAATACCAATTTAAAACCAATTGAGTATGTTTCTTATGGAAAAGTGTTATTATTTTGTTACTGAGTTTCTAATAGATAAGTTTTAGCTGTAAGTTATTTGTCAAGAACAGATCAATTTTGTATGTAGAAGTTTTAGTATTTGTAAGTTGTAATAAAAAGTACTAATATTTGCATACCTAATGTAATTGTACATGGAGACATATTGTTAATATTTAATTCTGTGATATATTTAGTTGATAATACACCTACATTCAGGGCAAATAAATATATAAGTAAATCAATACGCAAAAAGCATGACGCTGCTTTTTTATCTAATATATCGCTTAAACGCATAATATCAGATATACTTGCAATTTAAAAAAAAACTTTTTAATAAAACGTATAAAACTCTGAATGCAGCGGGATTCAAATTCACGCCTTTGAGTTTCGATTTAGCCGCGTGTGGATCACATGGCTTAGCCGTCAAAGCGCTTGGACGGTTTTCAAAATTTTCTGCTGTGTTTAAATTTATGTTTTCTAATAATGTTTTCCAATTTCCTAAGTGTTTACACACACTTTACAAAATTTTCAAAAGTTTTTAATTTTTATAATAAATCTTACCCAAGATGGATATTCCTTAATGTCCACATACTTTTGTGCAATGTCGTGGTACTGTTTCTTAACATCAGCGTCCACGTCTTTACCCAACCAGATGTAGACTCCAGAGCATGGTGTATCCAGGATAAAAACGTCCTACAATTAAGCCATAAATTAATACACACTAGGATATTAGGTCCAAAAAATTTTCAGGCCAGAACACCCGAGACGGTAAAGACCGCAGCAAGTGGAGGCGCATCGCAAGAGCTGCTGTATCTGAAAATGCATCATCATCAACCATGCCCACTCTGTCAAGAGAGAACGACTAAAAAGAAAAAGATTTTAGGCTTTTAACAATTTTACATATTTTAAAATAAAATATTATAACCGGACTAATCACCAGTCAATCTATGAATACAGACTATTGTAAACTCAGTCTACCTGTGACCATGGACTACTGTAAAGTGTTCGAAACGTCGGGTTCTAAAATATATTTTCGAATACCAAAATTACACGATTAATCCGCTTAAAATAGTTTCATTTCAAAGTTGTGTTTTGTGTATGTATTTTCGAATACTAAATTAAAAGCATTCTTAAATAATCTGGTTCAAATAATTTTGTTAAAAAATGTTGGCAAGTTATATAATTACAATGACTTGTAAGATAATATGCTAATTGAATTCACTAAAAAAATTTTTAACATATAGCCGTGTATTAAGCCGTGTTAGTCATGAGTTTCCTAAAATATGTAAGCTAACTGCAATTTTAAGCAGTGAAAGTCAAACTCAGCTGCACCCGTTCAGCTTTAGATTTTTTTCATTTTCTATGCATATTAGGCTTAAGTTTGACCACACCAAGCCTAACGTTAAGTGTAGATACGGTCTTCAATGACATACGCTTGCCTAAAAAACGCCTGTTGTCCCTTGATTTGACGATCCTCAAATAATACGACTTAGGAAATACAGACGCCAACAATGAATTTCATTGTCTCAGTGTGCGCATAGAGAAGGTGGAGTCAAATCAATTTGTCCGTATAATAGAAATTTCTACGATGTTAGCCGATGGCGTGAAGCAGTTATAGCGCTCTTACCTCAGAAGTTAGTTTCTTCTGCTTAAACGGTTTGTTAACATCAACAAGTTCAGGTTCATCTTCAACCAACACTTTGAACAAGTACACATCAGACGCACTTGCTCTAGCGTAGGTCTGTAAAAAAAAAACCAAAAGAAATATGAAAAGCGTGACTTTGTAGGAAAGCAGAACACCTTTTAAATATGATGCCATCGTGTCAAAGTGGGACAGCGTCGATTGTAACCGCGATTGGTTTTGGGTTCGCTTTGGGTATTAGTATTATTTAAATTATTGTCACTCTTGTAAGACATAATACGGTTGAGTTCTGCCACTCAACACGCAATGTCTCGATTTGGGCCGGAAATTCTAGAACACAGTGTCTTGACACAAAGTGCTAGGGATTAAACGTATGTCTGAAATGTAAATTAGAAGGAGATTAAAGAAGATGAAAACTGACCTCTAAAGAATCGTCATCAATCAAATCGTCCTTAGATCCGGAGCCGAGAGCTTCGAAGAATTGATTTACGTCATCATCTGAAGAGAACTCATCTGGAAAACCACATTTAGAAGTAATACTCTTAATTACACATACCCAGAGGTTGTTGCTGTCCAAAAATTAACTTGAAATTAAGGAGAAGAAAGAGTAGGGCGTGACGAAATGAGTCTTATTTATGTAATGATTTGACTGATAGTCTCCTTCGACAAAATTCAGTTATATTTTGATCATTATTAACTTTAAGTATTGATTCGGACGTGCGTGTGCGTGGAAAGTAAAACCCAACCACCTTGTAAACCTATACTACTTTATAAGATCAATTCTAAATGAAAATTTTTAGAAAAAACTTAACTTAAGTTAGAGATTTTCTTATTTTAAAAGAATTTCTGGTATCAATTGCCATCTTGATCCATAATTTAAACTTTTAGTAACCAATTTCTTGGTCGCTACTCGGTGGAATAATTAAATACATATAAATTATTTTCATTTCTCAACATCAGTATGCCAAATAGTTGTGCTGCGTTGAGTTCTGCCTCTCAACACACAATGTCTGTCTCGATTGCGCTTGCGCAAAAACCTTGAATCAACAAACAGAATACCTATAATTTCAATAGTCGCCCTTCCATTATGATAATCATCACGTAATGTATTGGCGACGCTTATGATCTTCCTTCTCTGAGTGGCTTTAGCACCTTCCGGCATCAGGACGAAGATGTCATGGTCTACTTCAAGGATGAAGCAGTGGTTCTTAGTCAGAGACGCGGCTTCTGCTGGTACCTGCAGGAATATTCTACTTAGTCGTACACTCCTGTCAGAGTGGTCGTGGTCATGATCATGATCATAATTCATGTTTGTTAGCACGATTGCGAGATTTCTCTATTTGTCATTTGTGAATTTGGAAATAGAAGATAATGTTTCACTGGTTACATAATGTTCGACAATTAATACGCAATCAATGTTATCATAAGCATGTCAGTATTGTCAGTCAGACCAACAAGCTACCACCAGTGCGGAAGGCAGTTCTGCTGAAAAGAGCCAAAGAGAAACTTAACAGTTGCTCTTTTCAAATATATTTACGATTTGTTTAAAACGATGATGACCTTCCTGAGTGAGCATCAACAGAGTTTAACTCCACACATTAACATCAGTATAAAATTATTTAGTATTAAGTTAGGCGAAGCTTTTTTACGAAATATTGGGATGACCAACAGGCGTGGGTTCAAATTCAGCTTTGATAAAATTCATCATTACCTCTTCAATTTGATCAAAGTAAAATATCAATATTACCTCTTCAATTCGCAAATTATCACATCCAGACAGTTTTAGAAGTCGTTTCTCAGCTCCAGCGTTAGTTTCCACTTCATTGAATCCGGACTCGTTACCGCCTTCTAAATATCTTATAGCTGTTAAATGAAATGATTTACTTGAAATATTTAAAAATTCAATTCGTATATTTAGGTTCATAAATTTAATAATACCAGAAAAAAATCTAAGTACAACACAATCGAGTGTTTATTTTGCGGATAGAATTTTTTTCTTTTTTTTGACTCATTTTATTTTTATTTTAAACCGCTCTTGGTGGTACACGTTGTATAAATATAAGCACATTCTTTTTCCCGCATGGTCAGGTAAACAGAGAGAGTAGAGAGGTCACTCGGTTCCTCACTTTCTACCAGAAATCAAGGCATTGCTTGTAAGGTATCGGAACTCAACGCCGCGCTTTTCCCTTACAAAGCGAATCAATCAGATCAATCTGTCAATCCATTATAATGAGATAACCATTTTTTTCAATTATGGGCTATTTAAATTCACCAGAAATCGTTTTGTAGCATACATACCAGGCAAGAAATATCCCAAGAATCGACTGGTCTCATGACCTTGGACTTCACGGTGATGGACGGCGCGACCTCCGAGCTGGTCGTCCAGGGTTACAGTCAAAATTGCTGCTGCTCCCTTCTTATCCTGTGTGGTTTTACCCCCCAACCAGAAGTGGACGTCGTAGGAATACGTCGAGTTATCATCACCTGTAGTCTGAAATTGAAAATCTTTGTAAGTTGGTTGTTATATTTATTTTTAATATTCTATTAAATTCTTATTTAATGAATAGGTTAAAATATATCAAACGCTGCCTGTAAAATGCTGCCTAACACATGTGGCTTCCCGCAGGGATCTTTACTAGGCTCACTGTTGTTCTTACTCTACATGAATTATATAGCACTTGGAAGACTAAAACCGTCTTATGTTATAAGCGGATGATAGGTGTCTTTTGTCTTTTTTAACTTAGTTACAATTAACACAACAAAAATGTACTATAAAATATTAAGACAAAATTAAAATAATTTCAACTCATAACCCGATAATGTAGTCGATAATGTAAGTATTGAACAAAAATGTAACGAAAAATATCAGGGCCAAAGGTTAGGTAGGAGAACTTCGATGGACCCACCAAATTAATTGAATAAAACTTTCGAAGCGTTCACCCTTTTTAAACTCAAGGCTTAACATTTCCCGATGTATTTTTAGAAAATTTTGATATAATATCTCCAACTCCTTAGTAAAATCCATTTTTTTAGTACACAATAATAAGGTAACTCTGCGTCTTTTTTTAAAATATTTAACAATTTACGTCGTTTAACATCGCTTTTAAAATGTTAACACATTTGAACTTTTAACGCTTTTTCCACTATAACTAAATAGTCAGAATCTAGTGTGGACACACTCCGTTCTCCACGCACCGCCCGAAAATGAGGCATTGTGCGTTGAGAGGTGAAACTCAACCACGCGTTTTGTCCCCTTATCAGAGCGAAGCAATGCCAGTAATTTAAATTGTATCAAATTGGAAGTTGGAGGGAGTTGAGTTTCTCTGTGGCCTTTCGATTTGAGCTTAATGTAGGTTGCATTAAAAAATAAAATTCTAGTCTAGTTTCTCGGTGGTTCGAGCCAACGGTACCTTTTTGTTCATTCGACGATTACAAAATGGCTGGCAAAAGTCTATTTTGATAAGGAATTATTTGAATTTATCAATCATTTCGCCATCCAGTAAGTATTTTGTTTTTAATGTGTTGAAAATGAACAACTGATGTATAAGATAGGTAAATAATATATATTACCTTTAAAACGATGTAAGAGTCACCGTTGTAAAATTTTCCGTATAACTTCTGTTGGATGGCAACAGGTTCAAATTTCTAAAAAAAAAAAAAATCATTAAAAAAGGCAGCTTTTTCCCGCATAGCGGGGTTAGTCAGAGAGAAGCTAGTATCAAGACATTCCGTTCTCCGAGATATTGCGTGTTGAGTGGCGGAACTCAACGTCGCGCTTTTTAATATACCAGGGCAAAAAAATAAAAACAGTTTAAATATGTTTATTGCTCTGAGTGGGGATCGAACCCACAACCAATTGCATGTGCAGTCAGATGCTGCCCCGCTACGCCACGATGGATTCAAAACAAAACTTGAAAAAGTTATTGATTTTAATTTTGATGTATTAGATAATTGAGAACTGGAAAAAATAGATTTTTTGTGTTTTTTTTATTTACTTATATAATAAAGCTAGGAAATCCCATATACTGGTTTGTTGAAATTCACAGAATTGCCTGGTGCAGAAGAAATGGATCAAATCCCGGAAACAGTATGCTCAAGATGGGAATATGTCTATAATATTAAGATGTATGGATAATTTGTCATTGTATGTTATTTTATTCATTAAGTAATGGGATTACAGGTAATTTTTAAGTGTTAATTACACACTAGTTATATAAAAAAATGCTTTTAAAATATTGAACTCAGCCGGAGCCGAACCCGCGCCTCTTGTTCACCGTCTAAGCGCTCTGACCGCTCAGCCATGCGTTCTCCATCTGGTCGAAATTCTTGTACGGGCGCGGTCTCATATCATGTTATATATTTATGTGTTTATCATTTGTGAAATCAAAAAGTCATTAATTTTATTAAAATTACATCTAATTACCCTCAAATGTCTATAACAAAAAAAACACAATCGTCGGCCGATAAGCCCCACCACAAACGACTGCTTTTAATTAGTATTTTTTTTAAATACAATAAAGAATATAATTATTATTATTATAACTGATAGAGTGAGTGCGAGGTTATGTTCCAATTGGTCGAAAAGCGGGGTTTAACACTGTCCTGAGTTTTCATATCTATATCTTCAATGACGGTACTTGAATAACAAAAGTTAATTGTTATGCAATTTTAATACATATGTATGTATCAAGATCCTAAACATATCGGAATTGTATTATAAAATATTATTAACTGATAATCACTTTTAGTGATAATATTGATTGATATCAACACAGTGTTTTTACTGTATTTTGTTATATTATAATTTTATAAATTTTAGCTTCCCGCTTCTCCATTCTGAGCAGTGTATGCAAAGAGAGCCTAGTATCATGGTATTTTGTTCTCACACACACTCCGCCCGAATCCGAAACCCAACGCCTCGCTAAAATAAAATAAATATAAACATTCCCTCGAGTGGGAATCGAACCCACAACCAATCGTGTTTACGGGCAGATGTTATCCAGCGCCACGATAGCCGCAATAAAAAAAAACAGGCTAAAAAGACATCATATGTCACGATTATAAGAATATAATCGTATAATTATTGCTTATTAAAGAAATTTTGCTTATTGAATCTTTTTCCTAGCAAGACAAATTTTTATATGGTGTTTTGGTATAAGTTAGTGGAGTCAGTCAGTCAATTTGTGAGTTGCCTCAAACAGTGGTCAAACAAACTGGCTGGCTGGCAAACAGTGGTCTGCGATTGACTTTCTCAAATCTAGTAGTGCTGATCAATTTGGCTGGAGAACTGCTTAGAGGATATCCATGCTACTAGATATCAAGCTTATTATTTGACTGACTTGATAAGGCCTTACTAGGTTCTGTCAGGCTACCCTGCTACACGGTAAAAAGTATGAAGCTATACAATTCCTCCTCACCATTCACTAAAATAAGCCATTTAAATAAAAAAATGTTTTGGTATATGTACCGCGTAAGCTTACATATGTAGGAATAGAAAATATGTCTTTTTCAATTTCCTAAGTAGTTATTCTCATATTACAAACAGGCACTCCAATTTTATTTATTTGCATAGATAATTTATTTATTCATTATAATTTACAAAATGTAAGCCGGTGGAAATTGTGTTATATGGACACTTCGCCCCTGGTATAGTGACTCTGTTTGCCATTTTCTGGCACTATACTTTCTTTAATGTCTTATAAAATATTGTATTAGAAAAGGCTTAGTTCCTTACATCAATGGTCCAAACTTCTAATCCTGGTGCTTGACCAGCTTCTTCAAACGCAGGGTGCTCCATTTTATGTAAAAACGTGCGTTACGTTTGAAAACACTTGAATAACTAACTATTTTTTGTTGATAGCTTCGTGTGTTTATTTTATTCTGTATTTTGTTATACAGAGTGTTGTTGTGTCGTGAAGTGATAAAACCTCTAGATTGGATGATTGGCTAAGGCGCTTTGATTTCTAGAAGAGTTCTAAGAGGGTTTTTTTAAATGTACGTGTCAAAACACTCAGTTCTCCGCTTTACGCCGGTATTGGAGACTCACGGGAGTGGCGGAACTCAACATCGTACTTTCTCTCACTAGTATGGAGAAATTTTAACATAAAAATTCCCCCGAGATTGTTATGAACCGTATTTAGAGTAAGACGCTATCCCACTGCGACACGAAGGTCATAGAGGTGATCATTTAAGTTCTGGTAAGGTCAAATATTTTACCAGATTTTTTCACTATATTTAGAGTTTCGCATGAAAAACAAAAAAAAAAACACCTACAGGGTCTCATGTGTCTGTCCGTTCGTTCGTCACAATTTATATGCTCAAAAATAAATGACTACATAGACTAGATAATAACAAACCAAATGAGTTATAATTACTCCCACGCTTTTGCATAAAAAACCTTTACTTAAAAAAATGTTTATAAAACGTATAATAATTTGAACGCATCGGGATTCGAACCCTGTGTGAAGCTGAGATAGCTCAGTGAATATTTTAGCCACTCTATTTGTTGGCTTAATTTTCTTTCTGGATTCAAAACATTTAATAAACATTAATATATACTTGAACTTGCTGTATAATCACTATCAGACCATCAATTATCTGCCATATCTAAAAATTATATATCTAAAGTGATAGTGACTCATTATAGATAAAAAAATCGATAATACAGTATATTTTTAGTCATTTATATGAAAATAAATGAAAATTGTATATTTTAAAACTTTTACTTGAGGCTACGTCTGGATATACGCAGAACAGTTGTGGGTTCGATGCTCGGGTGAAGTTTATATTTAATCTATTTCAATTTCCCCACTCTTGTATTATTCTTGTATTATATTTAATACAGAGCGCAGCGTTGAGTTCCGCCACTCAACACACAATGCCTTGATGACGGGCGGAAAACGGAGTGGCTCGGCTCTAGGTCTCCTATTCCTAATCTGCTATGCAGAAAAGGCAAAGCTGGCAAATATATAAAATTTATTCGTGCAACGAATAATATTTATCTAATGCAATAAATTAGATGACTAATATGTGAGCCATTTATTGAGTCAGCTATTGAATTAGTAAGTTCGCAACTTCACGCTTTTTCTCGCATAGCAGTGTAGTCAGAGAGAACCTAGAGTCAAGACACTCCGTTCTTCGTCCGTCCGAATCCGTCCGAATTGCTATATTATATTACATACTATATTATATATATAATATGATTCCACATCCTATGTTAGATTTGCAACCCCAGAAATTTAAAGCCACTATAACGGCAATATTAATAAGTAAAGCTTATTACTCTGTAGAATATTTAAAAGATAAAAATGTGTGTAATAATAAAAGTGTATTAAATGATAAAATTGTTACTTTTGTATTTGAAAAGAACAACTGATGAGTTTCTCGCCGGCTCTTCTCAGCAGAAATGCCTTCCTCTGGTGGTGCTTTATGTTCCTTCGACGATTCAAGAGTGCTTGCAAAAGTCTATTTGCAAAAAGGATATTTTGAATTTGAATTTTAAATTAAAAAAAAACATATCCAAAAAATTATTATTTAAGACAGCGCGGCGTTGAGTTCCGCCACTCAACAAGCGATGTCTCCATTTCGGGCGGTGCGTGGAGAAAGGAGTGTCTTGACACTCTATTCTC
The DNA here is from genome assembly GCA_038994665.1 of Podotricha telesiphe. Lineage (NCBI taxonomy): Eukaryota > Metazoa > Arthropoda > Insecta > Lepidoptera > Nymphalidae > Podotricha > Podotricha telesiphe. The sequence continues at coordinate 43,609 of JAOYRR010000462.1, forward strand.
TCCGACTATCGTGTTATGCGGGAAAAAGCACAATAAAGACTTTTTTTTATTATAAACAAAAACCCAAATAAGATACAATTATTTTCTTTAATATTTTTAATGTAATTTATAATTTTTAATTATGCCAAAGCTTTTTTAATTATTATTTTAAATTTCAATTCAAAATAACGTTACAAAATACAAATCCAGATAGAAATACAAAGTCTTGAGCGATCTTTTTAGCCCCAGACGACGGCGATTTGGTCTGTGGGAGAACATAATTAATGAGAACGATGTGAATTGATAATTAAATATTAAACACACTGTATTTGCCTTCAATTTACATTTACTACTACTATTATTATCAATCTATCAATATAAGATAATCTTGCAACGCTATTTCAAGCCACTTGTTGTCTGATTTTATTGATAACTAGTAAACTACAAGACTAAACTATTTCGTCTTCTAGCCTGCCCGCGTTCTCACTTTAATCACAAACTTGGATTAGATTGATAACTTAAATAGTTGTAACTTTTTTATTTATGAAACGATTGAAGTTAAATAAACTCTAAATATTAAGAGAAGCTTACCAAAATACAATAGCCAAAACTTATTTACCGCGGCAAAACTTAAATTAGCCGTTTCTGACATTTACGTGCACAAACGCACAGACAAACAGAAAAACAGAAAAGAAAATTTAAATCTAATCTAAATTGTTGTGTTGGGTCTATTACATTAATAAATGCCCTCAATAATATTTTTTCTCGTATATCTTTCGTGTCCTATCCTGTAACCACGGACTACTGTAGAGTGATCGAAACGTCGGGTTTCTAAAATGTAATTTCGAATACCAATAATATACGTGTAGTAATCGCGAAAATCAAAGATCTATTTAATTTAAATATATTCTATTGGGAATCGAACTCATAACCAACCGCATTTAAAGTCAGACGTTCTTCAGGCTTCAAGATATGAATCTTGGTTAGATGTTTTCTTCGATTTGCTTGAATATGAAAAGGAACAAGACAAAATGCAGAGAGAATGGAGAAAATACTTTCCAAACACTCACCACACCGTAGAGCTTGCTCTTGCTACAGCTTATTTCATCTATAGACGTTCTAAATCTTGCAACTTCTTTGGGATTGTTCGAGTCCGGTTGGAACTTGAAGCTGTAAAATATAGATATATCAATATTTTAACGGTATTATAATAGGTAGTCAGAGGGAAAAGTGTGTCAAGTATTGACACTTTTGACATTTATGGAAAGTTTACACTCAAAACTGCATTTAAATCGGTTAAGCCGATTCTTAGGTTAGCGTGCACAAACGCAGAGACTAAATTGAAAAAAAAAAAATTGTTTTAGTTTTTATTACATTGATAAATGCCCCCAATAATATATTTTTTTCATATACAGACAAAAATCCGACTACTTTGTAAACGATCAGTTACATTTTTATTATTTATGAATAAATATTATACTGACTCTATTGTGACACAGTTAGGAAGTGATTATAAGTGCGATGATTGTGGGTTCAGTTCCTACTCGGGGAAAAGATTATATTTAAATTATTTTCATTTTGCCGCTCTGGTACCTAAGGCTGTATTTATTATATTAGCTACCTAATTCCGGTAAGACAAAGTGGTGAGTGGGATTTCGTCACTCATATTTTAATGAGTCAGAGCGATTGGACGGTTTCCAAGAGGCACGAGTTCAAATACTGCTGCGTTAAAAAAATTTTTTACGCTTTCTAAATGATGAAGAAATATGTATTTCGTCACTCACGTTTGACGACAACGTTTTGTCACTTCGCGTCTGGAAATTGGGGAAAGAGTGTTTTGACACTAGGTTCTTTTTAATTACTAGCAAAACTAAAATAATAATAGATCTTTGGGTAGCAGAAATTTGTAAAAATTTCTCTAAAGAGATGCTAACAACAAATATAAGTTGTGATAAGCGTATAAGAATTTCGACGCAGTTGGATGTAGAACGCATGGCTAAGCGGTCAGAGCGTTTGAACGGTTTTCAAGAGGCGCGGGTTCAAATTTTTATACGTTCTCTAAATATGACTTTTTCAATTTCCTAAGTGTGCGAATAACACTTTAAAAAATGTAAAAAAAATAAAGATTGACTTACTTAGTCCTCTCACGAGCAATTGGCTTGTTTTCGTCGTAGGTCACATTTTCTTTTGCTTCTGAAGTACTTACTTCTGCACTGTCAGCTTTATAATCTAGAAATAAAAATATAAATTTGTAATCACGGTATAACTTTATATTTCACACCCTGTACCATTTTTTATTTTGTGTTTTCCTATTTTATTTTTTATTGTGTGAAAGAGATCGCTATTTTAGCGATAAGGTCGCCTTTTGTACATCTTGTACGATTTATGTTTATATTTCTGTCTTTGTCTATTTTATTTTCATGCTACTAAGCTTGTTACTAACAACAAAATAAATTATGACAAGCGTATAAAAATTTAAACGTAGCCGGATGTAGAACGCATGGCTTAGCGGTCAGAGCGCTTGGACGGTAAACAAGATGCGCGGGTTCAAATCGTTATACGTATGCGAAAAAAAACATTTTAGAAGATTATTATCATTTTTTCTTGAACTTTATGCGGAGAGTAGAGAATGGAGTGTCTTGACACTAGGTTCTCTCTAACATATATATTAATATATATATAAAGGCCATCTTGGCACAGCACGCTGTCACAGCTTCTGACTTTATACACGAATGGATCGGTCCTACTTGGAGGAATGATTATATTTTAATTATTTTAATTTCTCCGCTGTGGTGACCAGACAAAACGCGGCGTTAAGTACTGCCACTCAACACGCAATGTCTCGATATCTTAAAGTGGAGAACGGAGTGTTTTGACATTCAGTTCTCGAAAATTTCAAAAATATATATTTATTAAATTTACAATAGTATGTTAATGTAGAAGTTCATACCGACAGAGTCTCTGTAGATATCAGCGAGTTCCTTTTCAATCCTCGCCTCTTCATCTTCTTGTTTTTTTCCATATATTTTTTCAACATCTTTAACTTTCTTTGGATTTATCTTAAAATGATCATTTTTTTTTTTCATTATATTATTTTTTTTTACAGCTTCACGCTTTTGCCCGCTTAGCAGGGTAAGCACGGAAAACTAGTGTCGGGTACTACTCCGCCCGAAATCAAGACATAGTCTGTTGAGTGACGGTACTCAACGCCGCGCTTTGTCTTAGGTTAAGTTAAAGTCATAATGTCAATTTTTAATTAAATAAAACTTGTGTCCAGTTACAAGAGGTATAAAATGACAATGCCTTTGTAGTGTATATACCGCAAGGAAAGAAACAAAATATCTTCTGTTTCCATGCATCTGTCCATCTATCAACTAGTTTTGTGTAGTTCGAACGAACTGGTTCGGCAGAGTGCTCCCACAGATAAGCTACGCGAAAAACATGTCGCTCCATAGTTCGAACAAGTTACTGAACAAGTGAAGATGGCGCCAACTGAACTAACGTCGTCTCGTTTACTCGTATAAATATAAAAATATATTTAAATGACACCTAATCGAACAACAACCCTATTAATTTATAATAAAAATAATATTTTATGAATATCCTTATGAATATTCATAAGTTTATTCTGTTTTTAGTGTCCAAAAGTTTTGAGTAATTGTACAGTACAGCATTTCTTAATCTTGCCACCAACAGGAGCAATATCAAATAGATGGAACGTATTAATGTTTTTTTGTTAATAAAAAAATTCTATTTCTTTTTTTTTCAAATCAATAATTTACAGATGTGTTAATGGCAATGGTAGCTTTTAAATAGGCTGGAGCGAGCAATTCATTCCCAAGGCGTGTTATCATTTATAAAATCGTTAGTTATAACCTTTAACAAACAATCGTCTTTTCTCAATTTAATTATAAAAAAAAAACAATTACAGAATAAATGTTTATGTTCAGCTTTTGAACTTTAAAAACATTTATAGAAACTACATTTTTGCTAACAACAAAAATAAGTTGTATAAGAGTTTCGACGTAGCCGGACGTAGACGCATGGCTTAGCGGTGAGAGCGCTTGGACGGTTTCCAAGACCGTTTCCAAGACCGGTTGACCGTAGTTGCTTTCATGAAGCTTAAGAAAAAATATTATCATGAAATGATTTAATGATTAATACATTTTTATTATATTAGAAAATTATTTCTACTGTTTGTCAGTGCGTTTGTGTACGCTAATCTCAGAAACTGCTTAACCGATTCCAATGCAGGTTTCGCTATTAAATATTGGTAAACTTGACTTAACATTTAATGTTAATTTTATTTAATATATATTTTTAAATAAAATAAATATATAAATATTTTTTTCTCTGTCTGTAGAGGTTGAATATATGACAATACAAAGGTACTGAAAATACAAGCAATTTAATATTCAAGTTACAGCTAGCAAATCAAATGGAGAGCGGAGTGTCTTGCCACTAGGTTCTCTGCCTACCGCGCTAACGTGTAAGAAAAAAAATTGAAACCTACCGAATACTTCTTCATTTCTTTCCTTGTAGCAACTTGTATAGTTGTAGAAGTTACTTTGTCTTCATCATTTTCAACTGATGGTTCTTCTTCTAGATCTGGTACGTCTGTAATTGTTTTTTTTCTACTATATTTAAGTAAATTGACCTTCAAAAAATTACAACTGTGTGTTCGATACACACTCTATGGAATCTCGTGGACACCCCCCCTGGTAACATTCAAATTATTTTAGTTTTTCCGCTCTGCTAAATGATTCTAAAATCAGTCCTTGACTTCCTCTAATATTGAGTTGTGAGTTCCTCTAATATTGAATAGTTGAATTCCTCTAGTATTGACTAACCGTCCATTAAAATTAAAGGCAATGGGAGAAAGGGTCTTAATACTCCTTAGTACCTTTATCTCTGCCATTTCTTCTGTATAAATTATTTATCACAGCATTTGACTGAAATCGCGATTGGGTGTGGATTCGATTCCCACTTGGAGGAATAATTATAATTAAGTTATTTTAATTTCTTCGGTCTGCTGTACATGAAGAAGCGCGGTGTGGAGTTCCGCCACTCAACACGCATTGTCTCGATTTCGGGCGATGCGTGGAACGGAGTGTTTTGACACTAGGTTCTCTCTGACTACGTAGCTACCCGGGGAAAAGATTGAAACGGGCGAAAAAATATGTATATGTTACTGTAATAGCTTGAACTACGGCAAATCCTATGATGTTCCATGTACAACTGAAGATTTACCAAGTTTAAGCTAAAAGTTCGAATTGTTTCTAACTTAACCTAAACAACATTTACCATGTTTCTTAGAAGTAAAACCTACATTTTACCAACGTATAAGTTCCAAATAATAGTAAAGAAACAATTCGGAGATTTACCTTTAGTGTTGGTAAATCTTAGGATTTACCGTTCAGACTTTTACAGTAACAGATATACAGATATATACTATACCTTTTATTGGTGCACCAATTTCTATGACCTCTTGTCCCAAAGACTGAGTTAATGCATGACTTGAATTTGAACAAAATATGCACAAAATTTGCAGTAAAATTATGAATTTCAAATGCATTTTTATGTTTAATACAAATTTATTGGACTTTTGTTTCACAACCAACTCGTTTTTTGTTGAAATTTCTTAGGTATATATGTACATATAAATATCCAATATTTTTATTAAATAGGTTTTATATAAAACCATCATGTCGCAGTGTGACAGCGTCTGTCTGTATATACGATGGTTATGGGTTCGAGTCCCACTCGAAAAGTTTAAAAGAAAACTAAGAGGAACACGCTCCCTCGTGCACCTGACCGTGTGTGTCCTGACAACGACATCAGCTTTACGCTATGACTGTATTGTAATGTCATCGGATTCGGACACATGTGCACATTTTCAAATTTTCACGAAGTTGGTCAAATAGCTTTGTAAAATTTTCTTTAATTGATAGATATATTTATCTATTCAACGGAAGCTGAAAAAAGTCCTGACTATCCACACTATAATTATAAAGGCGAAAGTTTGTCTGCCTGTCGCTGACGTCATCGCGGGTTAACTTTTTTTATCCCATTTATTTTGGTTTTAGGAATTTCATTGTTTTACGAAAAGGCCGTTGAAAATACGAAACATATAGTTCACGCGGGCGAAGGCGCGAGCGGGTCGCTAGTAATATTAAAAATGCTAAAGTAACTCTGTGTCTGTGACGTCATCACGGTCAAACTGAACCGATTGTGATAAAATTTTATATAGAAATACTGGAGGATCTTGGGATGAACATAGGTACATAGGCTTTTTTCTTCCATTTAGTTTTTCCGGTTCATGCGGGCGAAGGCGCGAGCGTATCGCTAGTTGTTGATATATTTGCTTATAACACACATTAACTTTAATATATGCGGGGCGTGGAGAACGGAGTGTCCTGACACTAGGTTCTCACTGACTATACTGCTTTGCTAAAGAAATATTAAATCCATACTAATATTATAAATACGAAAGTAACTGTCTGTCCGTCTGTGACGTCATCAAAAGCAAACCGCTGAACCGACTGTGATAAAATTTGTATAGACGTACTTGAGGGTCTTGGAATGAACAAAGGCAATTTTTTTCTTTCATTTGTTGTAGTTGTTTCCAGGAATTTCATTGTTTTACAAAAAAGCCGTCGAAAATAAGAAGAAGATATAGCTCACGCAAGCGAAACCGCGAGCTGTTCGCTAGTACACTATAAATCACTTCGTAAATAGATTAACATGTACTTCACACTGACATATCTAATGTCATGATTGTAAATAAATCAAAAATTGGCATCAAAGTGCACTTGGCCTTATTCTGTGAACAAAAATTTTCTCAGTCTTGGCTCTAACGCCTGTTTACGAATTGTTAAGTGAGTCCAATAATATATGACGACAATTTGGGACGTGGGTTCAATCTAGCGTGACGTAAATTATAGGCGTTATTGAGCTTCGAAGAATATATAGTCAATATATACTGATGTGTCTATGTGTGACCTACTAGACAGTAAACGCGATTGTAGTGAGTTCGATACTCCCTCGGGGAAATGTTTATATTTAAATTATAATAAATTCTTCGCTCTGGTAAGGCAAAACGTGGTGTTGAATTTAAAACAACACACTGAATTTAAAACACAATGTCTTGAATTGGATTTTGCGTCTTGACACTATATTCTTTAAATAACCAGCTAGAGGGAAAAGTTATAATATTAATTTTACATGTAAAATATTTATTTAAGGTTTTTATTGTGATATAAGTTTTATAGAAAGGGAATCGAACTTGTTATTATTTATATAATCATTGTTAAGTGGCAACAATGATTATAAAAAATATAACAATTGGTATTAAATAAAAATTAACTAGTGATATTCGAATAGATATTAGAAATAGATATTCTGTAACGAATGACGAGACTCATCACCGAAATTCCCGTATTTCCAGAGCGGGATCAATTTAAATGTAATCCCCCGAGTATCGAACCCGCAACCACTGCGTTTATAGTCCCACCGCGACACTATAGCATATGTTGTATAATTTATATATACATAAATCAAATGACGTTTCTTAAAACTTGTAATTTCGCTAAAACAGCAGAACCGCTGGGCCGATTTGGCTAATTTTGATTTCAAAATATGTGTAGAAGTCCAAGAAAGGTTTATGAGGTAAAAAAACATTAAGAAATTGCACGGAAATAGTAAAAATACAATTTTATAGTCTCATACTAGCTTAGTGTACCTGTCAAACAGGATGCGTTCGGAAATCAAATATTAAGCAAGGCAAGTAGCTTGGACTATTGAATATTAAACGACCTACTTTAAATAAAATTTGGCCTCATCATTAAACAATATATAAGTAATGCATTTAATAGTTTGACCGGTCGTTGGATCTTTAGATTATTATTTAAATTGATATTTATTATCTTTCTAAGTAAGTTTCTGAACCGTGGAAATTATATGCATTAAAATTTCCTTGCGTATATATTTTTTTCATATATATATAAAAGAAAAGCTCGGTGTTGGGATCCACTACTCAACACCCAATGTTTCAGATTCGGGCCGAAAGTTGAGAACGGAGTGTTTTGACACTAGATTCTCCCTGTTATGCAAGATGAAGTGACTTCGAATCCAGGTTCAAAAATTCTAAATTTCATACGGAATTTCAGTACATTTAATAAAAGGAACATATATATATATATATTCGTTTTATATCTACAGGAAAAGCTTCAGGAAACTATTTATCAATCAGCACTTTATTCATTATGATACGATGCCAATATTGTTATTCCAATAGCTTAGTGGTTAGTAGCTTTCCACATTAAGTCGTGCCGTTCTAATTTATTAGAGGGAAGGACATGCCTTAGTATAACCAAAAAAAAGTGTAGATTTGACGGGCCCCTTTAAAATGCATTAGGGCTCGCCTCCAGTGTCCGAGCTCCTCTTTCTATCTTACCACAATAATTATTCTAAAGCATATGAAGAAAATGTATAAAAAAATGAATACAGCAGGATTAGAACCCGCGCCTCCTGGAAACCGTCCTAAGTGCGTTATATTAACACTTTAAAATGTAAAAAACTATTATAAATATCAATATTTGATCTTTGACATTTAATATTAGTTTCTATCGGAGTACCTTGTTAGGTGTAGTCTAAAAAAAATTGAAAGGTGAAAAAGTATAATTTGTTTTCAGTTTAACGCAGTCAAAAATAAAAAATAGTGTAATGCTGTCGCACTCCTTTCTCCGTTTTCCTAACGAAATTGAGATCGAAAAACAATTGACTCTCAAATTTTATTTACATAACAGTCAAGCGAACAAACGAAGTATGCTAATATTACTGAACCATTGGATTGAAATTATTAAAATATTTTTATTTTTCATAGCTTAGGAAGGACTTTTGGTAGCAAAGAGAAAATGAGCGCGTAACTCACTCCGCGCTTCGTCTTACCCCCCCGAGTGTGTTCGGACCCTGTCCCACAATAACGTTCTATTGATATAGGAGCTATTCGGAAATAATTGATTTATTTATTACTTCATGAGTCATACGCCAAATTTATGTTTTAAAATGACATTGTTTAAAGTTTTTGCCTAGATACAGCGGTACCCTAATCTGAGTAATGTTCTTTATATAGTGTCAATATTATAAGGTGTTGCAGCACTGATTTTCAAAAGCTATAATATATATTTTTTCTATATCTATCTAAAACCAATATATTTATATGGTAGAAGAACTTTCGTTCTCTTTTTTGTCTATCTACAGAGATGCCAACAATAAAAATGAAATGTAACAATTGTGTAAGAATTTCAACGTAGCTCGTATGTCATTGGACAATATGCAATGTTTATTGCAGACTTAAAAATACCTATATCAGATTTTTATTTCGCTGAACTGTTTAATGCGACTAAGACAGCGCATGTGATTTTTTAAGTAAATTCGATGATAAAAACTTGGATCAAACTAGCTTTGCAATATTTTCTTACGTTAGATAGATACAGGTGAAGCTGATGTGTGGGAAATGCCATGAAATATATCAAGAGTATTCGGGGAAAGGTAAAAACCTTTCCCCGAATACTAATTATATAGTACTAATAATATAGTATTAAAAAAAAACTTTTAGACCAAATAACAATTATTAAAAGTGTTTCACTAACACTTGTGTGTTAATTAGTGAAACACTTTTAAAAATCAATACATTGTTGGCATAAAATAAAAATTTGAATTAAAAATATTTTTTATTTAAACAAACTTTTACAAGGGTTTTTATTGTCAATTAATTGTCGTTAATAAGAACGAAAGTAATAAATGGAAAGATATACCGCACTCTCAGAATGTAAGTGTGCGAATTCAATAATCTAATTGGGAAAAATTATCACAGAATCTTAGAGGCTTTTCAATGTCAGTTGTTAGTAAAGTCATAATATCCACATTGAGAGGTACACGTATAGAAAAATTGCTTTAAATATATTTTACACAGCTTCACGTTTTTTAAACAGCGCCGGATAGTCAAGGAGAACCTATTGTCTGAGACAAGACATTCTGGAAAAAGTGTAAACCTAAAGAAAATTCTTACGACACTGTTCGAAGCCACTGCCATTGCTTTTACAACCAGATACTGCGACACGATAGCCGCAATATAGCATTGAGTGGATATCGCCCTATATTGGCAAAGTGCATAATACATTACACATTGAATTGACTGTTGATTCAGTATTGAATTCTTTTTGGTCATTTCAACATGCGTTTCTATTTACTATATAAGAATCAGTAAGATTTTTTTATCTCTCATCTCTCCACTCACTTCCTGCATTTTTCGAAAAATCTTCATTTAAAGGATTTTTTTTATTTATTTAATTTCGTTTATTTGTGTTCTTTGTGTATTAGTTTAATTTATTTCTGTAAAAGAGTGTTTAGATATTTTGTGTTTAATTTCTGATACAGTTGAAGTGTTTCTAATTTATTTAACGGTATTTTCATTTATTTAGTAATTCTTTATGTCGCAGTGTGTGTTGAATGATCATAATATAATCATTTTAATTTTTCGGCTCTGGTGAACAAGACAAAATACGGCGTTGAGTTCCGCCATACCACACGCAAAGTCTTAAATTCGGGCTGAAAATGGACTGTCTTGACACTAGGTTCTCAAACACAAAGAAAAAGCGTGAAGATGTAAAAAAATTACAATGAAGATAACATGAAGTCTTATTATTTAAAATATAGAATATTGAAGTGGTTTATTTTTGATTAATTAATATTCTTGAAGTGTTAAACTGAAAAGTATTTATTTTTATTTATCTCACGGGGGTATTAAGTGTTATAATTAGGTCTTGTTTTAATTAAAGTATAATCGATATATAATCGTAATCTAACTAATTATACTATATAATAAGAGTACTAATAACTTTTTTAAAATATAGTAATGTTTGTTTTTGTTTTTTTAATAACGGCCAGTTCACACTTTAATTTTACTAGATTTTCGCTTTGATAAAAATGCTTCATTCGTTCATCATTATTTTTATTCATGACAGCTCTTGTGTCGCAGTGGGACAGTGTATGTATATACAATTGTTGTGGGTTCGATTCCTATTCATCCGATTTGTAGTTAAGGAAATCTTATACTTTGTTTTGTTTCAAATTATTTAGGTATTCTATAGTATTTTATCTTTAGTCAATACAATGTCAACTTATTTTCTTACTAATAAAAAACGGTCTAACATTATTTAAAACAAATAATTTTAATTTCCAGTGGCCTCTACGATCCAGTACTTGATGATACAGAGTATATATACATCCCGATAGACCCACAAGAACTCAATAGAGAATTCGAAACGAATCAGAGGACAACAATTGAAAAAGATACAGGCAAGAATGGTACTATTAAAGAACCTCTTAATGTACCAGTCTTGGATGATAAAATTAAATCTAAAGCTAATCTTCATGAAGCATTGCTCAAAATAAGTGCTGGGGATTTACCAGAAAAAGCAAGATTCAAGCTACCTGTATCTGAAGAATATGATCCAGAAGGAAAAAAGGTTACAAAATTACAAAAATTATACGCAAAAAAGGTAGAAGCTATAGATCTTAAAACCATCGCTGAGAATATGAAACAAGATGACAGTAAAGTTGCAGAGAATGTGTGCAATTTGAATGCGTATAATTTGACTCTGCCTACAGAGTTAAAATCTCAAAGTGAAGATGAAATGACCAAAAGTGAATCTCAATATTCACAAAAAATTGAAAAGGAAATAAATTTAGAAACTATAAAGAAAACAGCATCACGTATTGTTGGAGACAGCATCAGCAAAGCAGTATCTCTTGCAAAAGAAATAAAACAGGAAATTGATATTGAATTAGAGGCAACCCAAACTCATACCAATAAATCAGATATTGTGAATGAATCGTTACAATCAGATTCATCAAATTCAAAATTGTTGGAAAAATTAATAACTCAAAAAACTAAAGCTACTGAAAAAGAATTTGATGAGAGTGTAACTAAAACGATAACAGATAAACGAGAAGACAAAATGACCAACGAGGAAAAGAAAGGAAAACTTAATGTTGCTGAAGGGATAAAAAAATATGAATCTTTAAAAGCCCCAATGGATTCGAAAATGAATTTGGAAGAAAGAAAACAGTTAACAAAACAAGATATAGCAGAAACGATCGAAGAAGGAACTGTTCGACGTAGATCAGATATATTTGGTAAAGAAATCAATATGTCAAAAGCTATTATAAATAAATGTAATGTTTCATCAGAAATGTTATCCAAATCACTTGATAAACACAAAATGATATCTATGTCAAACGAAATACCTCAAATTAGTGACAACGTCAAAAATAAAATAAATGACACAAAAGAAACAGACCATAACGCGTTTGCGCTTGGAGCGCAGGCAGTACCATGTCTACGTAAAGCTTTACTTTCATCATATAATTCAAACTTGTTATTGAAAACATTTTTTTTGCAATTAACTAAAGTTATGGTGGCCTTATCAAAAATTTTGACTTTAGAGCAAACAATAAATACATTGCCACAAAGTGAAAAAGTAACAAAAATAGAAAATGATATTGAAGATTTAAAAGAAGAAATCCAAACAGAGGAGGATGAAACAGAAAATACAGAACGTTCAAAAAACTATTCTTCTGAAATTTATGATTCTACAGATATAAATTTTGAAGGATATATAATTAAGAAGGAAAAGCTATCTGGTGCCAAAATTGCACAAATTGAAGGAAATAAGCCAGCAGAGTTGACAGACAAGATGGACATTGTTATTTCAGAACTATTAGGAAAAGCAATTGTGGAAGATGATTCCGATAGCGAAGATTTTTTTCGGATAAGTAGCCAATTTAGCAGTGTAAGTAAAGTAGAAGAAAACAATAAAAAAAACTGTAACAATGCAAATGCTCAACATGATCATTTTTTTGACCAGCGTAGTAAGCATTTCGACAGGCGAAAACTATTTGAAGTTTTAGAAGAAAAAACTAAGACAATGGAAATTAAAGAAATGATATCTGAGAAACGCACAACGGAATACAAATCAACGAAAACAAGCGAGCAGAATGGTAATATAATATATTACATTGCTTTAGTAGAAGCTAAACATTTCCCCAATTTTGCAGAAATTAAGCGCACAAAGAAGTTATATGAACACGAAATCATAACTGAGATGAAAAATGATGAACATTTAGTGTATGTTGCCATTGTAGAAGCACATGCCAATATAAATGAAGAAGCTATGTCTAAAGAACTAACAAGGCGGCAATTAGAAAGCCAAACGTTATTAGATAAATCAGTGAAACAGAATGTTGAATTAGAAGACACAAAAAAAATTCAAGTACACGAGATAGTCTCACAAAGCCTATCTTTGGCTAACACAGCTATCATAGAGCCAAAAGTTTCGTTAACTGTAACGCCAATGCCATATAAGCTACTTAAATTTGCTAGAAGTGCAAATGATATGGAAGAGATATCAAAGAAAATTGCAGTACAAAATATAGTACATGCTATTGAACCTTTGCTACGATATGAGAATCAAAAGTTTTATAATAAACAGGCTCTATCAGTAATGGAAATGCCAACGAAAACAATAGCTGAGACTGCAGATGTTAAGGTTCAAGAACAACAGACCTTCTTCAAAGCCGAAGTTAGCGTAAAACAAAGATCTTTCGTAGCCATAGAAAAGCCGGAATCAGTAGTAGAAATAACTGAAATAACAACTGGAGAAGATGAAAATATACCAGTTGAAATTTTTAAACCAATCGTGTCGGAACCTCATCATGTTATTGAAATTACAGGAAAACCTGTTGCAGAGGTCTCAGAAATCCAAACAGATGAAGCAAATATGGAAATATTCTCAACAGCTGAGATAATAAATAAAATACCGAGCACTATAGTCAATGTAGACTTTCAGAAATTGATAACTACTAACATTGTTATCCCTGAAGATCAATGCAATGTGTTAGAACTACAAAAAATAGAAAATGATATGGCACGAATTTCTATGGAGACCCAATTTTTAAGTGTTGCTATGACCTTAGCTACACTACTTTGGGGACCAAAGGACGATATTCTTGATGTAGTGCCATTCGTTACTAACCAAGTCAACGTTTTAATGGAAATGCCTCATTACATACTAGCTGATATCTTAATTAACACCACTCTAGGCTCGATAGAAGGAACTTTTGGAACTCCAGAACATAGAGAGGAGCAATGTAACATTTTTATTGAAAAATGTTTATGTCTTATTGTATCATTAGACGTTCCTTTGGATAATTATTCTGATTTAAAATTATTAAAACCTCAATTTCAAATACCAGAAATCAGTATGGAAAATATATTTTTAACAGTTGCTTCATGTTTAACAGTATTGCTTGACGGACCTAAAGAAGATAATTATAAAACACTTATGGTTAATACATTACAAGCAAAAGCTGTAATGGAAATGATAAATTTATTTGTACCAGAAGCTGTAACGACTTGTTTAGAGGGACCTAAAGAAAGTTACTTTGACATTCCAAAAATTATAAGTGATAAATGTAATGTACTTCTTAATCAATACTTATCACTTGTCAAATCTTTTATGATTCCCATAGATCAGTACAATATACTAGAAGTACCAAAAATTAATGAGGCTATTCCACTTTCAACATTAGAAACCACTTTCATGCCAGTTGTTATAGTGCTAACGACGCTAATACTTGGACCTAGCTGTGAAAATTTTGAAATTGTGAAAATAACTACTGATCGAGCCAGGATTGTTTTTGCAGAATTAAAGGCTGTATTAACCGACTATGTATATTTACAAGAACCTAAAGAACAAGAAATCGAAATACCATTAACTGTAGAAAAATATCCTCTAATCAAAATTGAAGATGTGAATTTACATGTTGCTAATGTTCTCTCCGTTTATTCAGAGGAGCCAAAAGACAAGCCCTTTATAGTTGCCACAAATGCAAAACATGAAGCACGAGTAAAAATCGAAGAATTAAAAGCAGCTGAAGTACAATTTATGCCAATTCAAGAACCTGAACCAGTAGAATTGTTAGTATCAGAGTTAAATAAAAAGCAAATAAAAACTTCTGTTCAATCTTCCTCTCTGACAGTAGCTCAAAAATCGACAATGGTACCCATAGAATGCATAGACTACGGTGTTAGTATTTTAAAAACTGCCAAGCAAGAAGCTTCCATAAATGTTGAAACACTTAAATCTATAGAAACCGTCGCATCACTTCCAGAAGAACCAAAAGAGGAACTTTTGAGTACTGCACAATCAGTAAACAAAACAATTTTGTGTTCTGTAGTGGATACTAATTTAACAACTGCAGAATCTTCAATTGTGCAAGTCGAAGAGAGCGCAAGGACAGGTTTAGATTTAAGAGTGGATAAAAGCCTAAAAGCTAAACATGCTAAATTAGCATTCGAATCTGTTACTTCCGTAGCTCAACAAAATATTATAACTGCAATGGAAAAAGCACATGATGTAAGTCATGAACGAAGCGTAATGAGTAAATCTGCAAAGAGCTCAATAGTTGAATCGTCTATTATTGAAATGGCTAAAATAGAAGAAAACGATACAGAAGTTAATGTGCTTATAGAAAAACATAAGACAAGGCCAACACAAATTGAAAATATTGAAATTGAAGCAAATTTGAAGATTCCAACTCCTTTTGACGATTCTGTTAATGAAGTATCGGCTGAATATAGTGTTAAAGTTCCCCAAGAAGTAAACGTGTACACAGAATATGGATTTGGTGAAAGAAAGATTAGCGTAGATATTGAATCAGAAATATATGAATCTATACGGCTAATGAAAAAACGAGCATTTCAAAAGCAGAGTATGGAAGCAAGTTTATGTCTAGCAAGAGAACTTCAAACCAAAATTGACATGGCTGAAATTGAAGCTTTACAAGAAGAATTTATTAGAAGTGGGAGTATTAGCAGTTCTTCTTCAATGGTATCATCACCACTGACTCCAATACTAGAAGAATACTTCTTTAATATTGAAGCACCATCACTAATGTCACGATACCGATGTTTCGAAGATGTTTTCGAAGAAGCGTCATTAAAATTGAAGTCTAAAATTCAAACATCCTCTATACAAAATTTAGATGCCAGCTTAACTTTAATTTTGCAAGATCTAGCGATGGCACAGTTAGAGTCAGAAACAAATGATATAGAAGTAATAGAAATTGACGATTATGAAGATGTTAGAAATTTATATTTTTCCACGGCTTTAATGGCTAGATCTCAAAAACAATCTGTAGCATCATTTCTATCCTCTGAGACTCAGTCATTAAAAGCTATACATGCGTCCTCTGTCTCGCAAAGCTCATATGGGTACTCTATGTCCGTTGAAGATGCAGACTTAAAAGGACATGGTTTGGCAAGAAAATCTTCTAAATCTGTAAAGTTCGTAGATACACCACAATATGCCGAGATGCAATCCGACAAAATTCACGCATATGATATTACCGAAATAGAAATGGAAGCCGAAACGGAAGCAAATATGTACCGTGATTCTGACCTTAAAGTACAAGGTACTACATCTAAAAGAAAATCTAAAGTTATTGGGTCTTTAGATGTTAGTTCAGCGTCTGTTGAAAGTAGGGCTATAGAAAACAGTCTAGTGGGGGGCAGAACTATGGAAACAAGTTCCTTAGAAATTAGGTCAGTGGGAGAGGGTTCAGTAAAAATGAGTTCAGCTAAAGATATAAAAACAATGGAACAAACCAGAGGCAACTTAGAACATTTAGATATACAATTAAAGCAGGATATTGAGTCAAGTTCTGAACTATCTTCTAGATCTCACAAGAAACTATCAATAAAAACTGACATAGAAGGAATCGATTTAAAGTCACCTTCTCCACCAACTCTCCCCCCTACCCCTTTAACAGACGAATATATCTTTAGGCTGCAAACTAAGATGCCTGAACCTTCAGAATTTATTCCGAGAGACTGTTCTCTTAGTCCAGAAAGTTTGGATGAAGACATTATTTTAAAAGGTGGACTTATTCCTCACATAAGGACGAGAATAGAGAGAATCTTGTACAGCCCACCTTTTATAACTCCTCCCACTTCTCCTGACAAGACTGTTCCTGTATACTCCAAAGGAGGAAGGAAAAGCGGAATATTTAAATTTTTAAGTTGATTATACTTTTTTAATGATGAGCATACAAATTATAACCATTAAAAAGAAATAACTGTAGGTGAATAGATGATACAAAGAGGACAATTGATATCTATTTTTTTATTAGACATTAATATAAGGCATTTAAAAGTATACAATATACATGTGCTAAGGCGTACAAGTGGTCTGCCTAAGATATTAGAAAAATAAAGAAGTCAAAGAAGAATATGTTATGATGTTTTAAAATAAACTAGACTTTAAAAGAATACAACCATTATTAGAAGAGTTTTAAGAAGAATTGTGTATTTTAATAGCAGGTAAGCATAAAAAATAAAAACGGTTACGTCTTCCTAACAAGACTTGAAAGAGAGAGGGAGAGAATATATACGTGTATATATATATATATATATATATATATATATATATATATTATATATATATATATATATATATATATATATATATATATATATTAATATAAAAGAAAAAAGTATTTTATACGTAAACTAGTTATAGCTCGCAACTTTGTTTACGTGGGCTATAAAACGTTAAATCTTGTTTATCCTGTTGCCGTTAGTTTCCCCAAAGAACTTACATATATTTCCGCAGTAGTTTCGGCGCTGTCCGTCAGTCACACCGCATCGCAAAATTCTATATATATAGATAAAACACAATTTGCATAATAGTTGCAAAGCGTGACGTAAATAGACCTTAGACCCCCGCCACAAAAAAAATATATTATTACTTATATTTTCATAACTCATTCGAACAACGTACCGAAAACACTTATGTTTTGTGACAAAAAAAATGTACAATTTGTCAAATATATTCAAGAAAATAACTTCTTTAGAGAGAGCTCTCTAATATATTATGTATAGTATATTTTATCACAAAACAACGATACTGTCAAAATTACAACATTAATATTTTTCTTTTCTATTACAGATACGCTAAAACAATTATTTTAGAACAAAACAAATTAATGATAAAAATATATATATGTATGATAAATGTAAATGAAATAAATATTCTAGTATTTTTGTTTTTCAATAATGTATGGTTGTGCTTCTGTTGACCTGTATCAATCAATCAATCAATCAATGTAAAAGAATCTTCCAACGCTATTTTGACCTATTTCGTCCGAAGACCTTAAAAATGTGCACACGTGTCCGGATACGATGACAATATAATATTACATTACTATATACGAGTATATATATATAGCTTAAACCTGACCTCGTTGCCATGACGATCAGGTGCACGAGGGAATAATATACAGCATGTTTCATTTAGTTTATTTTAAAGTAATTTTTACAACTGCCTCATTTGAAAATAATAGAATTATAAATATAAAATCAAGTTCTTTATTTAAGAAGGTTATTACAAGCACTATAAAATTTTGCAGTCCATACCATATGCAAAAAGAAAGGCAGCCAAAGTGTGTAACAAAAATTAACCGTAAGTGTTACAAATTAAATATATAATAAGGTATTAATTACATAAAAAGAGAATATATAAACATAAATAATAAAAATACCAACCGAATTGGAATAATAAACGAAGTCGATGTAAATTAAGTAAGAAAGAAGGCCTTTTTTGTCCAACACGTTCAATCTACTTAGATTGTTCGGTAAAAAAGATACAAAGTTACGCTATTATAGATTATAAGTTGAAAAGACATACTATATTTTTTTTTATTGCCTGACAGGTGCAGAATATTCTGTCAATGTCATATATAGTAGAAAAAACACGAAGGAGATGAAGTAGTAATTTTTGTAATAATTTATGAATTTATGAAATATAAGCTTGACCTGATCTAATTTACACCTAAATCAAACAAAAAGCTATATTAGCAATATACGTACGAGTATGTCCAAAATTAACTTAATGTCATTACTTACAATAAACTTTGCAAGCTTTCTAATTAAAAAACTAAAAACTGGAGCTAACAAACACGGAATATTAGCAAGACGTTGTACATAAGAAGGAAGGTTATGATAACCAAAGTGTAATTAAGTTTAGGGCCATTAAACACAATGTGATCAGTACAGTCTTCATCCACACCACATTCACAAATTGAGTTGTCTCCAATTTTTATTTTAGCCAGATGTACTCTACAAATAGTAACTTCCGGTTGGATAGAAGCCTAACATTTGCATCTGATTAGCATTGATTTGTTCAAATCACTTTGATCTGTCAATTAATAAAAAAGTGTCAATGTCAGCTCTTGTTTTTCTTATTTAATCTCAACGGACACATGGCGTTTAATTTTGGTTATCAATTAGTTTATTGTCAAACAATCAACCAATATATATGAAATGAAAGTAGACTGGTAGTGTCCGAAACTTCGGGTTTCTAAAATGTATTTACGAATACCAAAAATATAAGCGATTAATCTGGTTCAAAATAGTTTCATTTAAAAATGTGTAGTAATCGCGAAAAGCTGATCTTACTGAGGGACGGACAGACGAATAGACGAATGAATTACGTAAGATAGAATTTGGTCAGGGTGATAAAGTCCACGCAAACGATGTTGCAGATGACAAATTACGCTTTTTCTTGCTAAAAAATCATAGTATAACTTGGTAGTCAGAGAGAAGTGTCAAAACACTCCGTTTTCCACTTTCGCTAGAATCCAAGACTTTTGGTGTTGAGTAGCGGAACTCAACGTCGCGCTTACGATTTGTTTTAGAGATACTTATAACTAGGTAAATAAGATTTAGTGTGTCTATTTTCTATTAATTCTTGCCAATTTTCACTTTTAAATTTGATCCCACGAATCCATCCACGATCCCATAAAAATACACGCTCGCACAATGGCGCTAAAATCTATATATAAACAAATAAAGACAAACTTTTGGCTTCAAATTGAATTGTTGCAAAAATTTTTGGCAAGCAATGGTTAGAATTTTTTCAGTATATATACTGTTGTTGTTGGTAGAAGTTGTATTATGTAAGTATTTTTTTTATTATTTCTCTACTTCTATCACTGCGTTCTCCGCTTTTTTTACAACAGATGGGAGAAGTCCCTATATTGTAATAAATATTTGCACTTATGAAACCAGACTTTAAATACAAATAGTTGTGAATTCAAATCCCATTCGATAGAATGATTGTTACTTATTTCTCCATTCTGGTAAGACAAAGCGCGGCATTGAGTTCCGCCACTCAATACTCAATGTATTGATTTCGATCGGAAAATGAAGAACGGAGTGTCTTGACACAAGGTTCTCTCTGTCTATTGCGCTCAATGTGGGACTTTTCACTAAATGTCATATCAACGTACAACCATTGTCATTGAAATGATGAAAAAAAATGTTAATTAAAGAAAACAGACCATTTTAATATATATTTTTTAATAATATGACTCTTGATAGATAGATAAAGGTGGAACTAATAAAAGCGTGTTAAAAATAATAACAACTGCGGCGTAATTAACTAGAAGTGTTATAAGAAAAAACGGGTTCAAATCCCGCTAATTTCAAATTTTCATTGTCAAAATCTGGCGCATTGGGATAGCGTCTCACTGTTAACAGGATAGTTGTCGTTGCGATACCAACGCAGGGAAATGAATGATATATTTTTTAGTGTCGTGGTCTCGCCCTTACAAGTGGGTAGTCAGAGATAACCTTTTTGACATTGACTGCTTTCATTTTCCCGCTCTGGTTCAAAACACAATGTTGAGTTCCGCCCACTTAACACGCAATGTCTGACATTGGGCGGAAAACAAGGAACGGAATGTTGACACCAGGTTTTCTATGCCACAACATGTGAGGGGAAAAGCAAGAAGCTGATAAAGAATCATTGCCCTTCTTTAAAGCTTGACACTAAAAAAATGACTTAAAAATAAATCTTTATTTTTAGTAACATCCGTGGAACAAAATGGATACCAGAAACCTTACGGAACAGATAATGAAATCAATAGATAGTATGATAGGTGAGTTAAAATGAAAAAAAAAGCAATTACTTTTCTATTTATTCGAAAATCCTATTGAATTATATTTACTAGACTCTTTCTTACAAGCACTTTCGTAAAATCAGTTCACATATAAACATGTCAGTATTGTCAGTCCCACAAGCTACCACCGGCGAGGAAGGCAGTTCTGTTAAGAAAAGCCAAAGATAAACTCAACAGTTGGTTTATTTATTTAATACTTTATTTTATTGATTTTAAAGTTGTTAAATTAAATGTTACACTTAAATACAGACATACGGTATAAACAGTTATATGCATAAAATTTTAAGGTGCCACATGTTGCACATTTGGATTACAACAGGTTGAATTAAACACAAATTTTAATTTGTTATAAAAACTATTTTTTTTATTTTAAATAATGCTTATTAGCATTATTTAAAAAAAACTAGACTATATAATAACAATCTTTTAAGAAAACAAATCTGTACCAACATGAAACAGTAACATATACAAAAAAGGGGATACAAGGGTGTAATGACCTTATCACCACAGAAGATGTCTTCCAGACAACTTCTGCCATAGAGTAGAAACTATTTTCAAGACACTCACTCACTTTTTAATTTTTCTATATTTAATAACACAAAAACTATGTTGTTTAGGGAGCATGAGGAATAAAATATTTTAAATCACTAGCTGCTCACTTCGTTTGCATGGACTTAATTACCCTTTCCGCCAAAATATCTTATTTCGTTATATCTTATGGTACAGATGGCGTACAGATGGCAGATGCTATAATGGTTCTACTTCATGTGTTCTTCACATCCACTTTCACTCTTCAAAACAAATTACAGCATAAGCTTAAGCTCAAAAGCTATGCAACAAAAAATGTTTTATTCAAATCCATCTAATAGTTCCAAAGATGCGATCGTATAAAAATTCAGTTTATGTATTTTGTTATAAAACAGTACTACCTAAGTAAGAGTTTCCGCGACTTCTTCTGCTTGGAATTCTAAAATGAAAGTTAAGGTATTTTTATGTGCGTTACTCCATATTACATCAGCTACCTGCTAGTGAAAGTCTCTTGAAAGTCCAGCTGTTCCAGAGATATATTCGGAATAAACAGACAAACAGATTTATTTTATTTCGGTATATATACCGTGTATATGCATTTAGTAAAAAGCGGTTATTTCAATATTATAAACATACACTCTAATTTTATTTAAGTGTATAGATATAGAATATACAAAATAGAACTTGGGCTTAGATTATTAAAAGATTTTATTGAAATTTGATTTTATAACATTATTTCTAAAAAACTCCACTCCCAAAAGTAGTATTCTTGATTACAAAAATTTATAATTAGATAACACTTTGTTACCATTACCATTTTTTATACGTTTTCTAAAAATATTATTTATATACTTAATGTGAATAACATTAAGAAATGTTAAAAATATAGCCAAAACTTTTAGATCCCCACGCTACTGTAGAGCGGAGAGTGGCACAAATGCGGGATCAATTATCAGCTCTTTCCGAACTTCCACGTCTAATCCAAGAAAAAGTGGACGCTGTGTCACAGCAGATACATCAAATTAATCAATTGGTAAGTAATGAAAAAAAAAGGTAAAATACCTTTGACATTTGATATTTTTACAGATTGCAAATGAAATTATTTGCCAATTGCGTATATTTTGGTAGTCGAAAATACATTTTAGAATGCGGAATGTTTTGAAAACAATACAATAAACCGCAATCACATGTAGTCCTGTAGTACTAATAAATGCGATTAATCCGGTTAAAATAGTTTCATTTAAAATAAGTAAATATATTTTATTCCATAATACTTTAGAATGGAAATTATGTATTTAGATTAGCCACGCTTTGATTGGAAAACGGAGAAAATTGCAATAATTCTAATATAATCATTCCTTCGAGTGTGTATCAAATCCACAACCATCACGCCTAGCCAGGCTGTCGAATTGAGCCAGATGACTGAAAAGTCTGTAAGAAAGTAGATAAATAAAAAAGTGTCTTAAGGCTACTGATTGACTGACTGACTCTGCCTATAAAAAGTCTAAAGCTTTTTTAGACCAATACAAACCAACCACTTAAATTATTATTCCCAGGATTCATTCAAAGAAGTTCATCAAGAACGTGTCATTGAAATAAGTAAACCATCAAGAGGTATGATTATTTTTTCTTTTTAACTATAGATTTAAGGAATCAAAAGGATTTTGAGTCAGGTTAAAAAATGTATGTCTAACCCTTATTTGCTTAATATGCAAAGTAATTTAAGAATTTGCAAGACAACAAAAACAAGAGTGTGTTCAACCTTCCTTCAAACAAACTTGCTTGAAATCCTCCTTAAATATGCAATATATTTATCATTCATATCAATCATTCATTAATAAAAACACTAATTTCAGAAGGGAAGTGGAGAACGGAGTGTATCGACACTATGGTCTCTTTGACTGATACTGCTTTGCGAGAAAAAATACTTACCCAAAACTGTTAATTAATATTTAGTTCTTACTGCCAAAGAACTGTGAAATTTAGGATATCTATATATTTAGGATATCTATATATACGTTCTTAACTTTCCACTCACCTTGGAAAAATTAAGTTAAAATAATAATAATAACAAATACTTCACTCATACTATGATTATATTCATAATTAAACTTTGCATTAAAAGACAAGGTGTGATTATTTTAAAAAACACTTATTTTTAAAACTCACAACAATTTCCATCAAATATTATTATATTATTCTAGAAATAATAATTGAAAAAATCCCAGAAGAACCATCTGATTCGATTGAAATAACAGAAATAGAATCCCCTGAAAGAGAAGAGAAGTTTATACACATTGAGCAGCCTGTAGAAGTTAAATGTAGGACCCCAGAAAGAGCAGTTGAAATAAGAGTTACAAAACCAAGCTTGACTGAAGAAGAATTGGCGATAGTCAAAAAGGAAGAAGTGAAGAGGGTGCTAGAAGAGAAAATTAGGATGGAAAAGGAAAAGGTATGAAATTTTTTGTTCTTATGAAATGATCTTAAAAATTTAAGTGTTCAGTCATTCTATTGTGATTTATTAAGTATATAAAAAGCTTTTTCCCGCACTGCAGAATAGTCAAAAAGAACTAGGTCCTTTTTGACTATTCTGCGTTGAGACAATCTATTTTACATTTCTCGTCCCGAAATGGAGACATTGAGTGGCGTAATTCTACGGTGCGCTTTGTCTTAGGTACCAGAGAAATTAAAATATTTTACATCTAATCATTCGGTCGAGTGGGAATATAGAAACCAATCGCGTTTATTGTCAGGCGCCTAGATTTTTTTAAATATTGATAGGAATATTAGAGAATAACATTTTAAAATATAATATTTAGGAGATAATTCACAAAGTCAATATCGAGCCAGGACCAAAACCTCGTTTGATGGAAGTGCGAAGAGCCAGAAGTCAGTCTCCTCGTCCTCAACCTGTCTTTGGACCAGCTCCAAAGGAAAGGCCTCTCATGATGTCTGGTGGACGAAAATGGAGACGTTCTCATGAAGAATATGATGAAGAGCAAATCCAGGAGACATTGACTGCTCAAGCTGAAGTTATTAAAGGAAAAGCAATAGGGTATATTTGATTTTATCACTTAATATATATTTGATTTTTATTATTACTTTATTATATAAGTAATAAAACCATTAAAGGCTTTCGCGATTTTTACACATTTTGATATGAAACTATTTTAATCGGATTCATCGTGGATTTTTGGTACACACAAATATATTTTAGACAGCCCGACGTTTCCAACGTTACAGTACGTCGGTTGACACGTCCGTGGTCACACTCGCGGGTAGATAATTTATCCAAAACATACTGTTAAATCAATTATACTTTAAAATAAAATATATTAAAATAAACTTAACTAAGCTTTTGAATCAGCACTTCCGAATGTGAGCGTATATTGGAAGTTACTAAATCAAATGCTCGGGATTTGGACTTTCGAATTGAAAAATTGTTTAAATAAATAGATGTGTTCAATTTTTTTTACAACAGAAATTTCAGAATTAATTTCTGATACAGTCAATAAGCAACTTTCATCTTTGTATCGTATCGCGAAGATTTGTAATACTCTCCCTAAAACGTCATAATTATAAAATGTTACAATATCTATAGTAAAAATTACTTTAATGATATCGAGAACCCACTGAATAAAATTGTCTATATATCACATGGACCCATCCAAATATTACTTCTCTTATAAATCATTTATAATTTCAATTTAAAGTATTAACACTGGATGCATAATCATAACTTTTGTGCAAAATTTTAATTTTTCAAACAATAATTTTAAGAAATTAAATTGCGTCCAGACGAAATGTGAACGTACTGCATAATTGACATTGACATTTTTTGTTTATTTATTTTCGCTTCACACTCTGTCCCGCATAGCCATGTAGTCAGAGAGAACTTAGTGGCAAGTCACTACTTTCTTCACGAACCTCCCGAAATTGAGACGTTGAGTGGCGGACCCAACGTCGCGCTTCGTCATCGGTACCAGAGAGACAAAATGAAAATGTTTGAAATATAATCATTCTACCGAGTGTTCATTATTAAAACAACTTGAATCTTATTGTTCTATTTGTGTAGAACTTGACCTTTACGAAATTGTGTTTAAAAAAATAATTGTTAATATTTTATTCTAACAAATTTCTTCATATTTTTTATAAATATTCTGCAATTCAGAGTGAACTTTATGAAGTACGAGAAGCCCCCACCACCCCTTGATCACTTGCAGCACTCTGAAGTCTACAAAATAATTCACAATATGGATGAAACTCCGATGAAGAAAGTAGCGAATTTGAAACCTGTAATTGCTGAATCTGACTATAGAGAGGTAAATTATTCAATTTACATATAGTAATCATTTCATCGTTTTTTAATAATTTTAAATTTAAAGTTTTGTTAAATTGTAAATATGTTTTAGTCTTTAATTTAAATTTTAAAATAATTTTTTTTTATCATGTTTTGTGAGTCCATGATCTTGGGTGCAAGAGTTATAATCAAAACAAAAATCAATTGATTCATAGAGAAATAATCTTCGAGACTATTCTCTACTTTCTGCGCTAATCTGGAATATTGCGTGTTGAAATGCTGAACTCAACACCGCGCTTTATCTTGTCATTAGAGCGAAAAAAATTTATAATAATAAAAATATAAAAATATATATTATAACAAATAGCAACTTTTACAATTTTTAATACTTCTGATGGTCCCACGTTAGGTATTTCTGTTTCGTGCGGGCCATTGATTTTTAATGTGAAATGAAAATAATTTAAACATCGTCATTCCCTCGAATGGGAATCAAACCTGCAACCATCGAATTTACAGCCAAACACTGTCATTGGTTAACCAACTACTTAAGTAGGTAACAAAATATTTAAGCTTTCATTATAATATTAACGTGCGAGATTAAGTATTATAATTCTAATTAATAAATATATTCTAATTTGAAAAAAAAGACTGTTTTACAACAAACGTTTAATTAAAATGTTTTTTTTTTTCAGAGAGTATGGTCTATGCCACCTTTTTTAAATGGACGATGAAGGAAAAAACCTTGTATTTTGTTCAAAAGTCTTGATATGTTAAGTTACTTTATGTTAACTGTATATTTTATATAAAAACGTGTATAAATAAATAATAAATAGTAAATATAGTTTTATTTAACATGTATATTTGTATATATAAATGAATTAGTGCTTCAAAGACTTTACTTTAGCTTCACAATTTATAAATAAAAAAATAAACACGATATAATCTAGGAAGCTGTTTTTGACAGGGACAGTTCAATGGAACTGTCATTGTCAAAAACATTCGAGAATGACCGGTTCGACGTCAGTCAGCTGTGTTATGTTATTATTCTAGAAAATACGCGGAAAATATTAAATTAAATTATTTATTTTGTTAATTATATGAAAAAATAAGTATTGGTAAAAATGCTAACTTCAAAGGTATGTGTGTTTATTGTCATGTTTTAAAAAATATTAGTGCCCTTGGCACTTAGTGCGTGATTGTGCATAAAATTAATAAAATGTGATTATAATTCTTATCCAATGATAAAATGAATTCATTATTTAATTATACAATTATATTACTTGAGAATTAATATTATAAAACCTCATTTACAGCAATGTATTAAAATAATAGTGTTTTCACACCAGTCTTTGAGGATGATCAAAGGTTTTTTTAAGAGTAGACAAAAATAACTTTATTGTCTAATTTTTCAATAATGTATTACACAAATATATGTTTATAACTATTTATATATTTTCTTATTATGGTTAAAATATATTTGATTATTAGTTTGCATAAGTCATTTGCAGTGTGACAGTGTCTGACTGTAAGTGCAACTGTCTGTGTGGTTATATTTAATATTTTAATTTCTCCACTCTGTAAAACAAACTGAGTGGTTAAGGCCAACCCCTCAATATGCATTATGTCGAGTTCAGGCATAAAATGGAGAATGGAGTGTACGGACACTAGTGTTCTTTCTTCTTCTACCTGCTATGCTATGCAGGAAAAAGTGTGAAACTGAAAAAAAAATTGTTTGGATTTACATTGCAACCGCCTTTTTAATATCTAGAATAACCTGTTAACCAAATTGGGTAGATTTTAAGTGGCAACTTAAGTTCAATAGATTATGTAGGATTTTGAGATCTTTAAATTAGGCATAGAGTACCTCTGCAATAATATTATGTTTGTATGTAATCTTAAAACATAACTAGCTTTGTCTGCTACTTGGTCCATTTGGAATTCTAAAATAATGTAATAAGGTCCAGAGATAAGCTGAAACGAACAGACAGGCAGTCATACAAAAATTGTAAAAGCTGTTATGTTGGTGTATGTACTGTGTATACATTTATATGCAATTAGTAAATAGTGGTTATTTCATTAAAATTTTACAGACACTCCAATTTTATTTATTTCTATTTATCCTTTTTCTTTCTTCTTTCATGTGTCATTCTGATATCTATCAAAATAGTGGCCAGTGACAAGATGATGTTTTTGTACAAAAAGTTTATATCAACCTTTTATGACTGTAGTCCCATTTCAAAGGTGTAATATTTGATATCTTTAATAATAAATTGTGAATTATACTTGCATGGATATAATATATTTTATTTTATTTAACATTCTGTGCTGCTTTTTTAGTATTGACTATTTTGTATTTGTACTTAATACATTTTTTTTCATAACCTCTGAGGTAAATTAAAAAATATATATTATTTAAAATAACCACAGATATAATAAGACCTTTGGTTTTAACAATATTAAACATTTTGGAATGAAACTATTTTAGACTCAGTGGAACTGTGACCACAAACTATTGTGAAGTGCTTGAGATGTCAGGTTTTCTAAAATGTATTTTCAATTTTCCAAATCTGAAATCCAAAATAGTTTTATTTGAAAAAAAAAATAATGACTATTTTTAGACTTATAAACCCATGTATGCAGATTTTGGGATCTTTTTTAAAAGTTTGTACATCATGCAAAAGTTTACATCATACACATACATGCTAAAGTGTGTAATATACACATATTATATGAAACTAATGAATGTATTATACTTTTACTGTGCCAGATTTCATCCATCTCAATTTGCATATGTTTTGTGAAAAATGTACAAAATTTGTCCTTCATATATATTAAAAAAAGAGACCTTGCTGAATATCAGTATAATATTCTATTAACAATATAAATTTTGATCACTTTTAGGAATAACATTTTAAAATAAGTCATATTTTTTAAATTACAGCTAGAATTGTTGGTGGACTTTGGTCCGAAGCCCGATGAACAGTTAGTAGAAAAAGCACTGAAAGAATTAAAAGCTCAAGATGGTGTGACAGAGGTAAGAAATTCAATTATATACTTAATGTATATCTTTTTTTTTTAAATCTACAACCTAAACACGACACACGAACACGCTCCTCTTTTCAACATCCGATCGATTTACACAACTAAGCTATACGTTGTTATCGAGCTACTTAGAAACTGTTGTTTGTATGAGAAGAATGTTTCAAAACGAATCGAAATCAAAATGTTGGTTATACGAATAGGCATAGGAATAGAATATCTTTAATTTTTTTTTTATTCACAAAGTTTGCAAGCCTTCACAAAAAAGCCGGGGTGTTAGACGTTTGGCGAGAGATTACAAGAGCTTGTTCTCGAACCGGACTAGTCGGGTCGATTTTTGATCACGAATTAAAGGCATCTTGCGACAAGCGTTGTAGTTGTAACGTATTCACACGTTGGCGCTTGTAGCTTGTAGAGGCTTGCCGAGCCTAGACAAGCTATAAATTGCACCACAAAATTTTTAGGCAATATTCAAAGATGGCGCCGTAATGGTAGAAACTACATTGCCGAGTACAATAATTGTAGATTTGGTTACAAAAACTTCAGGGAAAAGAACTGTGTTGCAAGGTTTTGGTGGTGAGTGTTAGTTTTTTATCTATTGTTATGATGCTCCATTATATAACTATACGCCGCATTTTGTCGTTTAGCTTTTGCTTTTAGTAGGCTGAGAGTACCTACTGCTAAGACACTTCGTTCTCCACTTTCTGCTGAATATATTCGGTCTCCCGAGTGGGAATCGAACTCACAACCATCGTGTATACAGTCGGACGATGTCCCGCTGCGCCACGATGGTTTCTTCAACCTTTTATAGATTTTTTTAAAGTATTGGATATTTTTATTTATTTAAATTAAATTTCAGATACGCAATCCGCAGTTGCGATGATTTCAAGCCAGTCTTGTTGTAAAACTAAAGTGTTGGGGGTGATCAGGTTCCAGCAGGACCCCGAGGGGCCTTTGGTGGCTGATGGCAGTATGGACGGATTGAAGACCGGGCCCCATGGCTTACACGTGCACGATGCGGGGGACCTCAGTATGGTGAGAAGTCTGTCGTCAATATTTTACGTTTTTATTTATGTGTTTTGCTTTTATTTGCTCTACTTTTATGCACACACACACACACATACAAACGCGCACACACACACACGCACGCACACTCATTGACTTTTTGTATTTTTTATTACTCATTCCCTTTTTTGGCAATTAGCACAAATTTTATAAACACACACGCATGCGCAGAGACACACTAGTTGACTGTTTGTTGTTTTTAATACACGTTGTTCCATTTTTTTTAGCTAGTTTTCATACACATACACACACAACCACCCAACACGCGCACTCATATGCACACACATACGCACTCAGTGACTTCGTATTTTGTAAAATTATTATTATTTTAAAATTCATTAATTTTTGTTCAACAAAATAGTGTATTTCGTACGTTACATATATTTTTATGAAATTTTCTTGGTGTTTTATTTCTTTTAGATTACTGTAACATTTAGGGTTTTTGTATTTTATGTAGAGCGGCTTCGAATCTTGCCACTTTGGAATTTTACTGACAATATGTAATATATTTTTTTGTACGAGTATATAATTTTATTTTATTTAAGAAATATACTTTTTATTTATGTCTAATATTTAAGAAATACGTGCATTCTAAGTACTCTAGGACTTAACTTCATTAAACTTCATTAAAAAGGTTTTTTTTTCGTATTAGAATATAATTTTAGTGTGAAAAAACTAATTTAAGAATTACCATGTTAATTGTCCAAAACAATATTAGCAGAATAACAATTTCCAGGGTTGTAAATCAATAGGGGGCCATTTCAACCCCTTCAATTCCCCGCACGGGGGGCCCTCGGACCCCCCAGAGAGGCGGCACGCGGGCGACTTGGGGAATATAGAGGCGGATGAAAATGGACGTGCGACTTTCAGGATACTTGATGATGTGTTAAAGGTGAGTTTACGGGCATATTTCAGACTATTTAGATTTCGGTTGAAAATTTGCACTCGTGACCGTATGTAATGCCGGCTATATCTTTGTTGTTTTTTCTTTTAAATATTTTATATCTTTAAAGTTTTAAAAGAAATTCTTTAGAGGCTTTGAAGTAATATGTATATTATATATATATTGATTTTAATTTTTTTTTTTCAAGTTGAAAATGGTTATGGTAATCGTGGTTAGAATAATCGTACGTATACGTAGGATATGGAAGCAGTATTCGAACCTGTGCCTCTTGTTTACCGTACAAGCGCTCTGACCGCTAAGCCATGCGTTCTACATCCGACTGCGTCGAAATTCCTTTGCGCTTGTTACAACTTATTTTTGTTGTTAGCAAGAGGCGCGGCTTCGAATCCCGCGGCGTTCAAATTTTCATACGTTTTATAAATATGTTTTTTTATTCCCTAAGTGTGTGATTGACACTTTAAAATGTCAAAGAATAAGAATTTAAATTATTAATTAAATTATTATTAATTGTCCTTTCACCGTTCTGTAGGGACCTTTGTATCGAATTCGAATGGAAAGTGGAGAACGAAGTGTCTTGACACTAGGTTTTCTCTGGTTGAGGACCCGGCTTTTTTCAGATTCACGATATAATAGGCAGATCAGTAGCTGTCACTGAGCGAGCTGATGACTATGGACGAGGGCAGACTCCCGATTCGAAAAGCAATGGGGATTCTGGCGAATCGTATGTATAACATATGTACTAATTTTATATTCAATAAGAGCAACTGTTCAGTTTCTCTGGTGCTATTCTCAACAGAGCTGCCTTCCGAGACGGTGGTAGCTGGTTCATTCGACGATTCCAAAAGTTTTTGCAAAATTGCATTTGAATATATTTGCTTACATTTCTTAAAACAAGATTCGAATCCACTGCCTTTGTGTTTACTTTTTTTTTATAATTATATTATTATATAGTATTTTATTTTTTAAAATAATATTAAATCTTCATGTAAAGTGTTAATTAGAATACTAATTACTTAATAGTGGTATTTTTGTATACGCGACAGTTGCTGGTTCGATGTCCACTCGGGGGAATTGTTATACTTAAATTGTTTTCATTTTTTCACTCACACCCTCAAATGAGATTTGAACCCACTATTATTGCAAATATCAAAAAAAATATGTTTCATATATTACGCTTTTATACTCCTCTGTATATATATATAGATAGCTATATATATAGATATCTATCTATATCTGTATCTATATATATAGCTATATATATAGATACAGATATAGATAGCTATATAAGAAAATCATGACATGGTGTTCCGTTTATAAAATAATCTGTTATTTGTTTTACAGGATCGCTTGCGGTATTATAGCGAGGTCTGCGGGTGTTTTTCAAAATCCAAAACGTATATGCGCATGCGACGGAGTTGTTGTGTGGGATGAAAGGGATAGACCCTTAGCGGGACAGGGGAGGAGAAAATGCTGCCAGGATAAGCATGGCAATGGTGTGAAAATGTGCTGCAAAGTTTGAATAAATTCTGTACATTTTTAAATGTTTTTTAAATGTTCCTTTTTTTGGTAAAAAGTGAAATTTTTGTTAGTGATTTTTTATTTATTTTATTTAGGAGGTCTTTTGGTTTTTGTGCCTCAGTGGAGGGTATATAAGTTATAGTGACAATGCTTTAGGTTTTTTATTCTTTTTATATTAATTTTTTTATATTAGTTTATTAACAACTTATTTTGTTTCCTACAAAAAAAATTAGGTGCTCTTTTCCATTATGACTAAAAAAGAGAGATGATGTTTTAAGATTAAGCATAATGTTTCTTAAGCTTTAATTTGTTTTTATTTGATAAAAAAATATTTAAAATTGGCGACTTATAGAGAAAGCATAAAACACACACACACTCACTCTTGAAACCAAATAGAGCCATTGAATGTTATTTAGAAATAAAAGGTTTTTTGTTACAAAATGCTATTTTATTTTTAGTCACTCATAGCCTTATTTTGACACAAATAGTAGTTTGAGTATGAATTATAATTATCGTGTATACAGCTTCACGTGTTTCCTGTTATCGACGAGACTAAAAAGCAGAGAAATGAAATTCATTCATCAGGCAGGGAATCGAACCCACTACCAATCCTGTTTACAGTCAGAAGCTGTCCCACTGCGATTCGATGGCCTCGATATTTTTTTACCTGAATATATGCCTGAATACTAATTTCTTTTTATATATCTCTTTTTATAGTATAAGTTGTCGCCATTGTGGAATATTTAGCTGTAGGTATATCGTAATTATGTATTCTTTTGACATCTATATACTATGCAACCTTTGGAGTTTACAAGATCATGTTGAGGAATTTTAAATATATTTAAATACCAGCGACTCCCTCGCAGCTTCGACTGCGTAAACTACACGACAAAAAAAATATTTTATTTTTGAAATGCCTGCATTCTCAATTTGTAACTGAACATATTGAAATGAAATAAACACTTAATGTTAAGAGCACTAAAAGTTTTTCAAAATACAAAAGTCAAAATTACATTCAAATCGGTTTAGCTGTTTCTGAGATTAGCGTACGCTAAAGCACAGACAAACAGAAAAACACATATCTTCTATGCACAGACAGCAATATTTTTATTATATATATATATATAATAAAAATATTCCCACCTTTTCCGAGAATAGGATAAAATTAATAAAACACCTCACATCTTTTCTATATCGTATATTTTACCACAATATCTCATTTAGATTCCACATTGATATAATTGTTTAACTAAATTCATTTATCTACAATGAATAGATTAATTTACATATAAGAGTGTTATAACACTTGGACGACTATAATATTATGATTATACTGATTATAGACATAAGCGAAGCGATTATGAACGACTTAGTCGTGATTGTAATGACTAAATAATTACTAATTATGATTATAGTCGTCTAAATGTTTTTTTTCCCGAACATGGGAATAAAATGTCAGCCAAAAATCTATCTTATAAATTAGTTTTAATAATATTTGCCAAGCAATTTACAACTACAATGAAATAATAAGTTAAATGCACATCAGTCATTTACTTAGAATAATAAAATGTTTCTGGCAGAGTATTTTGCGCCTGTGGTCGCAAAATCCTACCATTAAAAAAACACAATAATAATTATTTATTTACTTATAATCAACTAGTAATGGGATATTTTCAACAAATGAATAATTTTATAACTTAAATGCGTAAAACATTTCTAACATTTATTATTTTAGAGGAATGTGAGTTTTTAAATGGGATTTTTAAATAACGTTTTTGTTATAATATCTGTTTTTTTTTGTTAAATTATAAAATATCGAAATTAATTATTTAAAAAAAAACATATTAGTTATAAACTTATTGTTTTTTTAGATATCTATTTTTTACTTGGCATCCATGTTTTACATATGTATGTGTGTGTAACAAAAAAAAGTACAAACCAATTACATGATAATTATATTAATTACAATTCACCATCTTCTCCATATTCTTCGTAAAAAAGCGGAATTCATATCATTCAACCAGACCGAAGAAACACCTATCTGTGTATATATTATGATTAAAAAACTTACTTCAACCGGGATTTGAACTCCCAACTTCGGTTTTATACAAATACTTAGAACAATTTTAGAATTTAATTGTATTAAGA
Source organism: Podotricha telesiphe (assembly GCA_038994665.1). Lineage (NCBI taxonomy): Eukaryota > Metazoa > Arthropoda > Insecta > Lepidoptera > Nymphalidae > Podotricha > Podotricha telesiphe. The sequence continues at coordinate 78,177 of JAOYRR010000462.1, forward strand.
CTTCTTTATGTACATATAATACTTGGATGAGTATATACCTGTAGGCATGAACACATCTCGAAATATTTATAATAATATGATAATATCTTATGAAATATCGATATATAGCACAGAAGACAGTTTCCTGCTTTCTACTCGTTTTCGATATATTGGAGGACGAGTGGCGGAGCTAAACGCCGCGCTGTGTTATATCGGATTGATGAAAACGACACTTATACTTTTTGTGTGTTGATAAATTTGCATATAATATTATAAAATGTGCTTAACAGCCCAACTTGTGTCAAACTAAACGGAACACGCTGTATAACACTCCCTCGTGCACCTGACCATGACATCAGGTGCACGCTATGACTGTATTGTAGTCACATCAGATCCGGAAACATGTGCACGTTTTCAAACACGTTAAAATAAATGCCATAAAGTGGATCACATAGCATTGCTAAATTATCTTATATTGATAGATATATATACAGGTGGCTAACAAAAGCGTGTTAAGCGAAATGTAAAAAAAACTATTACGTGAAATATATATATATTATATTTTCACGCGTCTCCAATATAGCAGAGTACACAGATACTTTAGTGTTGAGACACTCCGTTTCCCACTCACCACAACTTGCCTTGGTGGCTATAATATCTCGTAGTCAAAACTATTATAAAAAACAATAGTAAATGAGTCATCAGGCAGGTATCGATACACACTCATGGGAATGATTAAATTTGGATTGATTGTTTTTATTACGCTCTGGTATGGTAAAGCGCGGCGTTGAGTTCCGCCACTCAACACGCAATGTATCGATGTCGGCGGGAAAGCAGAGAACGGCGTGTCTTGACACTAGGTTCTCTCTGAGTACCCTGCTATGCGGGAAAAGACGTGAAGCTTTTAATTGCAATTTAAATCATAAGTGGGGTTTTGTTTTTTAAATATATATTTTTTATTTTACCCAATTTTAGAATAATGTTAATTTTCGCAGAAAGGCTTACATAGTTTTTGGTTTCACGTATTAGTATAATCCATAGGGATTGTTTAATTTTCATTTAAAAAAAAAGAGTAAAGCGATTCAAAATTCCTTTCTCACCCTTTTTACGATAAACAATAGAGAGAATAAAAATGTAATTAATCGCTGTCTGTACATGGAAGATATATGAAAAAATGATATTATTAGGGAAATTTATGAATATAATAGAACCCAAAACAATGATTTTCAATTTTCTTTTCTGTTTGTCTGTCTGTTTGTTTGTGCAAGCTAATCTCAGAAACGGCTAACCAATTTGAATGCAACTTGATTATTGTATTGTGGTAAACTTCCCTTAACATTTAGTGTTTATTTCATTTCAATCGCTTCATAAGTAAAAAAATTAAGTAAATTCAAGCTAAGTTTGTGATTTAAGTGAGAACGCGGGCGGGTGAAAAAACCAAAATACTTTAGTCATTTAGTTTACGCAGTCGAAGTCGCGAGCAAGTCACTGGTATATAATATATTGCATTTTTTTTAATAATTAACTTTAAAGTAATACATCAACATTTTTAGAAAGTTTTAAAATGATTTTAACACTTCAGTAACTATATGATATTATATAAAAAACAACTAAAAAGTATTTAGTTTTGTTTGTAATACTAATTCTATTCAACTACAAAACAAACAAATTACAAAAAAACATGTAAATTTAATAAAAGGCTTACAATTATTTATACGAATTGCATTTAAAATCATCATTTACGTATAGAATTACGAAAACACAAAACCACGACATGTACTTAAAGTACAGACATATCTTCAAATATACGACGACTCAATACATTTTTTTTTCAGCTTCCCGCAAACTGACACTAGTCCAGACACTCCGTTCTCCACGCTCCGTCCGAAATCGAGACATTGCGTGTTGAGTGGCGGAACTCAACGCCGCGCTATGTCTTACATCATCAGATAGCAGAAATGTATACAAGTTAAATATAATCCATTCCCCCTGAGTGTGTATCGAACCCACAACCGTCGCTTTGACACCAAGATAGCTTGTACATTTGCAGTTTTATTTTGTATATAAATTTGTTATTTAGCACCCCTTTCTATCCATACTGACATGACAAGAATGGTATTATAAAGAAATATTAATGAAACTATTTTTATCCTAATTAATCGCGTATATTATTAGTATTCGAAAAACCATTTTAGTAAACCTGACGCTTCGAACACTTTTGAAGGCTCAAAGCTACTATACCAGAGAACAAGATACAGTCAGCTCATTCTTCAAGAATCCAGGGCAGTACGCGAGGAAACTAAAAAATCGTTGGCGGTAGTTTGATATAATAATTCTATCAACTGACAGACGAATGAATGATTGAAGCGCTCTAAGTAGAGAACTAAAACTCAACTGACAAATGCCACCTCAGTACACCCACTGGACGGTGTAACCACAGGCTACTGTAAAGTATTCGAAACGTCGGGTTTTCTAAAATGTATTTTCGAATACGACCACTATACGGGACTATTCCGGTTAAAAATACTTTAATTTGTATGTAAAATGTGTAAAAATCGCGAAAACCAAAGATCCTAATATCTATTCAGTACATTAAAAAATTAACAGAAACTAATAATAAGGAAATATTGGGATTTTAGTTTAGTTTAAGATTTTTATTGAATTTATCTGATTTGTGCATTAAATCATTTCTTAAAGATATTTCATTAACAAATTGTGTGAATTTATCTGATTTTTGCACAAAATCAATTCACTTCAAAAAGAAGAAGAACTAATAGAAGTTTAATTTAACAACAAATTAAATATTCACATTTTGAATATTATATAGGATAAAATTAAATTTGCTATGCAATTTAAAAGTCCTGTTTTCTTTAAAGCTTTAAGCCAAATCACATTTAAAATTAAATAGACCTTGAGAACAACATGTTCTGTCTCTTTCTAGTCCAATAATTAACTTTTTTCAGTAATTAAAGATTGCAGACAATTTGGTATGTATTATTTATTTAAAAGAACAAAATTTAAAAGGATTATTTATAACTTATTAAATTTTAACTAAAAAAATTTACAAAATATATTAATTTTACAATAAATCAATCAATATTAACATAAATTAATTATCACATATAATCTTCATCTAAAAAATTACATATCTTCTAATAACTTATAGTTATTCTAATAAGTATATAGTATAGTAATCAAAAATATAAGGCAAGTGTAAACGTGTTGTTTCATTACAATTTTATGATTACTACTCTTAATTGTTTTTTGATGCAAGAATAATTAATGCTTTTTTAAATTACTTTATAAAATAAAAATCAAATTTTTGGATTTATAATCACAGTTAATTGCCTAATCTCGAAAATTGCAATTGAAAAATTAAACGTCACTGTCACTTTAAGTCAAATCACATGACAGTGGCACGTCTATAAGCCATTAAGAAAAGAACATGTGATTGCCATCGCAAATTCAACTCGAACATTGGTGAAATTACTTGTGCACAACTGGTACGTTCGAAGCGCCATAATTAAAGAACTGAACATATTAAATTAAATATATTTCGTACAAAACTTAACAAAACAATAATTTATATATTAAAAGAAGTTTTTTTTTAATTAAAATTACGAAGACCGCATTCGATCTTTTTAAAAAAAATAAACGTTAAAAATGCTATTTAGTCGTGCTTTAAAATACACAATGTATATACAACAAAAATGATATTTGTGAATTACAGTACTTTTATTTTGTATTAAAAGAATGACAAGAAATAAATTTACGCTTTTTCAAGCATAGCTGGGTAGTCAGAGAAAACCTAGTGTCAAGCACCGCCCGAAATCGTAACATTCATTCGAACATATAATCACTTCCCCAGGTGGGAATCGAACCCATTACCAATGGCGTGGTAGCCAACTCCAACTTCTATTAATTTACAGCTATTTAAAAATTGAAAAGTAACTCGCAGAAAAAATAGAAGAAAATCTAACTTGCCAGTCTACATAAATGAATGTTAGACTCAAAATCGAATGCGTTACTTTTACTAAGTAAAAAAATCCACACCGTTCAAAATCAATAAACAAAAAAAAATACAAATAACACTCTTCAAATAAAAATGGCTTAACTCCAAACTTCCATTACATTGTCCTCTCAAAAAAACTGACAAAAAGCAGCCTTTTCTTACTCACTCACAAGGAAGTCATTTTTAGACAAGGTATAAAAATTTGAACGCAGCGGGATTCGAACACGTGCCTCTTATTTACCGTCCAAGCGCTCTGACCGCTAAGCCATGCGTTCTAAATCCAGCTACGTCAAAATTTTTATACGGTTATTACAACAAAGAGGCACAGGTTCAAATCCCACTACGGTAAAGAAAATCTAAAACTGTTTGTCAAATTACTAAGTGGTTTACTAAATAAAACGTTTAAGATCCAATGTGGAAAATCCTCCCCCAAAATCATTTATTTGAGTTACGACACTTTTATTTTAGGAGGCTATATATGTGCGCGTGTGTTACTGTGTGTGTTTGTGTTTGTATGTGTGTGTATAGGTGTGTGTGTGTGTGTGTGTGTGTGTGTGTGTGTGTGTGTGTGTGTGTGTGTGTGTGTGTATGTGTAGGTGTGTGAGTGCATATATGTATATATATATATATATATATATAAATATCTCAATCTACAGATGAATCGGTATCTTCATTTTTGCTACTAATATGAAATGCTATGACCGGAATCGATCCTAGAACCATACAAGAGCCCATCCCATAGAAGCACCAAGAATAACCACCTGTGACGTCACGAAGCAGACCTGAAATCAGAAACAAATAGCGTTTATGTCATCGTGTCGGAATGGGTATTAGTATATGCTATGGTTGCTGATTCGATTCACATTTGGGGACATTTTCCTATATTTTAAAAAATGGAATCCCCCTTTTTTGTAAGACATTTACAAAATGCAGCGTTGAGTTCCGCCACACAGCTCAACATACAACTAATTCTAAATAAAGAATTGACAGATAATCTATTATTATTAAAGCGCTTAACACTACGTTATCTCGGCAAGAAATGACAAACGTGAAAATGCGTGAAGCTTTAAACAATAATAAAAAATAATCATACACCAAAAGCTATTCTATGTACCATAGCATACAACGCGCTGCAAACGCCCGTCTGTGTGATATAAGCGATGAATCGCTATTTGGAGTCACAGTATTAAGATGCCTGCCTAATAAATGACGTCCAACAATAAATAACAAAAAAAACAGCGTAAATTTTGGGTATATCCGTTAACGAACATTATATCATTATAAAGTATAATATACATTTGGATTCTTCGTCCATGATAGAAGTTTAATGGCGTATTGTCCAAAAGATATTTAGGACACCTTTGCTGGCTGCACAAACCTACGCGAGAGCGGCACGCCCTACCATAGACCCGACAAGAGAACATAGAGCGTGTGCCTTGAAAATAACATTTGAAAAGTAAATAAATCATAAATAATCCCCCGCTTCCCCGTAGTTTAAAATGTAAACGCGCCAATATGTCGGTATAAAGGCGCGTTTTATTAGCGTTTGAATCGATACAACCTCATGTATCGATACAAACGTGGTGTGCAATAGCCCTAGAGTATAAGAGTATATTTTATAGTGTAGATTTTCTCACCAGCAGTTGGTGGAACAGAAACCGCTGCAAGACTTTGAAACATCCTGACCAGACCATACGAAGATGCGATTCTAGCTGTTCCGAAAGCATCAGCTAAAAGAACTGGTACCAAAAGGAACCAGCAGCCAAGACATAAGCCATAAGCACCTGGAAAAAAAATAGAGAATTAGTGACTTGTCATTCAGTTTGTCTGGCTAGCTTAGTCAAAGCTGAATCTTGTTTAATCATAGCCTAGTTAAAAGAGGAATACTTTCGACATTTTATTTGTATTGTTTATATCTAGACTAACAGTTTAATAAAAAAAATAAAAAACGCGGTATGGTATTCTGAAAAAAAAAATTGTACAGCATATTTACATTCACCATTTTTCGTTTAAAGAAAAAATGAGTTGATAAGCAATTTATGGTAATAAATGAATTTTACGTTATCACAATTGTTATTCATTTTAAAGAACTCTTTTAACTTATATTCTTAGAAAACGTATAAAAATTTGCACGCCTCTTAGTAACCGTCCGTTTTTACACGTTTTCCAAAAATATTTTTTTCAATTGCCTAAGTGTGTGAATAACACTTTAAACTTGCCAACAACTGTTTTAACTTGATTAATAGAGTATTATCCAAGAATATTTTTTAGAAAACCTAACGTACACTTTACAGTGTACCTGTGACTGCGAACCTAAAGTGTTTAAAAGTCGGGTTTTCTAAAGTATATTTTTAGTAGCGACGTAGCAGGTTAGTCAGAGAGAACCTAGTGGCAAGGCACTCCACTCTTCAGTTTATGCTAGAAATGAAAATATTAGGTATTAATTAATATAGCGTAACTCAAGGCCCCGCTTTGTTTTACCAGAGCGTAGAAATGACAACAATTTAAATAAAATAATTTTCCCGAGTGTGTATCGAACTCACTACCATCGCGTTTATAGTGAAATGCTGTCCCAGTTTAAAATTTACCTGAAGCTATCGCCAAACTCCACCAGGAACTTAAGCTGGGTAGAGAAAGAACTGCTACTCCCGCTATCAGGATACTGGAAAAGATACAATGATTTATATTAAACTGTGCCCGCAACTTCGACTGCATGAAATTCTCAAATAAAAGTATCTCAAGTATTTCTATAAAAAATTTCATCACAATCGGTTCAGCGGCTTGGCGGTGATGATATTTACAATATTGGGTATGGATGATAAGTCTTATGGGAAATTTTATTTTGTTCTTTTTATTTCTTGTGTATATATTGAGTGTATTTTTTATTAATAAATGTGCCTTAATAATACCTTAAGATATACGCCTTTCTTCTACAAAACAGATGTAAGTCACAAAGATATCCCAAACCAAGTCGTCCGCACAAGTCTAAGATCGCACTGATTGCGACCAGGTGACCTGAAATTAAAAAATATAGTAGGTATATACATAAAATTAAACAAATTTAATTAAAAAATATACAGTACGATTTTTTCCGGACAGTTCTGATTTTATTGGAACATGATTTTATTGGACTTTCGACTTTCGGTTCTATTTAAACAATTTAAGGTAATCTATTACACTCTAAAATTCCGAAAATTCTCTTTGACCAATAAAAAATGGATCAAATAACATTTTTCGAAAACGTATAAAATTCGAACGCAGCGGGATTCGAAACTTCTTGTTTACCATCCAATCGGTATGACCGCTACGCTATGCGTTCTACACCCGACTACGTCGAGTTCTTTGGATGCTTATCACAAGGCGGCTTCGCCTGTGTAAACTCCACAACTAAATATTTAGTTTTTCAGCCGCCCGCTTTCTCCCTTAAGTCACCAACTTTGCCTAACTTTATAATTTAAATTGTTGCAACTTTAAGACCCGATAAATGTTTACCAAAATACAACATATAAAACTACATTTAAATCGATTAAACCGTGTCTGATATTAGCTTGCACAAACGTATAGACAAACCAAAAAAAGTAGTAGACTACATTGATAAATGCCTCAATAATATTTTTTCTCATATATCATCCACGTGCAGACAGCGGGTAGTTACATTTTTATTATATGTATAGATTTTAACATTTAACAAGTGTCACATACTTAGGATATGAAAAACATTTATGGTAGAAAGGTATATATCTAGAAAAAATAAGTTCTGCTTACCAGCAGCAGCCTTGCTGTGTCCAACAGCGACTGTATAAGCGGGTAGATAGTACAGTGCGTAAGGAGACCCACAAGACATGAGTCCCACAGACGCACAGAGCAGACCGAAGCGCCACGACTTTAGGAGAGAGACGTCTAGATACCTGGAAAATTATGAAGAACTGGTAATTGTTCCACTTGGATATCGGTAATGGTACCAAAGACACCAATTTTAAGGCATTTCCTTAAAGAGACGGGTTACGACGTCAAACGGACACAAGTATTGGCCGACCGATTAACCCGTAGAGTTTACATGGCAGTAGCTTATCTTTGCCAATCCTTGTCACATTGGAAATTGCTATTACTTGATTTTGATTAAATTATTATCAATCACGACAATTTAATATTTTATGCTATCTTTAGAAATAACTTATTAATTTCCACATATTCTGATTTCAAGTAAATTCTCTCAGGAAAAATACACGTTTTTAGTCTACAATAAATTATGTATTACTCATAAATAAAAAGAAGTTGTACCTTGAAATCTTTTCAACACAACCTCTTTTCTCTCGTTTCTCTTCTACATTCTCTTCTTTTAATTCTTCTTCGTCCTTCTTCACGCTGTTCACTGGCTCGGAGAGTTTGCTTTGCATGATTCTACTAGGCAAAGGTGGTTTGATGTAAAGGGACCTAAAAAGAACAATATAATATTTTAGTTTTATTTAAAACTAGCGACTCCGTCGCGGTGGCGAGCGAAGACGCAAGCGAAGCGTGGACTATAGTTGTTTCGTATTTTCAGAGCCTTTGCGTAAAATAATAAAATTTCTGTAAAAATTAAAAGATGTGAGAGGTTTTTTTAAACTTTATAAGGTAAGTACTGGATCATTTACATTTTACGGTTTTAGTGGTTCATAGACTGACAAATTGATTGGTAGATTAAATGACCGATTGATTGATTGTGTGTGTTGTGTGATATATTAGAGGATTAGTTGGTAGATTAGTTGGAGGAATAGAAGGTAGATTGGTAAATTGAAAAGTGTTGTGTTTTATGTTGGAAAGTTGGCGTGTCGGCATTTTGGCACTATAAATTGATTGGTACACTGGTTGGTAGATTGGTTCGTCGACTGGTTGGTAGTAATTGATAGATTGGTCGGACGATTGACCAAATGATTGGTAAGCTGTAAGGCTGACTCGTCACCATGCCAAAGACTGAGGCGCACCTATTCCAAGGCCCGCGCAGAGTACTCACTCGTCGGGCTACTCTGCACACATCCAGGGGCAGGCGGTGGAGGTGCGGGCCTAGATGAAGTATCTGAATCTAAACCTGGGTGGACTATGGACGTTCGAGTGACAGTTTGCTTAAGCTAGATACTTGTGAATGCCGCCGGGGCCATCGCCAGGTAGCTACCAAACGTGGGAGAGCCGGGTACTCCATGCCTATGGCATAATGCCGTCTTGTTAAGATCCATTGCACCATTCTGTGCGCCCGTGTGGGTGGATGCTCTCATCATCCCAGTTGTAGAAATCCCGGAGGTTCATTGCTATAACCGCTGTGAAAGCAAATCGGGGATACCGTGGGGGCGAGTGAGTCCAGCGCGAATACAAGACACCTCCGCCGCTGAAGGCCAGGAGGAGGAGAAGTCTCTAACTCTCCCTACCCTATATGAGCTACTACGAACCTACCAAGAAATTAAAAAAAATCGGTTTATTCTAAATAACCAAATACGCAAAGAAAACCAAACAAAAATATATAGTGGTAACAGGGATGCAAGCTGTAGATAAGTCGATGTTTGTATGTGTAATTTATCGTGAGTGTAAGTAGATAAAAATATGAATATATTTGTAAGTTTGTTTTATTTCATTACTGGATATGTTAAGTTGGCTACAAATTAATAGCAAGCATTCCACCCAATTTCCACGCAACGAGACGTTGCCTTTTGGATGCTGAAACTTCCTTTTTTTGAGCTCAACTTTCCAATAGTTAGTACCGGAGAGGAAAATTAAATGAATACGAATACAACCATTCTCTGAAGTGAGAATTGAACACACCTACTGTGCCACGCTAATAGCTACCTAAAGCTATTCAACAAAAAACTATTTATACAACAAATAACTGTTGAAATTTAAACTTGGACCAAAAATGATAATAATATCTGAAAGAATTTTTTTTCAGCTTTAGGTTTTTTTTCTCTTTCGACCCGAATTTGAAACGTGAATTGAACACCGAAATTCAATGCGCATCTTTCTCTTATAGAAGGAAAAAAATAAAAATAATAATAAATATAACCAATCCAAGTGGAAATTGAACCCACAACTATCGCGTTTACAGTCAGGCGCTACCCCACAGCGACACGATGCCCCCAAAGTTCAATCATTTTTATTAGATAACGAAGACTGCCCGCCACACTGAACAATTTTCACTAATGCGGCATTGACCTGTTTCTTATAGTTTAGCTATTCCGTCATGGGTCTTTCACAGATCTTTAATTGTTATACGACAATGGAAAATGCCTATCACGACGAATAGTCTTTATTACGGAGACATTTGTTATTTTCTAATAGTTTGGCTACATTATTATAATTCTACATCAGCTGTTCCGTATCCTGAACTTTTATTTGTCTGATCAATTTTAGCTCAGGTGACCTTTTGTTATTTCTTATAGTTTAGCTGGGCCTATATGTAGCTTCATCAGCTGTTCCAGATCTTTAAGTCTTGTGTCAAAAATGTTCATCACGGTGAATAATTTTTATTACTGTGTCATTTCTATACTTCTTAAGGTTTAGCTTGTCCATTATGGTTCTCCTTCAGGTGCTCCACTCTTCAAAATCATAATACCCTCAAGCTTAACAAGGCTTAACAGGTATGCAACAAAAAAAGTTTAATTCAAATCGGTTCGGTAACTACGTAGATGTGCGCGTACAAACTGTTTGTCTGTTTGTACGCGCACATCTTCGTAGTTCAGGCAAAAAATTAAAATCATATATTCTATTATTTTTCTTGTTCTACTATTCTTCTTACATCCCCCTAAATTGTTTTTACGTTAATAATTCAATGTACAGACCAATTCACCTGTTTTGACTTATTATAGTATATCTATACTTTATCTAAAAAAAATAAAAAATGGTGTAAAATATCGTAAGAATCATAAAAAAATCAACATTGTTCGATACCAACGTATATAAAGTTTAATAGTCTAGAGTACTTGGGCGTACACAAAAGGCGTGCGGGTACAAATGTCAAATCAAAACAAAAGATAAAATTTAAGGCTGCATTTTGTCCAACGAGCTGAGCACCTGAAATATGAAGACGATGAAGACGATTAATGTCTACAAAATGAGCATCAAACATCTTACCTACTTAGTTTCCTGCCCCTAGCTTTGTATACACACGTACTGTCAGTAGAGAGATCTTCCACTGAGTGGAGGATTGAAGAAGACCGAGTGGGTCTTAGTCGAAGTCTGGCCACTTCGCGTGGGAGTCCTGAAAAACGATTGAAATATATAGACTACTAGTGATACACTCGCGGCTTTGCCCGCGTGCACTATAGTTGTTTCATATTTTCGGCATGGCATTATCGTAAAACAATGTAATTCCTGGTAAAACTTATAAAAATAAACTAAGACTAAATTCATCCTAAGACCTTCAAGTATCTCTATATAAAATTTCATCACAATCGGTTCAGCGGTTTGTCTGTCATGACGTCACAGGCTGACTGACAGAGTTACTTTCGCATTTTAATATTAGTATGGATAATTATGGATATTATGGACCAGGTCCTTTTTAAATATTTAAAAAATTTTACAAGCTCCATTATATACTTATTTAAAAGGTATACAAAAATATATTCATGTATTCTAAAAGCTATATCTATCTATACATATAATAAAAATGTAATCGATCGCTGTCCGTATATGGAAGATATATGAGAAAAGATATTATTTGTGTCCACGCTAATCTCAGAAACGGCAACCTGTTAAACTTCCCTAACTGGAAATGAAAATTCACGGCCAATCGTATGTATTGGTTAGGCTTGCTTGCTTGCTTAGGCTTATACTCCAAATTATCATGGCGTTTAGAGCAAGCCTTACTCTCTAAAACTGACCATGAATCATAATCCAGTGGACTTAGATCAGGACTATATGACCAGTCTTCACCTCTGATGAAGTCAGAAATGTTCGTTTCTAACTAAGTTGGGTCCAGTCCATTTTAATATCACAAAATATATTACAGTATATTGGCGCGAAAATAAGAAAACACAATGAACAATCATATAAAAATGGCAGATTCTAATTCAAAAGTAATATTTTGTTTGTTTATAATTCTAACAGTATTTATGGCCCGACTAAGTATTTACTTTCGTTAAATTAATAACTGTGTCCGCGACTTCGACTGCATGGAATTTTAAACATAAAAGTAGCCTACGTTAGTGAGTAGTCTTTATCACATCAGCTATCCCGTCAATATCGGTCCAGGCGTTCCAAAGATAAGCCGGAAAATATAAACAACGAGACATACAACAATTGTATAAAATATAATATGTACCGTGTATACATAAATATGTATTTGGTAAAAAGCGGTTATTTTAATATTACAAGCAGACACTGCAATTGTATTTATTTGTATAGATTTAAAATTTACTTACCAACTACACCCAACACATCTAACCCTTCGGAGTCTTCTGAGTCTGACATTTGAGACTGTAACGGAGGTCGAGCTACCTACAAAAAACATTTTAAAATGTAAAAAGCAGCTCCACGCATTTCCCGCATAGCACCCTGCTATGTCAGAGTCAGAGAGAACCTAGTGTCAAGACACTCCGTTCTACACTTTCGTCACCTCCACCCGAATTAGAGATGTTGAGAAGCGTAAAATATTAAATAAAGAAAAAGACCATCGTGATTGATATTAGTCTGACTGTAAGCGTGATGATTGTGGGTTCGATTTCCATTGGGGAAATGATTATATTTAAAATATTTTCATTACTTTGACAAAGGGCAGCGTTGAGTTCCGCCACATAACACGCAATGTTTCGATTTTAGGCAGAAAGTGGAAAATGAAATATCCTGAGTCTCAGTTCTCTCTGACTACCCTGGGTAATAAGGGTGAAACTGTAAAAAAAGAAGTAGTCTTTACTACCGCCCAGCAGCTTGTCAGGGTCTGGTACATCTCGGTCTCCACTCAGGGGAATGATTATACATAAATTATTCTCATTTTTCTGCTCAAGCATTTAGTTCCGCCAATCAATTTCTCCAAACCGGACAGAAAGCGGAGAACGGAGTGTCTGGACACTAGGTCTGTTTGCCGATTCTGATTTATGAGGAAGATGTGTGAAAATTAAAAAAAACATATTGTATCTATAGAATTGTAGTTACCTTATCAAAAGTGTAATTTGAAAATTGGTAATTATTTAATTATTTGGTTTTAAGCTTCTTATAGTACTTGTAGTCTTTTCGGGTATAAAAGAGTCAGTTTATTTTTAAAAAAACTTATGCAATACATATTTACATACCTATCTTGCGATACGATATTATAGATAATGTAAAAGCGTCTGGTTTTTCCCCGAGGACAGGTGTTCCACAAGGATCTATTCTTTTATTTTTGCTTTAGATTAACGATTTACCATTTTATGAGAAGAACTTTTGTGATATTGTTTTTTCTTTGGTTTGACGTTTAATAGTTTTATGCTAAATGCCAAAAAAGAACTAAATGTATTGAGTTTACTTTATCTACTAACATTAGAAGACGAAATCTGAGTCTAGCAATTAGAGGAAAAACTCTTAATATGACAGACACCACAGTTCTCTAGTGAAGCCCACCTTGAAAAATTTGCAGATAAACTGAACTCTGCCGCGTTTGCGATTAAAAAACGGCAAGTAAAAGACGTTGATACTGTCCGTCTGATTTATTTTGAGCTATCTTCATAGCATTTTATCTTATGGAGTGCTATTGGGGGCATCCTTCGAAAAAGTGAGATCAATTTCCCTTATCTTAGCGCTCAAGATTCTTTGCAAGATATTTTTAACACAGTTTCTTCGCAGTATATTACAATATTATGTTTGTGGCAGATGATGAGTGATCCTATCTTATAAGAAATAAAGATAAGCATGTAACGCCAAGTTATAACCGCCAAAAAGTAAACAAGTGGTGTTTGAGACTGAGTATACGTATCTACGAGTAAAATACAATTCCTCAACCTATGTTAGACTTGCACTGCAGACATTTAAAAACAATGTTAATATGTAAAGCTGTAGAAGAATATTTGAATGATAAAAATGTATGGAAGTGATACGATTTTAGCTACCATTTTATTAAACAAAAAAATTGTAAGTTTTGTTTTTGAAAAGAACAACTGTTGAGTTTCTTCGCCGGCTTTTCTTAGCAGAATTGCCTTCCAAGCTGGTGGTAGCGTTATTTCATTGACGATTCAAAATTGCTTGCAAAAGTCTATTTGAATAAAGGATATTTTGAATTGGAATTTGATCCATTCAAAAGTCATTGTGTGTGTGTATTTTTTTTAAGATAAGCCACTTGAATTATAAAGGTGCGACATTTTAAACATATGTACTTACTTCTATCAAACTGGGGTGAATGATCTCCGTTAGTAAGTTTGTACGTTTATCATCGTTTATTAAAGCGTTCTTTTGATTCAATGTCATCGTCATTTCCGTTTCCGTCTGGAAAAGGTTTAGTAATTTGTTGTCGTTGTTCGCAATTGTTGTTTTTCCTAAAAAGAAAATTACCTTTTAACTTACTTCATTATTTCAAAGTGCTAATCACACATTTACACTCAACATAAAAAGAATATTAATTATAAACGCATAAAAATGCAGTGGAACAGCATCTATGTGGGTTCGATTCCCATTCGGAGGAATGATCATAGTTGAATTATTTTCGCACTTAACGCATGTCTTGAATTCAGGGGAGGCGAGGAGAAAGGATTGTCTTTACACCAGTTTCTGTCTGACTAACTCGCTGGTTATATATTTTTTTATTTTTCAATAAAATAGTATTCTTACCCTCCGTAATATCATTTAATAGAGTAGTGTTCTCCGTCGTGGTGGTAGTGACCGGAGTGTTCGCTCGGAGAGATGGCGGGGGACGATACAAAGTGGCTGAAACGCATACATGTAGCATACCACCACCTGCAATTTCAAAAAAAATTGTGCTACAACATTCCATTCTCTATAAAAAAAATGTTGAACGTCAAGTCCGAACTTGGACGGTTTCCAAGAGGGGCGGGTTCGAATCACACTGCGTTCAAAATCCTTATACGCTTTCTAAAAAATGATTTTAAGTTATTAGACGAATCCTGTCCCATTGTATTTTGATGTTTAATACAATGGTAAAGGATTAACACTTTTTTTTTAAATATTCCGTTCTCCACTTTTCGGTTATTTAGACACACTAGTGGACGTATGGCGCGTTGAAAGTACATGTTACCTTAGAAATGTGTATGTCACTTTGTGTAAAAGTATATGTCAAACACATAAGTGTTTATTTTATAAATTGATTGTATTTCTTATGCATTATTGAGAAAAAAAATAGTCAAATTTCATGCTACTCTTGTTTTAATATTTTTTAAAGTGTTTTGCACGCACTTAGAATTTGAAACACATTTTTAGTAAACGCTTAAAATTTTTAATGTAGCGAGACTCGAACCCGCGCCTCTTAGAAATCCATCGTAGGGCGTAGCGGTCAGAGGGATTGGATTGATAAGTTCGAATTTCGCTGCGTTCAAATATTTATACGTTTTCTGAAACTGTTTTTCATACTCCATTGTCCGCATAATTGTTGTAAGAAAGGCTCGACATTTTATCTGAAAATGCCACAATTTTAATCAATCAAAGTGTATGGCTCTTTTAAAATGTTGACGCAAGGTTTAAATTAATTTCGTTGAAAATCTAATTTATCGACATATCACCTTTATTTTAGCGTATTTTAACATTTTTTAAGTGTTATTTCACACACTGAGGAAATTGAAAAACTTATAAAAATTTGTTCCCACTGTGGTCAAAAAATTTAAAAATATTTAATAAATTCTCTCTCTTCTCGCATTCTCTCTTGCCAAACGATTGTTCGTAGAATAATCTTTAGAGTAGCAGAAATTTGTAAAACTCTCTCTACAGAGATGCTAACAACAAATATAAGTTGTAATAAGCGTATAAGAGTTTGAACGAAGCCGGATGTAGAACGCATGGCTTAGCGGTTAGAGCTTGGACGGTTTCCAAGAGGTTTGGGTTCATATACCGCTGCGTTCAAATTTTTAAACGTTTTCTTAAAATATGTATTTCATTTTAGCGTATTTACTTGTAGAAACTTTTATTAATTAACGCCAGTTGCGGATTCATGTCTCCTGTCTAAGACATATAGATCCACAAACAGGCGATATAATAAAACAAGTATAAAATTCTCACCCAAAAGCAAATATGTTCCGTGTAGTCCGTAAGTGTCTACAAGTTTCTCAATGAGCATTGGAAAAACGAAACTGCCAGCAGCTGTCCCGCTCACACATATGCCATTTGCCAAAGCCCTGAAAGAGATAAATTGACAATGAATGACCACCTATTAATTATTAATCAATGTAGAAAATCTATTAATCAATGTAGAAAATCTATCAATCAATGTAGAAAATCTATTAATCAATGTAGAAAACCTATTAATGAATGTAGAAAATCATGCACGCTATCCGACCAACTCCTTTCGTCCGATTCAAAATGTGCACACTAGTGTCATCTGATTTCTAGACATCGCCCGTTGATTGGCGAAGCTCAACCCCACGCTCTAGTTTCTTATCTAAAGTAGTTATTATTTATGACAGTAGGACCAAGAGTACATTTGCACGGTGGTTGTGCGTTCGAATTCTCGGCAATGCTTAACTTTTTATGTTAAATAAAGTACAGCGTTAAGTTCCGCCAAGTATAAGTAATTTAGAATATATAATTTCTGAGTTTCATTCTAATCTCTTTTCAATTAAAACTATATTTTAAAAGTGTTACTATCCTCACACATATATATAAGTTTTAGTAAATAAAATCCTCTCTTGCCAAATGATTGTTCGTAAAAATAATCTTTGTGTAGTAGGAAAGTGTAAAAGTCTCTATAGTGATGCTAAGAACAAATATAAGTTATGACAACCCTATGAAAATTAGCGGTCCAAGCGCTTGGACGGTTTTCAAGAAGTGCAGGTTCGATCCCGCTGCTATATTATTTATATTATATTTAACAAATAAGTGTGTGAATAACACTTTTATAAGAAAAACGAAGAAGAATAAAAGATAAATATACACAAATACTTATTATTTTATATTGACTTAAAGCTTTTTTTTTATATTTATTTATTGTAGCGAAATCATACATATAGTTTTGCATTACCTGTGCTTGTCGAAATACTGTGATACTATCACTATTCCAGGAGTTGTCGATAGACCGCCACCGATACCTGAACACATTGTTCACATATCAATATTTAAGCAGTTGGGATTCAAATTCTGGATTTATGTAAGCAAACATTAAGTCTTAAAACTAAGATATTAATTAGTAGGTATATATATACCTAGCTGACCCCGCGAACTTCGAACCATCTCAGAATTAAATAATATGTCAATAAAAATTAAAAAGAAAAGCAAAAACAGTTTGTTGGATGAAATACATAAATTTTATAATTTTCACGTTGATTGGTTGGAAAGGGACAGGGAAACTTGATTGAAACAACTTCCAACAATTGGCGTTGCGATTTGCTTATCGTCCCAGCAAATGCATAGTAAATTGAAGACGCCTAAAATCAAATGGTAAGTCCGTTGGTTATTTGTTTACGCGGAACCAAAATCCTCTTGTTGGTATTTTCTCCTGATGATCGTTGTCTCGACGACATTTGCCTTTTCATAGTCAGTCTTGTTTCATTGCACAATCAAAGTTGATAAATGTCACACAGCATTATAATAAGTTTTTGAAATGAAACTATTTTTAACCCGATTAATCGCGTATATTATTGGTATTCGAAAATACATTTTGGAAACCCGACGTTTCGAACACTTTACAGTCAGCTCATTCTGCAAGAATCCAAGGCAGTACGCAGGGCAAAGTAAGAAATCGTTGGCGGTAGTTTGATATAATAATTGTATTAACTGACGGATAAAAGCCACCTTAGTCAACCTGTGACCATGGACTATTGTAAAGTATCGGTATATATATATACCCCCAGACATAAAACTGCAACTGTTTTCTCAAGGATGATTTTGTTATGGCAGGTTACAGATATGGTGTAGAGGTTAATTTTTTTTATTCTATAGACAAGGCAAACGAGCGTCTGTTGTCAGTCTCCTGGTTTCGTTAACGTTTGGCGGGGGGATGAATTCTTAGTTTTAATAAAACTATATATGCCGCCGCTGTTTTGAAAATCTGAATATTGGTTTGAAATTTTGGTGTGTGCATTTTCTTGGTCAGTTTTAAAAATGTTGCAACGGGACAAATCCGCAGTCATTATATCGTGAGAGCGTTATCTAAAATATGGAATTCGGATTACAAGAAAGGAATACTATCACTGTTAATAAAACAATACTCAGTCTGAATTTTATTGTAATAATATTGTAATTGAAATAGTAATAAAAGTTTTAAAAATTTCACTCAGTGGTACAGATCGGTGCAAAGACGGCTTTTATCAGTGAAAGTGTTTTCTTACATGCAATATTTCATTGATTTTGAATCTATACAAATTAATAATATTGGAGTGTCCGTTTGTTATATTAAAATAACCGCGTTTTACTAAATGAATATGTATTTATACACGATACGTATACCAAAATAACATTTATAACATTTTTTGTCTGTCTGTCTGTTTGTTCTGGTAAGTCTCTGAAACGGCTGCGCCAATTTCGACGGGATTTTCACTGGCAAATAGCTGATGTAATAACTTAGACTACTTTTATTATACAATTCCACGCAACAAAAACACGGGCGTCGGACACAGATATAAGAGTTTATAATAAGAGGCCTGAATTGGCAGGAAACGGTGCAAAAAGCTATTTTAAATTTACTTACATATATACAGAAAAAAATTAAAAGCTTACCAGTCATAACACCAAAACTCAGCAATAAATGAAGTAAGCCGGTACTAAAATATGACACAGCGAGTCCCGTCGCACAGAAGAGACCTCCAATGAAGACGACTAGTCTACACGAGTATTTCTCACATAGTGCTGATGATAGGGGAGCTGTAAGTTAATAAAAGAATTGTTAGCTGGTTCGATTCTCCGATAAAACAAAGCCTAATTGTATAGTTTAAAAAGGATTTTAAACTTTAACAAGTATGCTATAGTGATTCCTGTACACAAGATAAATTTAATATAAACAACGGGCTTAAGATAGGTCCGTGTTGCATAATGCTGAGGAGATAGGAGCTGTAAGTTAAAAGATTCAATTTGTCGTTACAGAAGAAGTTTTAACGTAACTCCAACCAGGTGTCTTACAAAATAGATTTGGAGGACGGAGTGTCTTGACACTAGGTTCTCTCTACCTACCTTGCTATGCGGGAAAAAGCGTAAAAAGCTTAATAAGTAGGTATAAATTTATATAAATAATAGTTTCTAAAATTTTGCAAACAGCTAAATTTTAAACCTGTGAAAATTTTAAACGTCTCCTCCATCTGTCTTTCAATGAAATCTCATACATGCACTTCTACACCTACCAAGTCAATAGTCCGGCTAATCGCAAATTTGTATAAACTGGGAATCTAATAATCAAGACCACTGTATCATTATAACACTTAAATGCCAATCAACGTTACTAAGTCACTCTTTTAATTAAAAACATGCAACTGCACGCCGTTTCCCGCATATCAGAGAAGTCAGACAGAATCGTCATGTAAAGGCACTCCGAGCTTCACTTAAAATTAAATAATAATTGAACTCCTTACCTAAAGCCAAACACAAAGTAGACAAAGCAGCTGGTATCCAAGAAGCAACACTTTCTGATGAATCTGGAAACGTTTCCATGATCTCCACGTAAAGAACACCATACGATTTGAATAGTCCGGCGACCCAAAACTGCACCATGAAGGCACCGAACACAACTACCCAACCATAGCCTCCGTCTGGAGGTGATGACAGGCTAGAAAAAGTAGACGTTTTTAGCTACTCTACTGTGTAGCAGGTTAGACAGAGAACAATCCGTTCTCCACTTACTGTCCAAGTCACAATTTCAAGTGTTACAAATGTGATAATTATTCATTGGATAAATATACAGAATATCCCAAAAATCTATGTTAATCTGAAAACAGGTGATGAAGCAGCTACATAATAAGCGGTTTTTTAATAAAATTTCATTTTTTGTCAAATTAATGAACCATCGTAGCTAAAATTGATTCTTTAGTGCTGAATATTGATTAAGTAATACTGTATCTTAGCTTATTATGTTTTTATATAAACGTTGATTTTAAGGACAACCTGTATTTGTATGTAAATATGTGCATATCTGTCTCGTTTTCTATTTTATACAGAATGCAATGACAATATTTTGAAAAATACGTTTCTAAACATTTGACAAGGGGTAGTTTTTCTTTTTTTTATTTAGTTCGACGTTTTCTAAGACGGGCATTTGTGAATGCCCATCCGTCACTGTGGTGATGTATAATGAAAAAAATGTATACGAATTTCTCCACATCAGAGTACTCTGAAAGAACCTAGTGTCATTACACTCCATTCTCCACTTTCCATATCGAAATCGAGACATTGCGTTGAGTGGTGGAACTCAACGTCGCACTTTATCTTGCTAGACCTGAAGAAAAGCTACAGAAATAGTCTATAAATTTTTTGTTGTTCTGGCTAGTCTCTGGAATTTCTGGACCAATTTCGATGTGACTTTGACTTTGATAGCTGATGCAATAACTAGTAACAGGCTACTTATATTTTAGAATTCCCCGTGAACGAACTTACGAGCCCAGCTAGTTAGTATAAAATATGTTGAGACATACTCAGTAGAATCATTGTGTGGCCTCAGTTTTCTAGACGCAGCAAGCAACGGGCGAGCGGTGACCGACGACAGAGTTAACAGCGAGTCCTCCTCCTGGTCGGTTGGGGACATCGCAGAAAGATAAGCGCCCACTTGCTGTAAACAAAAAATATATTGTAGTATTAGAAGTCTAAGTTAGTCCTAACTACATCAGCTATCTGCCAGTGAAAGTCCCGTCAAAATTGGTTCTAAGATTAGCCGGAACAAATAGACAGACAGACAAAAATTGATATTTTAGTATATGTACTGTGTATACATACATATAGTAAAAAGCGGTTATTTTAATATTACAAAAAGATACTCCAATTTTATTTATTTGTATAGATATCATCGCCAGAGACCATCGTGTCTTGACACTAGATTTTCTCTGATTATTCTTTTATGGGGGAAAAAGCGTGAAGCGTGAAGTAAATAAATAATTTTATCCATTTTAACATTTTTTAAAGTGTTATGCACTTTTAGGATGCTGAAAAACATTTTTATAGAAAACGCATAAAAATTAAAAATGATGCGCGCGTTCAGTTCCGGCTGCGTTCAAATTTTTATATGTTTTCTAAATATTTAATAAATAGCACTCTCTCTTGCCAAACGATTGGAGAATAAACTTTGTGTAGCAGAAATTGGTAAAAAATCTCTCTATAGAGACGCTAACTACTGAAATAAGTTGTAATAAGCGTGTTAGAATTACGACGAAGCCGGATGTAGGATGTATGGCTTAGCTTAGGCGAAACATTTATTACTATTACAGTGTGTTAGTTTATTGCATTAATATTCTCCATTGGCTGCAATACAGTCCTTTAAACGTTGAGGCCAGTTATCAATATCAGCACGCACTCGTCCTATGGGAAAGTTCTTCGCTGCCAATGGTATGAATTGTTTTAGGGACTCTAAATTATCATGGCGTTTAGATCAAGCCTTAGTCTCTAAAACTGATCATAAATCATAATCCAGTGGAATAATATGAGGACTAGATAACGGCCACTCTTCAGCTCTGATGAAGTACAGAACGTTTGTTTCTAACCAAGATTACTGCTACTGCAGGTGGATCGAGGACCATTCTTGATTATTGCACATGGTGTTGTTAAGGGACTTAAGTACTTTCTCAAAAATGGTATCTTGATACATTTATTCTGACCTTTTTTGCAAAAATATGGCTCAGTTATTCCTTCATAGGTAACACCCCACCAAAACATCACTGAAGTCGGATAATATCTACGCTAATTAGGAAGATTATTTAGAGCTTTCAGCATAAACAAATTAGGGATTTAGGGATTCTTTAGAGCTTTCAGCATAAATACAATCATTTTGTTTGTTAAAATACTGCTCAATTTTACAAAGACTCATCTGTATTAACGTAAATTTTCTGTGACCTCTCTTTGCATACCGCTTAAGTAGTTGTTTTATTTTATCACCCTATTCATTTTTCAATTATCAGTTAAAAAATTACCAGTGCGTCTCTAAAAGGCTGCAAGTTATAAGTCACTTTTTAAAATTTGCAACATGGTTCTAGGTGCTATCTTCATCTCCTGAGATAAAATCTTTTGCTTTCGGACTGGATTTCTTTGAATTTTATTCCCTTACCGCTGATCGCATTTTTGTACAAACACTAGTGGACTGCCAGAATTCACAAACTGGGGAGGTTTCATTGTACCTACCAGTAACCCAGTTCACAAACATTTGACTAATACCAAGCGTATGGAGGATTTTAAAAGTTTTATTTGGCACCATATCTAATTTATGTAATGCTCTTTTTTAATATCTCAAAATAATGTATGAGCGCGATTATAAAAAGATATATCGAACAATCATCATATAAAAACAGATTCCATATTCAAAAGTAATATTTTGTTTATTTTTAATTATAACAGTATTTATGGCCCGACTAATTTTTGTCTGCTTTTTCCGTCTAATGTCTGGAACGACTAGAACGCTTTTGACAGGACTTTAACTGGCTTATAACTGATGTAATAAAGAATAACTTGGGCTACTTTTATTTTAGAATTCCGCCCAGACGACGTCACGGGCACTGCTAGTCAATAATAATAATACAATACTTACACTAGCTAACGGCAGCTCTAACAGCAGACTGGCAGGCCTCTCTCTAGGCTCGATACGTTCCCTTTGCTCTGGCGGCGCTGACTGGACGGAGAGCAGAGAGCCCGCCTTGTCCGGAGAGAGAGCTGCCTGAAAACAAAGTTGTTTCTAATGTACCTTATATAATTTACTTTATGTAATGAAATAAAATAATTTACCTTATATAATTTACCTTATGTAATATACCTTATATAATGTACCTTAAGTAATGTACCTAATTTAATATTCTTTATGTAATGTACCTTACCTTATGTAATGTACCGTGTGTAATGTACCTTATATAATGTGTATTTTATATAATGTACCCTAGTTTTAAGAATAGTCCATGTGGTTGTAATTAACTTAGTTTTTATCCAGCTTCACGTTTTGTCCCATGTAGCATGGAAGACAGAAAGAACTTAGTGTCAAGGCACAGCGTACTCCGCATTCCGTCCTATTTCTAGACATTGCGTGCTGAGTGGAGGAACTCAACGCAGCTCTTTGTCTTACCAGAGCAAGTCGTGTCGCAGGTGGTCATTGTCTAACTGTAATCAACATTGTGGATTCGGTACACACTCGGAGATTGATTTTATTTAAATTATTTTTATTTCTCCGCTCTGGTATATAAGACAAAGCGCGATTCAATTCCAATCTTTATATTGACAACGAAGTGCAAATATATACGTAAAGCAAAAAGTCCTAAATAAATTATTTAATTAGGTATAGCAAATCTGTAGTTAGTTTTTTTATTTAAATTGTTTTATAAATAGCTTTGAAAGTATGATTCACTAGAAGCATTCTGAATAATTGAAAAGTATTAGTTACAGGAAAAAGCTATGCAGTATGTGCATGAGTCATAGAATAGTTTCACCCAACAGGAAAGTTGGCAGTTCGAATCCCACTTGAGGGAATACTTTTACTGTAATACCAAATTTCAACATTAAGTGATCATTTTTTTATTTTTCCATTTGAAATTGTTCCATTTAGTTTTTTCTTCATAGTAAACCATTTATCATTTATATTGTGATATCTAGTGATGAATACCATAACTATTATAAATCTATTATATATTATTATATTATAAAACGTCAATAAAAATAATATAATTTAAAGTACAGTGGAAACTCGATTGCCCGGCCCTCAGTTATACGGATTCGCGTTTATCCGGACTATAAGCCCGGATCAAATAACTTTATACCTTCAATAATAACCAAATATTTGAGCCCTTACAACAAAATTTTATTTTAACATTACCAAATGGAAATTACCAAACGTTTGAAACAAATTAAATTAAATATTACATACGATAAAGGTTCCAGTAATTAGTTAGTAATCTAAGAAATTATGATAATATTGATTATTGTTAATAAGTTAGATTCATTTTTGTTATTTTTAATAATTACCTAACATGCTATCTATACATATAATAAAAATGTAACTGATCGCTGTCTGTACATGGAAGATATATGAAACAAAGATATTATTGAGGGCATGTAACAGAACCCAAAACAATGACTTTTTAATTTTCTTTTCTGTTTGTCCGTGTATCTGTTTGTCTGTTTGTTTGTGAAATCTCAAAAACGACTTAACCGATTAAAAAGCAATTTTAAATATTTTATTGTGGTAAACTTTCATTAACATTTAGTGTTTGTTTCATTTCCATTTGCCATTATCCGTATTTTCGATTATACTAATGACTAACGACAAGAATTAGTACGGTAAATCGAGTCTCTAGTGTAATAGAAATAGATGGCGTATAATGACACATAGAACACGTTATAGAAATATTAGATAATTTCAAAAGCCTTGCTTTTCCCTCATAGCAGGGTAGTCAGAGAAAACCTAGTGTCAAGACAGTCCGTTCTCCACTTTCCACTCGAATTCGAGACATGGGCTGATCTCAACGCCACACTTTGCCCTAGGTATCAGAGAGAGAAATGAAAATATTATATAATCATTACCCCGATTGGGAATCGAACCTACAACCATCGCATTTGCAGTCAGACACTGACCCAATGAGCCACGATCGCTTTGTGGCAAAAGTCTAATTAGTAATAAATAATAAAACCTAGTTATATTAAAACTCTTGTTACGTATTCACACTCGCGACACGCTTTGCCTGTTAAATGTATAATTTAAATGGTTGTAACTTTTTTATTTGCAAACCGATTGAAATGAAATAAACACTAAATATATTTAGAAAATGTATAAAAATTGGAACGCAGCGGGATTTGAAACCGCACCTCTTGAAAATCGTTCAATCGTTCTGACCGCCAAGCCATGCGTTCTACATCCACATACGTCGAAATTCTTATACGCTTTTTACAACCTATATTTGCTGTTAGCATCTTTGTAGAGACATTCATATAAGTTTTTCAATGTAAGTGTGTAAGTATATATTCATTAATGCCCCCAATAATATTTTTTCTGACATATTTTTTTATTATATAGATTATATAATTTTTAATATTTATTAAACAAAAAGGAAACGCAATAAGATAGGAAAATAAAGATACCTCAGCAATGGGATCAGCAGACATCTCAATGGAGCATGATACCGGGACTGTTGTAGCTGGTGGCGCTGACGTGCCCAGGACCTGGCCGTCCAGGTTCGACAGCTCCTGGAAATAACAATATTTTACTTCAAGTTTCAAGTAATATCGTAGTACAGAACATATTTTAACTTTTATAAATACAGTAATAATAAGCCAAAAATACGAGCAATACCTATGTTGGTAGTGAATAAAATAAAAATATTTAAATAAACAAAGGGTATTATTTTATTGTAGCTTCACTCGTTTTCCCGTATAGCTAGGGGGAAAGCAGAGAGAACTCAACGCTGCGCGAACTGAATATATCTATTCCCCCAAGTGGGAATTGAACCCACAGCCAATCGCGTTTACAGTCAGACGCTCCAGGCCATAGTGCAGTGCGCCACGATGGCCTCGAGAGTCTCCTAATATTTTTTAAAGCGTTGCCACAATCAGAATGAGTTATTGTTTTTGTATGTGATTTCAGTAAAGAATTTGATCTATATATCATTAATCATATTCATCATAATCTGATTATGAAACCGAAAATATAATCATAATTATTCCTCCCAAGTGCGTATGGAACCCACCGCCATCGCGAGTACTTGGTAGTCCTGACAACCACACCAGATTCATGCTGGTCACATTTTCAAACAAATTAGACGACAAGAAATGGGTAGAAATAGCCTTGTAAGATTTTCTTACATTGATAGATATACAGGTGGGGATGCAGATGATGATACAGCGTGATTCTAACATAAGCGTGTTAAATTAGACGGACTTCCGCCCACTGTGCACTTAAATCTGTTTCATAATTCATAATATAATTATAAAACTGAAATAGAAGATTATATAAAATTTCATATTGAAGCCGGTATAGTTACTTTACGTAATACTCTATTTAGGTCATCGTGCCGCAGTGGGGTAGTGCTTAACTGCAAACGTGATTCTCAGTTCGATACATACTAGTATGAACGATAATATGTTTAAATTATTTTCATTTCTCAGCTTTGATAAGACAAAACGCTTTGAGCTCTGATATTTAACACCCAATGTCTCGAATTCGGTTGAAACAAGAAAACGGTGCGTCACCCACCGTTCAACACAATAGGCTGTTTCTGCCAGCCTGGTTATGTAGGAAAAAGGGCTGATCCTTCCATAGCATGAATTAAAACATAACGTGTTCCCGTTCCAGCAGAAAGTTCGTACCCTCTCGACACATAGTGTACCCTCCTCCAGTGTACTACACACAAGTATCAAATCTCTCTGCGCATCAGTGACGTAGTCTGTCAGACATATTATTTGTAAATCAATATTCTGAACAAGTTGCCAATAAAGTATTATTTTTATCTGATCTTGTAGAAATTTCGGCAAATCGTCGCTCAGTAGTTTCAGCTAGGCGATGTCTGTCATTCAGTCACTCAATCAGTCAGAGTTTTTATATAAACTTTATGGCCTCTCATTTAAAATTTGCTTGATCTGGCTTAATTAAGTAGAAAATGAACCTACTACATTTAATCGAACCTCCATATGTCGTTTATCGAAAACCGTTTGAGGTACACACATGACATTTGTCAGAGAGATAGTTTATAGTTACTAGACGTCCGTTAATAACGAATTTTGCAACAGGGCCTTATTAAGGAGGTCTAAGGGCTCTCGCAACTTTGTATGAAAGTCCTTAATTTGTTAAAACTTGAAAATTGTCAGAAAGGTAGGTACTCATATAACTACGGACGAAGTCATGAGAAACAGCTAGTAGAAACTTTGTTTTAAAAAATTATGCCGAGAGCGAAAGCGTGAATATGAATATGTTTAAAACACTTGTCTGATATAAGAGGATTTGCTTAAGCCGGGCTTAAATACAAAGTAGTTGAACATTTAACGCTGCCTTGGCGCATTTGTATTTTTACCTAACGTGATGGTACTCTATTCAAATATAACTTGACAAAAACATATAGGTTTATTTATGACTAGCGTTCCGCTGACGGCTTCAGCCACGTGAACCATAGATTGGATTTTTGTTTTCTCAGATACACACTTTATCACATAGAGAATCTAGTGTCAAAACACTTCGTTCCGTTAGGATTTGGAACCTTACCAGGCCGGGAAATAAAACGAATGAGGATTTAAAGGTAAAAAAAACGGAACTTAATTAAGCAATCGCCTTCAAAGCTTCTCTATCAATAATAAGTATACTATGAAATTCTAGCAAAATATCAAGAACGAATGCAAAATTAATATTCATAAAATAATTTTCTAACAAAATTCATTACAGCTCAATTTCATGTCTTGAACTCTGGTGCAGAGTGGGGAGTGGAGTGTTTTGACAACTTAAGCAACATTGACCTTCGAATTGTTAGTTCTATAACTCTACCTAACATTATTGATTCATTAAGAAACCTTCACTCAAAAATAGATAGCGTGCTGAAAATCAATAATCAATATGACTTGAACGAAGACGAGCAGTGACAGTGGCTGGTTGTGCGACGGTTGTAGGTTCAATTCCCAATTGGCTTAGTATTCAAGACCTAGCTGTGTGCCGTGACTTCGTCCGCATGGAATTTTAAACTACAAGCAGCCTAAGTTACTCCTTATTACATCAGCTATAAGCCAGTTAAAGTCCTTTCAACATCGATCCAGCCGTTCCAGAGATTAGCCGGAACAAACAAACAGACAGATTTACAAAAATTGTAAAAAATATTATTTTGGTGTATGTACCGTGTATACATTTAGTAAAAAGCGGTATAGGTTATAAGTTAATATTAATATTACGAACAGATACTCCAATTTTATTTATTTGTATAGATAAATAAAATTGGAGTATATACGTCAACAAAAACTGCCCAGCATGTTGTAAAACTATTTCGCCACAATTGAAACTATCGTGCCGCAGTGTGTCAGCGTCTGGTTATAATCGCGATTGGTTGTAGGTTCGATTCCCACCCGGGGATTGATTATAATTACAATATTTCCATTTACCCGCTCTGGTACTTAAGTTAAAGCAGCGTTGAGTTCCGCCACTCAACATGTCTCGATTTCTTGGGTTCACTTGACGTCTTTGAAAATGTAAAGCTAACTTTAGTGTTATCAACACTACTGCTTTAAAAATGGGTTGAGCTATTTTTGTTATTTTAACTTTCTTAGCGTTTGTTTTAACTGTATAATTAATGTGTTTATTTTAATATAAAAAGCTGAATGTTTTCCAAAGTGAAATAAAATAGTACATCAGGCGTTTTATGCCCTAAGATACGAGCAAACTTAGTAGATTACAGAAAAAAGTTTAATTCAAATCCGTTCAGTAATTATCGTGTATATTAAAATTTATTTTAAAAAAAGCAGCTTCACGCATAGCAGGATAGTCAGAGAGAATCTTGTGTCAAGACACTTTCACCATTTTCTAACCGAGACATTGCGAGTTGTTTGATGATGGAACTCAACTCCGTTCTTTTCTTACCTAAGCAGGTACATGAAATTGCATTAAACCTAATGGTAAAAACTAATTGGTAAACACGTTTAAAAATTGCAGATATGTCTTAGTTACATCAATAGCATGCATTACTACATCGTAAATTGGCCGAAAATTGTAACAATAATTTAACCAGCAATTCAGCAACACAAATTTGAATAGCTAAATAGCGATACGATATCGCCAATTGGTTATGCATTATATAATGAATAATCGTCATTGAATTTTAAAATATTAAATAAGCTAATATAAAAATGTATAAATTAAGATGACAAAAGCTAAAATTATCTAAAAGGGTTACTGAATATATTAATATCTTAAGCGTTTTACAGAATACGACAACTATTGATCGTTTCCGCTGTCTGAACTACCCTGCTCAATGTAAGGTCGAACGTCGACCTGGAAATCAATACTAATGAGTCTAGTCTAGTATTTACTCACAAGGGGTAATTTTCCGTAACTCATTGGTCTTGATATGCAATGGTGGAAGAAGAAATGTGTTCAAATATAACTTGAAAAGACCTCGTTTTAAAGGGGCCCTTGCCGTACTTTCGTAATTGTCTTTCGTCGTTTCCCAAGGAACTTATTTATATAGGATAGCTAGGTCTCTTACACGAGAGAAAAAAGAGAGAAAAGAGAAGGTGGAAAGATAATCTCGGACAGCGTAGGCGAGCATTATAAAAGGGCCCCTTAACACTAGATTTACCAGCTATTTAAATATACTTATTTCCACCAAAACAAGTCAAAATGCTTCCTCTTTACGAAAAGCACTTAGTGAAGTTGCCAGTATTTATTTATGTGCGCTTAAAAAATAACAAACACATAGATAAATGAGAAGCTAATTGAATTATATTTATTTCGTTTCGTTTAATCTTAGACAAGGCGGAGGTCTTTACATAACACTCCATTTTTGCAGTGTGATAAAGCAGTTCAAGACCAGAACAACCTACGCTAAAAGTTGTAAGCTTCTTAACATGAATGTGTTCAAGTCAAAGGCTATCGCCACCAAAACCATTAAGTCTGAGACTATCGCACAGTGTTCTGCTTCTGCTTCTGTATTCTGTATAGGCGATGGTTGTGAGCTTGATTCCCACTCGAGGGATGGTTACATTTAACTTATTATCATTACTCCGCTTTGGTAACAAGACAAAGCCCGCCACTAAACATGCGTGGTCTAAAATGAAAAATATATACGTGTCAAATTGAGAAGCTCGTCCGATCTTTTCGTCGGTTATTAATCTATATTTATCTTTCTATATATATATGATAAAATGTAATTAATCGCTGTCTGTACATGGAAGATATATGGGAAAAAATATTATTGGGGACATTTATCAATGTAATGTGTTTGTCTGTGCATTCGTGCACGGCCATATCAAAATCGGTTAAATCGATTTAAATGCAGTTTTAAAAGACTATTGTATTTTGGTAACTTCCATTAACATTTAGTGTTTATTTTATTTTATTCGGTTCATAAATGAAAAAGTTACAACAATTAAAGTATAAATTTAAGCAAAGTTTGTGATTTAAGTGGGGACGTAATAGTTAGTTATAGTCGTGTAGCTTACGCAGACGAAGTCAAGAACTGATCGCTAGTATATTATATTACACACAACAATGTATTTGACATACACTTGTGTGACGTCGTAGAAAAAATCTAGGAGAATATTATTCTTCTCCATCTAGATTCTAGAACAATT
The DNA here is from genome assembly GCA_038994665.1 of Podotricha telesiphe. NCBI lineage: Eukaryota > Metazoa > Arthropoda > Insecta > Lepidoptera > Nymphalidae > Podotricha > Podotricha telesiphe. The sequence continues at coordinate 108,688 of JAOYRR010000462.1, forward strand.
ATTCTCCATTAGATATTGATATTTACTTCCTAGGTCATTTAGTGACCTGTTTTAATTCCAGGTCATAATAACTGCAGTGTTAACACCAATATCGTTTACTCAAACATATTTTATATTGTATTGTATACGAAATTGTATTTTTTGTCCTCTTCTATCTGTACGTGTGGAAAGAGAAGGCCATTTATGTGTTACCCATACATTATGTTGTACAACGCTGAAACTAATCATTTCTACCGTTTATATTTAAAACTTGACATATTACACTTTCCGCTCGAGGTCAAGTCGTATGTTGAATGTCGGACTTCCCCGCACTGGATAAATGAAAATAATTTAAATATAATCAGCCCACGAGTGCGTATCGAACCCAAGATCATTGCGTTTACAGTCAGCCGCTGTCATACTGCGACACGATGCCTTTAATTGTTTTTTTTTATATTACCAGAGTAACCGCTAACAAACTATTTTTTTGACTTCACGCGTTTTCCCACGTAGCATATCTAAGCTACTCCAATATCAAACCTCTCCACTTTCTACTCGAAATCGAGTCATTGCGTGTTGAGTGCCCGGAACTCAGCGCCACGGTCTCGTCTCACGGTTCTCTTCTATCAATATTACGATATATAATATCAAAAACCTAGTGACAATCCACCACCCACTTTTAAGATATTACTTATTAAACCGAAGTCAATAAAATATTATGTGTATACACACCTTTCCTCAAATGGTAATCCAACTAATGTATAAATGTACCGACATACCTATATTATAGTAGCAGTTCGTTTTAAAATATATACAACAGACTAGCGACCCGTTTGTGACTTCGCCTGCGTAATCTACACAATTAAACTTTAATTTATTCGCCTGCCTACGTTATCACTAAATCACAAATTTTGCTTAAATTTATAATTTAAATTGTTGTAAGTTTTTAATTTATGAATCGATTAAAATATACTAAACACTAAATGTTAAGGAAACTTTATCAAAATACAGTAGTCAAAACTGTATTTAAACCATTTCTGAGATTAACGTACACAACTGCACAGGCAAACAGAAAAGAAAATAAAAGTCATTGTTTTGGGTTCTGTTATATTGATAAATGCCCCCAATAATATATATTTTTTCATATAATTTACATGTACAGACAACGAGCTGCTACATTATATGTATAGATAAAAATAGATAGATATAGAGAAGAAAACAATAGAAAGTATTTTTATTTATTATGAAGCATGGATATTAATTACTTCATATTTTAAAATAAAATTTATTTTATTGTATGAAAAAATCATTTTTAAAGAAAACTTTTACATATTTTCATTTTTTAAATTACAATATATGTCACTTTAATAATGACAGATAATATATAAATTATAGATTATATAACATTACATAACTTACCTTATTAAATATAAATTCGCGAGGTAACGACATATTTCGATATCTGGCGGCGCTTTTGTACTGGCTTTACTAAAATGATCCTCAGATTCAGTAGATTCGAGCCTCAGTTTGTTTCTTTTTTCACGAACGGCATTCGCCGCTAGAGGCATTGGTTTTGAATTATAAATCCTTTTGGTAGCCGTTTTTATAATTGTCTTTAACACGTTTTAAAATTTAAAAAAAATATTAGCTTTATCCTCTTCACGGGAGAGGATAGAACATTTTTTGTCTCAACGAATCGATAATTTAGTTTTTTTATCTTTTTACAATTTGTTAATGTTTTTTTTATTTTTCTCACACGTCCGTATAGGGCGGAGTAAAATATATCAATGCTTGGGTCTTATTCGCGCATGCGCTGAACTCGCGATCAATATGTTCATATTCTTGTACCAGAAGATTTTTATTTAAGAAAAAAAAAACAAAAAATGACAATTTAGTTATTCAATAGTATAATATACTTATTATAAGTTAAAGTACTGTTCAATAAATATATAAGATTTTTCCTTTGCGTTTATTGATATGAAGAGGTTTTAGGACGCCGCGCTTTGTCTCAGATGCCAGAGAGCATTCCCTTTTTACTTGTAATTGATTTATATAAAAGATTTTTCTTTCGTTTTACTTGTTAATCGCATCTTCCTGTTTCGTTGACTTTATATATTCAATGTACAGAGACAATTTTTTACTATTTTATTATAGTATACATTTGGTAACTTATTTTTTCTTTAATCTAGTATCTTTTTTGCATTTTCAGAGAGCTTTTGCTTTTTTTCAGAGATAATGTAGTGTCAAAACACTCTACCCTGCGTCAGAATCAGAGGCCGATCATATTCCTCCCGAGTGGTATCGAACCCACGGCCACAATACAAATTCAAATTCAAAATATCCCTTATTCAAATAGACTTTGGCAAGCACTTTTGAAACGTCGAACGAACCGGCTACCACCCTCTGGGAAGGCAATTCTGCTGAGAAGAGCCGGCGAGAAACTCAACAGTTGCTCTTTTCAAATACAAAAGTTACAATTTTATAATTTAATACAGTGGTAGCTAACCTGCACCAAACCATCATCCACATAATTTTATCTTTTAAATATTCTTCTTTAATTTTAGCTTTAATTATTAATATTGTCTTTATAGCGGCTTTAAATTTCCTTATTTTGTCTGCTTATATGTCACTTTTTCAGCCTTCACGTTCAAATTATTACTGAATAGTATGAAAGCTATTAGTAGCGAAAAAAAGTAGCACGCAGTTACGCGTAAACACGCGTTGCCATAGCAACGTGTATGTCACTTTATACAGTCGTGTATTTTATTATTTTAATGTATTTGTTACGGGTTATTTTAAAAAAAAATCTTAGCAATCTATAAAATTGTATAAAAAATGTGTAAAAAATTTAACACATTGGGATTCTACAAACAATCGTCTGGCAAGAGAGAATGCTATTTATTAAATATATATTTTGTTAACATTTTTTTTTTTGAAGTGTTATTCCCACACTTAGGAAATTGAAAAAGACATATTTAGAAAACGTATAAAAATTTTGAACGCAGCGGGATTTGAACCCGCACCTCTTGGAAGCCGTCCAAGCGCTCTGACTAAAAATCTTTGATCCGCCAATCGAACCCTGTATACTGATTTATATAGAAATTCCTTTAGTTCTTTGTCTAAAAAACAACCACGTCACTCTGTTATTGTTTACATTCGAGTTTTCTTAACACTTATAGTTATTATCTAAGTATACATAGAAATATAATTGGAGTGTCAGTTTTTAATAATAAAATAGTAAAAAAGTCCATACATTTAATTTATTTACAAAAAAATGATTTAGAGAGAAGATGAGAACAATAGTAATAGATATGAATCATTAAATTTTCATACTAAATGTATATGAATGTATAAACGGTTTGTATACCAAAATAACATTTTTTACAATTTTGTTCTGTCTGCCTGTTTGTTTCGGTTAATCTCTGGGAAGACTAGACCGATGTTGACAGGACAATTTTACTGGTAGATAGCTGACGTAGTATCTACCTGATTTCGTAGTAAACGCGTATATTTATATATTTAATTCAAAATAACTTAATTGTATGTTATCACAAGAATACATTGAACCCGGCTTTCTTTTTTATCAAAATTTCCCTTTATCACACACTAAATATAACTTAATCACATATTTCTTGACTTAGACGCGGTAAAAGAAAAATAAACATGTTTTGGACATACTTGGACGGTTTCCAAGAGGCGCGGGTTCCAATCCCGAAGCGTTAAAATTTTTATACGCTTTCTAAAAATATTTTTTTACAATTTCCTAAATGTGTAGGTAATTAACTAATTAAAAATGTTAAACAAAAAAAACCTTTTATATATAATTTTATAAATTTAATTCTTATTTATTATCATTTTAATACCTTATATAATATAATAAATATGTAAGAAGCTTAAAATTAGTAATTGAATATAACCATTGTTTTCATAATCATATATTTTATATATATGTTTATCAAAATAAAAAGTAAAGATTATATACAAACTATATTTAAATTTTAATATAACTAACTGTATGATAGAAGAATATACAGGTGAGTTTTTTTTTTTTAATTTAAACTCAAAAAGAGGGTCATTTACTTGGAAACTTACACAAAATAACCTTTTTTTCCCCATATTATTATTTATATGTAAATAATATATAAATAATAATATGTGTGTGATACAGAAATATAAAAAAATAAACACTAAACATTGAAGCTATTGTTTAAAAAAAATTTCTTGTCCCCAATATAACATGTATACATATAATTAGACATTATCAAACATCAAAATTTAAAAAACTTATTTTTATTAAAATATTATATTAAATATATCCATCTATTTTGTTATACAATTTAGACAAAATTAATATAACATACATTAATTGTTATTAAATATAAATATTATCTTAGAGTGTGACTTAAGCCTTTATATATAACAACATATATTATAATTTATAATATTGTAAATATAATATCAAAAAAGAGCAGCTTCTCCACTTTCGGCCCAAATTCGAGACAATCCAAGATTGCCCTGAGTGTGTATGGAACCCATAACCATAGGGTTTCAAGTATTAAAACCAATATCATAAATCTTTATCAATGTCATCTTCAAAACAAGTCTGAGTTTCAGTGGAGTTGAAACTTAAAAAGTCATTGTCAATACGAAGGTCGAGGGTTTGAGTCTCGGTGGAGGTTGTACAGAAGTTATTTAACAAGCCATCACATTTAAATGATTTGGACAAACAGAAACACGTTTGAGTTTCTTTAATACTCAAATCCGGAGATTGAGTTTGTGATGTCAAAGTTTCTTTATTAGACTGACTCAAACCAAACTCATATGGAATAGTTTGAGTTTGAATGTCTGATAAGGAAACGGTTTCCGAAAAGAAAATCGAGTCCTCCTCGGACTTTATGCATGAGAGGTCTCCGAAAACAGTTTGCGTTGAAATCTCATCTTTCTTTTTACCAAACTTCTCCGGCTGCCACGACAAAGTGACATCGTTTTTTAAGTTCTTCAACAAAGTTTGAGTTGCAAACGACCGTTTCGGACTTTCACAGGTGTCCATTTCAATGTCTACTTTAACTTTTTTTGAGTTGGAACTCATAATTTTCTTCCTCTTTTCAGCTTTCTCATTTTTATACTGTTTATGGATTTCTGGATGTTTTCTCAATAAGTGCACCAGTAATCTATCATTCGTTTTAAATTCTTTATTACAAACTTGACAAAAATATATATATTTACATGAATTCATATGCCTCTTGCATTCTGATTCAGAGGAAAAATTCAAGCCACATGTGTCACATGCAAAAACTTTGTCTTTATGCACTTTAAACACATGCTGATTCAAATATTTTCTACCATTAAAGAATTTAGCTTGACTTGAAAGCTTGTTGTACACACAATTTTCAATACAATAATACCTTTGCACAATTTCAATATGTTTATTATGTTTTTTTTTTAAATGTTGGGCCAAATCGGACCTCTTTTGGAAAGTCTCGCTGCATGATGGGCAGGTTAAGTAGATTTTCGCTTCCATATTTGGAGCCATAATATCTATATATATGATATCATTTTCTATGAAAGCTGATACAGTATTTTCTACTGAAACAGGTTCATTATTTTTCGCTTCAGCTGTGGTTAGGTTCTGAAATACAAAAAAGACATATTTTATCACATTTAATGTTTTTGATTTGGAGAGATTCCTTGACGTGATATGGCATTTTCACACTTTTCCGCACATAGCAGGGTAGTCAGAGAGAACCTGTTTTGAGAAGGAAGGAAGAGAGAAATTGTCAAGACCCTCCATTCTACACTTTCGTCCAGGATATGAGACAATTTGTGTTGTGTGACGGAACTCAATGATCTATAAAAAAAGAATATTGAATATAAAAAAAGTAGCCAAATTAGTAGTATATTCGTGGTATCTGACCGTTAAAGATGACCTATACTTCTACAAAGAATCATTGAGCATTTGATAGTAGGATCTTTTCCTCATATCGCTTCCGCTTTAGAGGTGCTCGAACAGTGCAGTTAAGCATTAATGTGCATTTAAACTGGCTCCTCTCTCTGTATTGCAATAGGTGAATATATGAAATGCTAAGGAGCTTCTCTGTGTAAAAAGATTAAAAAAGCAAATGCATACCTTTAAATTCTTCAAATATGTATCACTTCGTCGACACAGTGAAACAAAATTTCTGTTCTTAATTATAACATCTTCACAATTTGAACAAAGTAATTCTGATTTGTTTATCTGTAATAAAAAAAATAAATTAAATTTGTAAAATTCTAACTGTAATAACGAGTTCTGGTAATGTATCAGAGTTTGATCAAACCACTCAAGGTAATCATTATGTTTAAATTATAATTTCTTTGGAACTGTTAAAAAAATGCACAGTGTTGAGTTTAAAAAAACAAAATGAAATTTTTAAAAAGGTAAAGAGTGGATTAATATATCTTCTACTTCTTTTGGTCTGGCGAAATGTACTAAATATGAATAGAAAAAAAGATTTATAAGTTTTAAATTTCAAATGCACCATTATCAGTCTCAACTTCATCTTTTTGCAACTCAAAAATATGATTTTGTTGAATTAACTCAATTAAACTTCAAATTAATTACTAAAAGGATGAATTAGATTAAATAAAAAATCAAAAAAACTAATTTGCAACTAACAAATATGAAATGTAAAACCTTGTGTGATATTTATTCATATTATATTTACATATTATAAAAATTACAATTGTTTATGTATTTATAATTTCATGTTACACTTTTTGCTTTCCCATCTAAAGATTACAAAAACACCTTCACACATTTTCCTGCACAGCAAGGTATTGAGAGAGAGAGCTAGCTACACTAGCATGTACACATTCAGTTCTCTACACACCACCCAAATTCAAGAGATTGCCTCAAACTCAACACCATGCTATGTCTTGTCATCAGAGTGAAGAAATCAAAATAATGTGACGGTTGACATTTACAAATATTGAATTACCATCAAATCAAGAATGTGTATGCAAATTTCCAAGCAAATCACAATGGCTGGGATTGAGTATAGAATAAAAATAGTGTTATAAGGTTACTTACCTAGATAAATAGACAATAATATAACGTTATAATATTCATATAGTTAAAGTACTATACCTGTATATTTGTTAACATATAAAAATCTTCAGCGAGGCCCCATTCTGTCATGTTCTTCATTTCACCATAAGATGTTAAACATCCACGACATACTAGCGACGGATCTGTCATATCAATATCCCTCGACATTTTTAATATAATTTACTCACATTATATGTAAACTTTAATTTAATTTAAGTTATATAAAAAATAATCAAATTTTAAGTTATGTTCTAAAATAAGCTTTTTTAATTTAATATAAAATGTATAGAATATACTGCCACAGAATTAAGTTTTAAATATTAATTGAAGTTATTTATATATTATTACTTGTAAATTTGGGTCTATGTAAAAATTAAACAAATGGCTTGATATTTTCAGATATCAGATGTTTGTGACAGTAGTTTTTTTTTCTTATTTTGTTTCTCTTAAATGTGGATACTAGATTAGATGAAGGCCTTTTAAGATATATTATATTCTTTCTGGATGGCTGTATATTCCATTCATTTTGGTTGTCACATGTTTCGATCAACTATTCATAGATTACAGGCAACAGTCCGTTCAAAATCCGTTCGAGATATAAGAGCACAGAAAACGTGTTCTTGTTTCACTTTAGTATGGCCATACTCCGTAGCCAACTAGCGAAAGCGCTAAAATGCCAGTGTGCTTTTAAAAATTGCGTTAATAACCACTGAAATAGTAAGGTTTGAGAAGGAATGTTCTTCTTTCGATAAGTACATGACAGATTTAGTTTTAAAGTACTTAAATTCATTTATTTGCCACCAGCATTCAATATTTGCCACCACACTACCAAGAATCTCGCCGAATTTTGGTTGAACTTGACTAAGAATGGGAATGGATGGAAGTATCTATAGTATTTTTTGTTTAGTCGGTTCAAATAGACCCATTTTGCAGAATGGATATCTATTGTTGCCCGAGAAAGAGGGGGAAAAAATTACAGTCCAACCTTAAATTCTACAAAATAACGTTGTTGTATAATGATATTAAAACGTATTTCTTTTAAGAATAAATGTTTTAATCGTGTAATAAAATTACTTAGTAAAATGTACCTATGTCAACCCATTGTCAACAAATCGGCTCCGTGACTTCTATGTTCTATTCTCTAACAAGATATTAAAAAACAGTTGGAAGAAAAATTGCTCTTGTAATTTTAATCGTTATTATCGTATTAATAAAGTAATTTTTTTTGTGTCCACTCTCTCTCATTAATACGGCGAAGTAAAATATTTTATATCTATTACGCGCTAGTCGAAACTAAACCTTTACTGACTTAAATAACATTGGATTTTATTAACATTATTTTATGTTATAAGTCTGTGTGTAATAATATTTTCTTTGAACAGTGTTTGTATGCAATCTCTAATCTAATGGATACTTGTTCGAAGGTCATAAGATTCTATATAATTCTACAATAATAAATGACATATAAATAATAATATTACCCTCAAAAAATAGTTAAATTAAGTTTTAATTTTTAACTTTAAGGCAAATTTTAATTCTAAGTATTTAGTTAAATATATTATTTTGTTATGACGTTATTTTTTATTGTTAAAAATAAATAAAATCTATTTAATTTTATATAAAATATTTGGTATTAAAAAACTAAAACGTCACATTGACATTTCATTGGAATTCCGAAGCGCTGCCAAATTTGTTATTGTTTTATAACCTACGAGATACACGTGCGAGAATAAATAACTAAATATAATATTAAAAATGACTCAAATACAAATTGAAGAAGTTTATCCAAAAGCTGACATATACCCAATGATAGTGAATTTCCAAAATGGCTACGTAACAGAGAAATTTTCATCGCAAGACTGTTTTATTTTCAATAATTCTTTAACTGACTCAAAAACATTAGCCACTGAATTAAACGGCGTATTATACACTGGGGACGAAGGAAAAAATGAAATAGGTAAAACGTATATCTTAGCTCGAAACAATAATACTGGCAAAGTACGTTTAATTGAAAGTGGAGATGTTATTTGCAAACCTGTGGTCAATATGGACTTAAGCACAGCACAATTGCTTGAAACTAGCACTCTAGAACTAAGCAGGAAGTTTGGTTCGAAAAAGCAAAAGCAACAGATGGAGCACCGTGAGAAATTAAAAGTGAATGTTGAAACTGTTACGGAGCAAATGCAAAACGCTACCCAAGATATAACTGAAGACCATTTAGATTTATCAACATATAACAAGATTAACTCTGACGACTTCTATGTCCCACCTATAGACAGATCAGCAGATAGTGTAAATGGTGTTTACGATATAAACAAAATATTAAGTGTGGAGCAATTTGACAAAATATATTCAGAATTAGACGGTAAAGATTATGAATCCGAAATGTTGCCTGTTCTCAAAAATATCATCTCAAAAAATACATTATCACCAAAACTAAAAGTTCTGGCTGTTTATGCCAATTCCCTAATACAATTATACAACTCTATGGTGAAAGAAATAACTAAAAAAAGTTTTACAATATGTTCACATTCTGTGACATTAAATAGTTTAGTTTTAAATGAGTTTATGACTTCTTCGAATGGCAGGAAAACCAGACCAGCTCCTTTTAAAGATAAGTCTTTGTGTCACGCTATAGTATTTTTGTTGTTAATCAATAATTATAAGGTAGATTTAGAGAGTTTGTGTGAAGCTGTGAAAATAACGCCAAGCACAGTTTCAAACAAGGTAAGAGTTACTGGAGCATCAGTTGTAACATTGTGCAGTAAAAAGGTCATACATCTGAAACTGCCATTAAACAAAGCAAGTTTTAGAAGAAAGAGTGCAAAATTTTAATATAATTATTATATATTTACAATTTTTGTTTGGTTTTATTTACCTCATATGTTTATTGATTATTCATATTTTTTGTTATAATACAATTGTTTTAATAAGACTTAAAGAAATAATGTGTTTTAGCCTCACACATTTTTCAGCATAGCATGTTTAGCAGAGAGAAACTTTTAGCCATGATGTGATATGCGAGCAGACAAGTGAAAATATTTAAAGTACACTCATTTTCCTGTGGAAATTAGAAATTTTAATTCTAAATTATAACAACAAATTACTTTTAAATATTTATTTTTCATATATATTGTGGATAGATTCATTAAATAAGTTTTATATGTACAAAAATATTTATAGTGCTTATTATTTTTATTGAGGCCATCGTGACGCAGTGGGGCAGTCCGGCTGCAATCGTGATTGTTTGTGGGTTCGTTTTCCACTCGGAGGAATAATAATAATATGATTATATTAATTTCTCTGCTCTGGTGAACAAGACTCTCTGGTGGACTCAGTCCACCACTCAACACGCAGTCTCGAAATTGGGCAGAAAGTGGAGAAGGAAGTGTCTTGACCCCAAGGCTTTTCTGACTACTGGGCTAAACAGTAAAATCGTGAAGCTGTAAAAAAGTATTATTCTCTTCAGCTTCCCACATCTCCCGCATATAGAAGGGTGGGCAGAAAAAAACCAGTGTCAAGACACTCCGATCTCCGCTTCCCATCTTTTTAAGACTTACCAAAGCAAAATAAGAATAATTTAAACATTTCCCAGTGTGTATCACTCACGAACGAACTCACACCTATCGCGTTTCCAGTCGGACAGAGCACATAAGAAACATCCCAACTGTGCCACAGTGGTGTCTTAGATTGGCTTTTATTTTCATGATTACTATACAATAATAAGATACAAGTTAATAAGAGACCACCTCTGCGACGCTGAACACACAGAGGAGCGTCAACAGGTTATGAACGCCAACAAGCTGCCAGTTCCTCGCCAGCGCCGTGAGAAGTGCAACAAGCCACTCACAGTGAAGATAACAGACAGACAGAATTAGCTACATCTTAAGAAGAGCTCGAATAAAAACTATATTTAAGCCTAACAAAAAAGTGAGCTAGTTCCTGAGGCCAGTGAAAAATAACATTCCTTTGCAGTGTGTTGGTGTATACAAACTAATAAACTAAACTAGATTGTGGCTTATCTTAGATCTTATTGGTCAACCAAAGATATGAATCGGTATTAGGGTGCAGGAACACATCTCCGATGTCAAGAATGGGCGTGTATTGAAGTCACCTGTGTGTGAGCGTATAACGGATAAACTCAATCATTAAACCAGGTTTGATAAACCTATTTTTACTAGGGAACAACAGATATTTTCCTAGAATGATCCGCGAGCTATTGAATTAAAAAGACATCGTAATCCAATAGAGAAGACAGTTGGAAACTTTTTGCCACCCTTTTTGGGACCCACTCTTAAAAACTATGAAGTCTCAAGCTCACCACACAATAAAGCAAGATACAGTCAGCTCAATCTGCAAGCAACTAGGATATCGACGGCGGTAGTCCGATATAATCAAATGACAGGGTTCAGTTCAGTCAAGTTTACTAAAATGCATTTTCGAGTACCAAAACATACGCGATTAATCCGGTTAAAGTAGTTTATTAATATGATATTAAAAATAATTTATTAAACTAAATATTTTTATAAAACATAAAAAAGCTATGACCTATTACTATTCAGTCTTATCCCTGTAACATTATCTATAATCCATGCTTAACAAAACAAAAAACAAAACAAATTTTCTAAATATATGCACAAACCAAAATTATAGAAAAAAAAGAAATATTGATTTACAAAATAATAAATGTTACAAAAACGGCTGATTTTTAAAAATCTGTGCATAAATTAAAACAATGTTATATTAAAGATTATATACTCATATGTTATTGTAAAAACCCTAACTACGTAAATATTAAAAATCCAGTATAAAAACCAACTTTATTATAAAAGTCCTAACTGTTCTTTGTTCATGTATCAGAAATCATTCATTCATGTCAGGCTGAGGAGTGTCGTAGTGTGATAGCGTCTCACTGTATAAGCGATGGCTGTGGGTTCAATTGCCACTGGGAGGGGGGAATATTTATATTTAAATAATTTTTATTTCTCCCCTCTGGTGGCAAGACAAAGAGCGGCGTTGAGTTCCGCCACTCAACAAACATAGTCTCTGATTCGGAAAGAAAGAGGAGAACGTTTATGTCAACGAGAAGGGTCTTTACTCTTTAGGGTAGGCCCTGATTTGCGGGAAAAAGCGTGAACCTGCTAACTTGGTAAGACTTAAGGTTAAGGTACTGCTTAGAGACACGGTAAATGTTGCTTAAGTTGAATTAGACAATTCAGATTTTTACCAAATAAAGTTGACAAAATTTGAAACATCTTAGGCTATTTTCAACAGTTTGGTTATAAGGTTTATTATCGAATGTAATTGTGATCTTACATAAAATCTATTAAATTCTCATGCTATAAACATATTTGAAAGCAGTATCAAGCGTTTTTTTCCGAATTTGGATGACGGAGCTGAAAGCCGCACTTTGATAACCAAGGCGATATCAATATCTTACAAAACAGCTCCATTCTCACAGAAGACACTACTGCACGGAGAGAAGTGACACTTGTATGTAAGGGCTAAGAGGGGATTTTCCGAAATTCCTAAGATAATAGAAAAAAGCCGGAATTTAACGGTTTACAGTTAAAACTACGGAATATAGAAATCGACATAGTACGACAAGGGTCATAGAGTCCATGCAAATAAAGTAGCCGGCGACAACTAGCTTTGTATAAAAACGTTGAAGGAGAAACTTAATGCTACTTATTTTATATATTTAAATAGATACGTGTGAATAGTTTTGTTGAATTACAAAATATCGATTCTAGTTGCTATAGATAAGAATCGAATCAATAAAATCTCATTGAATCATAAATCAAAACATAACGGATTAAGTCTCAATTAAAATTTCAATAAGCACTTAGGGCGAACTAGGCTCGACCTTTATAGCCAAATCTGTTTCCAATTTCATATGGAACGTCGTACTTTCAGGTTCCATGTTCTCATTGTATTGTGAATCATCGCTCATCTCAGCCGTACACAATTCGGACAAATAAAGTTTAGCTTTGGACACGTCGAAAGTCTGCCTATACCTCTGTATAGCAAACTCTAGACAATTGTACGAACTTTTACACAAATCACACTTAAAAATTATGGAATCGCGCAAATGTTTGATTTTCTCATAAACTCCAATATGGTAATCGTCGTTAAAATTCTTAAGACACTCGCTACATTCGATCGAGAGAATCCGTTTCCTCGACCCATACGTGGCTAGCTCGTCCACGTTGAACTCATCGTGGAACTTTTTGATATGACGCTTCAACGTTTTTCTGGTGCTAAAATCTTTCATGCAGATAATACATCGTGGCAAAGTTTTTTGCGTGGGCAGATTCACGTGGAACTCTTCATTGTGGACGTCGAACTTCTCATGGCCTTTGAAGACCAAATTGCATTCCTTGCACTTGTAGATCTCGTCCTCAGCTAAATGCTTGGTCGAGAGATGTATCTTTAAAGACTCCACAGACGTAAACGAAACTGAGCATAAATCACAAGGATGAGTATTCATATTAAATGAATGCAGCAATTTCAGGTGGATTTTACAAGATTTCGCTGATTCGAAGCGTTTCTCACAAATATGACACTGTGGGAATAACGTAGAATTTGGGTGCTTTGTCCTAACATGCTTACGCAGACTTCTCTTCTCTTTAAAAAGCGTTTCGCATTCTATGCACTTATATCTTTGCATGCCCAAATGTGTATATTCTATGTGCCTCCGAATATTCCTCTTGGATTTGAACTGCTTATCACAGTAATCACACTTCGACCAAGAATCATTATTATGGACGATCTTTATGTGGGATGCTAAATAGTATTTATTGCTGCAGATTTTCGAACAGAATTGACATTTAACAGCCTCGTCTGTGGTGTGTTTTAATTTCATATGGTGTTTTAGAGATCTGTCACTGTAATATATTCTATCGCAGTGCAGACATCTGTAGGGCGTGTCAATATCATCGAAATTAGTAGACGAAATATTAGACTCAGCTATTTGGGCTTGAGGATGGAAGATTCGTATGTGGAACTCTAAACTCGAGATGTCTGTAAATAGTTTATCACAATAGCTACAACTGTTTACATTTTCTGGTGGCAAGCATATCTTTTTATGCTCAAACATAGTATCTTTGCTGTAGAACTTAATGAAACACACGTTACAAGTGGATAAGCTGTATTCCTTATCGTGAAGAGATCGCATATGGTCCTTCAAATCGTACACCGTTGAAAAGGCGTTGATGCAAAATTCACAATTGTAATACAAAAGCTTCTGCTTATCATTCCTTTGGGACACTCGCCAAGTTTTCAAAAGGGTGCTCCTACAATATTTGTAAAAATCTTGGAAGGAATGATTCAATTTTGTGTGCTGACGCAAATTGGGCTCACTTTCAAACGTCATTTGGCATAATTCACAAGGAAATATAAACTTGTAGGGCTCCAAGTAACTTTCGTTAGAACTAGAGTTATGGCAGAACGCTAATAGGTCCATATTGAATATTTCTTTAGAATGCTGAGCTTTTGCGTGTCTTCTCAAGCTTTGATTGGAGGTATAGACTTTCGGACAAATATCACACCTAAATTCTTCTCTTTCTCCATGCTGGCGTTCCACATGACGTTTTAAATTTCTATTATTCGAATATGCCTTGTCACACAATGGGCATTTAATTAACTTGAAGTTATTTGTATGTGTTGCTTGTATATGCGATATAAGAGATTGCTTTCCTCTGAAACTGCGATGACATTCGTTACACGTTGGGTACTCCACACCAGGTGCATGTAACTGGTTGGTGTGCCGTTTTAAATTACGTTCGGTTGTGAAAGTTTTATTACAAATGGTGCATCTTATATCTTGCCTACCGCCTTGCAAGTGAACAGTAGTCATATGGGAGGTTATGTTCTGTTTTCTAGTAAATATTCTGCCGCAGAGGTCGCATTCGGGTAGACCTTGGCCAAATCTGTTATGGCCTCGCGACAAATGGAGTTGGAGCCCAGCTGGACTTCCGAATCTCTGGTCGCAAATCTCGCAGTGACATGTTAAGTTTAAATGACAGTTTTCTATATGAGTTTGCAGATTATATTTTCGTGTGAACGTACGACTGCAGTGGTCGCACACGTAATCTTGATTGGACATATTGCCTGTAATTAAATTATAATAATTAAATACGATATGTACTAATAAATTTAATAGAAATAAATTTACTGGCAAAGACAGAAAGAGTCTAAAGACAAATCACACTCATAAGCTGGTTTGTGGTAAACAATAGCAAATTGATTTTTTTATCCACTTTACTATTTTTACCCCTCACGTTAGATAGTCAGAGAGCTAGTAGGTAGTTAGAGCTAGATCTAGTGTCAAGACACTCCATTCACCACATTCCGGCCTAAATCCAAACACTGTGTGTTGAGTAGAGAAACTCACTTTTACTTATCAGATTAAAGAAATGAAAATAATCATTTTTTTTAAACTTAACACACTTCACTTCAGCTCTTTCATTATAATGCTTAGAATGTGTATGATGAGCACTTATAACTCCACCAATGTCACATTGTAAATAGAATAAAAAGAAGATTGATCAGTAATAAGATAATAGGAATTGTTTTATTTCATTAATTCTTTATTACACACAACTTACAATACAAAAATGCACATGAAGTGGGCTTAACACTATAAAGCATTCTCTACCAGCCAACCCTGTCAAGTGTGATATGATAGTTTAGTAAAACAGTTTTCATGAGGCGCGGGTTCAAATCCCTCTGCGTTCAAATTTTTATATGTTTTCAAAATATGTTTTTTTTAATATCCTAACACTTGAAAAAAAAATGTTAACAAAAATATTTTATAAATAGCATTCTCTCTTACCAAACGATTGTTCGTAGAATAATCATTGGGTAGCAAAAAATTTGTAAAAATCTCTCTACGGAGGTGCTAACAACAAATATAAGTTGTGTAATAAAGCGTATAAGAATTTCTACATAGCTGGATGTAGAATGCATGGCTTAGCAGTCAGAGCGCTTGAATAGTTTTCAAGAGGCACAGGTTCAAATCCCGCTGCATTCAAAACTTTCAGACGTTTTCTAAATATGTCTTTTTTAAAAATAAATATATATCAATATGCATATATAAGCACAAACTTACATGAAAAATACCTAAAATATATAATAATAATATAATTACTTTAGATTAAAAGTTGAAAAGGGCACAAGTAACAATACAGACTATTTTATACTGCTGATTATTATACCAGAGGTGGGAAATGAAAACAATTTAATTATTATCATCATTTGTTAGCATTTTAGAAACTAAATAGTATAATAACAAAAGTTCAAATTATTTGCTGCATCTTAGTTTAAATGTTATTGGCATAAGATTGAGAGAAGATAACATTCCTTCTCCCTAAATGTGAGGGATATTTTTAACAATCTATACAAATAAATAAAATTGGAGTGTCTGTAATATGAAAATAACAATTTTTTACTAAATGCATGTGTATGTATACATTGTACATATTCCAAGATAATATTTTTTACACTTTTTTTCAGCTAATCTGTGGCTGGCTGGACTGATTTTGACGGGACTTTAGAGTGGCTAAGTATTCTAGAACTTCATGCGATGAAGTCGCGAAGTAGTATATAAGATTAAAATGAAAATTTACTTTTACAACCAACGAAACACAAAGAATAAAATAAAAAAAACTATGAGGAGAGATTGAGGTTTCCAGAAGCAGGTTGAAACAAACATGAAATATTGAATTAATTAATAATAACAAGTTAAATATTTAAATCTGCAATCCTATATATATAAAAATACAACATATATGTAATAAAACAATAAAAAAAATTAACATTTAAAAAATATAAACTTCAAATATACATAAATATAAACAACTAATGTATGTACTCACTAAATAAAGTCGGCTTTCTTATTTCCGTCTACAATTCCATATTTATTGAATTTATTTAACATCTGTACAATCATTTTATATCATAAATTAATCAGGTATGTATTTTTATACATTAAACATATTGCTAGCTTTGAAAATTAAAACAAAGGAACTCCATTAGCATTTTTCTTAAATTTATTTCGGTATTCAATAGTTATGGCTAGCTGACGGTTTATTGACATTATCATTACGCAAGAAGAACAGATTTGGTAACCACAATGTTATAAATTTGTACAATGAGCACAGCAACTTGTCACCACAATAAAAATTTAAAAGTGATTTGAAAATTAATATGAGCATGTAAATTCACTTATTATTATATTGCAAATTTAATTAATTCTATTTGAAACAATAAAATAATACTATGACTGTGTTATTTACAATATAATACAAATAATTGGGTAAACTGTTTTATTACCTGTTTCAGCAAGCAGAAAACACCACGATTATCAATCATTTTGATTATTTTGGCTTAACTAAATTAACAAGAGCATGATTCTCCTAATAAGATAATTAAATTACTTGTAAACATAATATAATATATTAAGTTAAACTGCCATCCTCACAAAGTTGCAAGAGATAATATTTATTATATAAACACACAAATATTACTCTATTAAATAAAACCACATTATCTTAAGTATAAAATTTGAAACGAAATATGTATTCTTTAATTTAATGAATTACTCTAATAAGTTTTAATTTGAAATTACAAATAAATATAAAAAGCTGAGTAAAATTCAAATAATTTCACCACTCTTGAAGTTAGTTTATTATTACACCTGCACCAACTTCCAAAACCGGTCGCCATTTAAGCCACGAAGTACGCGGCGTTGACGTTATGTTAATAGGTTATAATGTTATACCAATAGTTAAATGTGCAACGAAATCTCAATAAAAAAGCAACAAAACGGACAATACAATTATAATTAACCAAACACATAATAAATGTGTACATTGAGTGAGTGATATTTACGATGTTTAAATAAAATTTGAAATCACACGTGTTTTGCTATATTCGTTCACGTAGATATTCTAAATGCATCTAAAGAAATGTCGGTCAGACTTTATTTCCTTGCCTGTGGGCGGCTCCATTTCTTGTACACATTTCTGTGGCTCAACAAATCTCAATTTGAATATCATTGTTTTTGATATAGAAACTGTGATTGTTAGAAAGTTTTCGCTTAGGGGCAACAACTTTTTACTGTTGTCAAGAAAGCATTTAAATTTTATCTACAGTTTATATTTTAAACCTTTTGTCTTGTTTTTTATTATGAAACTCTATTGAATAATGCAATGCATTCATTTGTGCTAATAATTTTTTTGTTTATTACAAATTAAATATTTTCAAACGTTTATAACACACAGAATTTATTGCTATATAAAGTCAAACAAAATATTAGCTTCTTCTTATTAGATTTGTGTCTCTAATTAAGCTGTCACTTTAAATCGTCTTGGATGTTGCTATAGATATGCTTTAATACTCTATATAAAATTAATATGTAAACATATTTTGTCTAAAACATAAATGTTGTCAAAATTAAATAGAAAATTGTGAAAATATAATATATAAATTAGTTTTGCCATTGTGGCACAGTGGAGAATATCATTAGATTTAGTGTGAAAATTCATGATATAGAATTTTCTGTTATTTAAATTTACTTTGATTATAGTGGGATAAATTCTTGATATCAATTTGTAATAGATACTATTTAAAACTATTTATTGTTTCATTGATGACAAAGTGCAGGATTGAGTACTGGCACTCAATGCACAATCTCTTAATTTGAAACAGTGTGTGGAGAATTGAATATCTTGAGACTAGGTTCTCTGTGTCTACATTTTTATATGTGAAGCACAAAAAAAGACTAGACTGATTTTTCTTAAAGCATTAGTCTAGTTAATTACTTTTTTTAATGCTATTTTGACACCTTTTTACCTTTTGTGTCATTGTGTCAATAATCAAATCAAATGCCTAAATGATATCCTCAGTAGAAAACAGTTCTTTCAATCAGGTTATTAATTGAACATGTGGATAGACAGTTGACACAGCCAAGCAAACAACATGCAAATTCTATGGAAATTGAAAAACATATTTTTAGAAAACATATAAGAAAATTGATTGCAGCGGGATTCAAACCCACATCTCTTGGAAACCGTCCAAGCGCTCTGACCGCTAAGCCATGTGTTCACATCTTTCAATTTTTCAACTGTGTGTGAATAACAATTAAAATATGTGTGCCATGGCTTTGCGGATCGACACTGCAGTTAGATGCTTCCCCACTTTGCATGTTCTTTGTATTTCATTGTATAACCTGCTGTTTTTTTACAGCTATGAAGACAAATGGTTACAAATATTGACATAAATCAAACAAACTCAAACAACTTATGACAACAGTGCCTCATATATAATTAGATTATAAATATATATATTTTATTTGCTGTTAAATATATTAATAGTTTATGGTTAGGGAGGATATTTTAAATTGCGAGTGTAGCAAGTATGAAAATACCAGAGACAGTGGCAAATGTTGGTGCTTATTATGGCAATGAAGGAAATGGACAGTGGCAAGTGAGTGAAGTTTTATTTTATATATATATATATATATATATATAGGTAATTGTGTGACAGTCCCTGACTGTAACGGCGATGGCTGTAGGCTCGATACACACATGGGGAAAAGTGTATTCCCCTGCTCTGGTGATATGACAACACAGCATGGCTTTGAGTTCTGCTATTCAAGATGCAATGTCTTGCTAATATTATCTTAAATATAATTATTCCCCCGAGAGGAAATCGAACCCACCAACCTTCCCACTCGCGTTTACCGCCAGATGCTCTCCCACTGTGCTGCGATGGCCTCCAGCCTTTTTAGCTTTTTTTGTTTATTTCTTGGACGATGAATCTTATTATGTACTAGCTGTGTCCGCAGCATAATCCACGTGAATTAAAAGTAACCTAAGTTACCCCTCATTATATGAGCTATCTGCCATCGGAAGTCCCGTTAAAATCAGTATCTAATATCAATCGGTATCTAAAACCTTTGTACCCTTTTGTTACGAAAATTACACGGAAGCCGGGATGAAGTTTGGCACAATTATAGTTTATATAGAGGAGTGCAGGAAAATCATCAGATGCTACCATGTGGTTCATATAACGTTTTTTAACAGTTCTAATCATAAATTTCCTTAAAAATATTAATAATAATTTTTGTATAAGGAAAATGCATAATTTGACTATTTTGTCTTAAAATACTAAAAGTATGTTTATTTTATTTCAGTCGGTTCAAAAACGTTACAAACATTTAAATTATAAATTTATGCAAAAGGACGGGTGAAAAATTTAAATAGATTAGTCGTGTAGTTTACGCGTGCGAAGCTGCGAGCGGTTCACTAGTTATGTATCTAATCTATAAACTAAAATAAAATATAAACTTACTACATTTTGCGACGCATCTTAGGTACAAAAGGTAAATTATTGATTTTTTTTTCAGCCAAACGGCGTAATCATAGATAGTGGGGTTGGTGGTGGAGTGGTCGGCAGTGGGGACGCGGGAGTGCACAGACCACCGGTGTATCCAGTTCAAATCCCAAGAGGGCATATACCTGGTAAGTAATTGTATGTATATGAAGCTGGTTAACTACTGAATAACTGGTTTATTTTTAAAAAAATATAGTGAATTTTTTTTTTTTTATTAAAAGCATGGACTGTATGTTCATAGACCGTAGTGAATTAATTAACACATTATTATAAAAAATTATAACTGTCCATTTGTTTACTTTTTGACCAAATGCCACTTATTGAAAGTAATTTCAGTTAGGTTTGTCTCAATATTTTTTTAATTTTCATAATATGTTTAATAAACAGTGAGACAACGTCTGAATATATGCACGGTAGTTGGGGGTTCGATTCTCACTCGTGGAAATGTTAGTGGAATGATCTCTGGTGATTAGACAAAGCTCAAAGTCGTTTTCTGTTATTCAACACGCAATATCATGTATTATATTATGGAGAACGGACTGTCTGACATACAGCACTCTGACTATGTATAAATTTAAGATAACTTGCAATGGGTCTACATACTTCCTATAATACGATAATAACAGAAACCGTCTGGGCGTTTAATAAAATCGAATTTGCTCTTACTTTTCGACATTTTTAAAGGAATTGTATATGAACTCATGCGCATTAAGCGAGAAATCGCATTAGCGGGGTTGTACTGTATATTGTTTATTTGATGCCAGGTCCATACGTTATGGCGGGAGCGTATTATCCACCTGGAGCATATCCTCCACCTCAAGACGACTTTGCTGATTATATGTGGATGGAGAATGAGGAAGAATTTGATAAACAGGTGTGTGGAGAATGTGGAGAATTTGTTTAACAGTTAATAGGAGGAATAGTTCTAAAATATGTAATAAAAAAACTTTTTTTATTACATATTTTAGAACTAGCGACCCGCTCGCGGCTTCGCCTGTGTAAACTACATGATAAACTATTTCATTTTTGCCCGCCCGCGTTCTTACTTAAATCATAAACTTTGCTTAAATTTATAATTCAAATGTTTCTAAGTATTTTATTCATGACCTGGTTAAAATGAAATAAGCAATAAATGTTAAGGAAAAATGACCACAATACAATTGTTAAAATTGCATTTAAATCGGTTAAGCTGTTTCTTAGATTAGCGTGCACAAACAAGCAGACAAACAAAAAAGAAAATTAATAATCATTGTTTGGGTTTCTATTACATTGATATAATGCCCCTAATAATATATATTTTTCGTAAATCTTCCATGTACAGACAGCGATCAGTTACATTTTTATAATATGAACAAGTACGTAATAAATATTGACCTTTGTTTTTATTTAAATAAATATGATTATATAATGTGTTTGCAATGTGCCAAACTCGTTAAATGGAGAACAGAGTGTCTTGACACTAGTGTCAGAGAACCTAGGTTCTCTCTGACTACCCCGCTATGTGGCAAAAGTGTAAAGCTGACGATTATGTAATACTAACGACAGCTCGCGTCTGCACCTGGGTGAACTATAGAATATTTTCGTATTTTCGGAGCCTCTTCGTAAAACAATTAAATTCTTGATAAACCTTTAAAAACAAAAACTTTTAAAGGCAAAAGTAGTCTTATGTTCATCTCAAGACCCCTGCTTATATCTTATTTATATCACAACACATCGGACAGACAGACATTTCACATTTATGATGTGTTTGAAACAATTAGATTACATTTTGTATATGTATTTATGTAAGCTTGTTTATTTTTGTTTTATATGTAAATAAGATTTAAATATATTGTTATATTTTCTTGTACCAAATTTGCAGGTGATGCAGCAGTTGGAAGAGGAAGCCCTGATGGAACAGTGTATAGAAGCAATGTTGGAAGATGAGCAAAGAGAGCAGCGACACAGGCCTTCAACAAACGGACACACACACTGTCCTAAGTATGTACAGATATTTTGTTCCCCAACACATTGTGTATCGTGTCAGTCTGAAATAGTAGAGACTTGTAATGAAAACTCATAGTATATAATAATTAATAACTTGTTTTTTTTGTTTTTTCAGCTCAAGCAGCGGTCAATCGTCCGTTTCACTGGAGGAGGCAGTTTCAAGGTCCACACTTAATCCCTTAGCAGCTGAGTTTGTTCCCAATCAACCTGCCCAAATGAAGCCGCCACCAGGTATTTAAAATGTTTCATTATATTATTATTTATATATTTTACTGCATTTAAGTCTGTTTAGTAATTTCTGAGATTAGTGTGCATGAACGCACAGACAAACAAATTAAAAGTCGTTAATTGAAGTTCTATTACATAAATAAATGCCTGCAATAATAAGTTTTATCATATATATTTAATATACAGACAGCAATCTGTTACATTTGGTATTATATGTATAAATGAAAGCTGTAGAGTGACTTATATTTTTACAAACTATTGAATAATTCTAAGAATAGAAACGATGGGAACAGTTATTTGGGTGGTATATTTCACTTGTATTAATATATTAGATTAATACATACAAAGAATTAGTTTATTTAAAGTAGCATAAGTAACTTGTTAATTATATAATTGCTTGTAATTTAAAATTTCTTTTTTTTAAATCTTCAGACTTTCGCAGAGCATCGATACCTTTCCCTGTTTGTTGAGTGGCGAAAATCAACACCGCGCTTTGTCTCGCCTGAAAATAATTGTTATATTTAACGTATCTATTGACATATTCAAAAAGAAGTGTTGGCCTATGTCTTTTGGCAAACTAATCAATCACGTTTTATTTTATAATTCTTATTGTATTTTATTTTACTATAATATTGTAGAACTGCTGGTTGACCCTAAATAAATAATATAATAAATAAATTGCTTCGAGTGTAAATCGAACCGATAATCTTTCCATTATTTCATCATTTCATATTACATCGATTTGTTAACAATTTTATACAAGAATAATATATTTCATATTTTTTTTATTTACAGAAGAACCCCAAGAGAGTGTCGATAATAAAACAAAAGTGGACAGGACTGAAGAAGTCGCGGAGAAAATAGAGCAAGTTGACAGTAAAGAAAGTATTAGACAAGAAGGTGACCACTATATTTAAATATTATTATTTCACTATCTAATAAAATTTGACGTAATGTCTTGCAGACTTATATATGTGACAAAATATTATTGGTGGCATTTATCAGTATAATAGAACCCAAAATAATGTTTATATATATCTTTGTTTGCCTCTTTATCTGTGCGTTTATCCACGCTAATCTCAGAAACGACTTAATCAATTTAAATGTTGTATTGTATTAAATTTCCCTTGACATTTAATGTTTATTTCATATCAATCGGTTCGTAAATATAAAAGTTACAACAATTTAAATTATAAATTTAAGTAAACTGTGACTTATATGAGAAATGGGCTGGTGAAAAAGCGGAATAGTTGAATCGTGTAGTTCACGTTGGAGAAGCCGCTAGCGGGTCGCTAGTTTAAATATAAAATTTTAAAGGCTATTGTGTCGCAGTGTTAGGCGATTGGTCGTGGGTTCAATTATTAATATTTCTCCGCTCTGGTACACGAGATAGAGCGGCGCGAAAAGTGCAAAGTGTAGAATGGAGTGTTTGGACATTAGGTTCTCTCTGACCACCCTGCTAGGCGGGAAAATGCGTGGTGCTGTAAATTAAATGCCTAATCTTAATATGGATTTAGATTTGAATCACGGTTGAAGCAATATTTCATGTTCTTTTTTTTTGTTCTGAGCTTGCTGTTAGAGCAAAGCTGGGTGTTTATTTAGTCTGTGGTCAAGAGACTGTTAATAATTTCGACATATCTCAATAATTACGTATAGGGCGCTTTGACTTACAAAAGAGGTGTGGGTTCGAATCTTGCTATATTAAAATTGTCTTCCTTTTTGAATAATTTTCTTAATGTTCATATATATCAGGCAAGAAAAACTAGTGTTAATACACTCCGTTCATTGTTTTCCGACCGAATGCGAAACTTTGGGTCGTAAGTGCCAGAACTCAACGCCACGCTTTGTTTAACCAGAGAGTGAGGAGATGAAAATAATTTAAGTAATTAAAAATATATATATATATATATATATATTTATTTATTTACAGAACCTCCACAACCCGTCGATCCACCGGAAGTGAGTGCAGCGGATATACAGCCGATAGAAGATAAAGATCAGAAAAAAGATACAAAGAAGGATTCAAAGAAACCGGAAGTTAGTCAAAAGAAAATAGTCAAAACGGAAGTCAAAAAAACGAAACCCATACCACCAACTAAAGATGTTAAAGTGCAGAAGAAAAAAGAAACAAAAAAAGATGTTGTTAAAGAAGATAGTGTTGAAGTTGTTAAGGTATGTTCTAGAAGTATTTTCTTAATCCTTCACAGCAGGGTAGTGAGAGAGTTCCTCCTAGATACGTTCTCTGCGCATAGTCCGAATTTGAGACATTGCGTGTAAGATTAGCGGCACTCAATGCCGCGCTTAGTCCATCTTTGCAGCTTTGTTGCTAACAAAATGAAGAATGTAAACAAATAAGATAAAATCATGCCTCCAAGTAGCAATTGAAGCCACACACAACCAATCGCGTTTACAGTCAGATACTGTCCCCACTACGCCATGATGGGCAAGTATAATCCAAAATTCCATATCAGCTTCATACATGCACATTTCTAATCACAATATTCTTTTGCAGCAACCGTCCCCACCACCAGAAGACTCACAACCGGGATTCAAACCCATAAACTACGCCGCAGCAGCCAAAGCCATGAAGCCCAAACAGAAACCAACCTCGCCCACTATGGAACAGCCTGTGGAGAAACCCAAAACCGAGAAGGCGGAGAAGAAACCACTCAAAGACAAGCCCAAGCTGGAAAAACCCAATGTACAAAGGAAGAACTCAGCTAAATAAGAATATTATTATACAAATGTACAAAATTTCCTTTCATTATTCACTGTATATAGTTTGTGATATTCTAAGATTTTGCATATTTTTTCTTTTTTGTGCAAGTTTGATGGAAAAATAAAAAAAAAAAAATGTATAAATCCTAATGTAAAATAAGGTAAATAGATATGTTATTGTTTAGCTGATTGGTGGTTTTGTTGTAATGGAAACAACCTTTGTTATTAATAGTAATTTCAATGTGAACTCATATCTGTCGCCTGCAGCAATTGTGATAGTGAGTTTGTTTCTTTTTACAACATCAATCAATTTTATTATTATTATTATATATAAAAATATATAAAAGTCCATTAATTGAAAAAAAAAATACATTTTTTTTATTTGAAAATGTATAATAAAAAAAGTGCACGCGTTGTGTTTGAGGGTATTCTATAATTTAGCACTAAGTTGGAATTTATAATAGAATTTTTAGATGATTAGACAAACGTATTCTTTTTTTATATATGTATAATGCGGAAATGTAAGCCACACGCGGTTTTATTTGGTTTTTTTTATATAATAATATTAATTTAATATTTTCATTAGACCAATCTATTTTTATCTTCAACAATATATTTTGTTACTTTAGGCCGAATAGATAAAACTGGCACAAAAAAATTCTATCTTTGTCATACCTATTTTTTATATTTTATTTACTCTACATGAAATTGACAGATAAAACCGCGCGTTTTTCGGTGGATTATTTTTAAAATATTCAAATTAATATTCGGATAAAATTTTGCTAGATTGTTAATTATAACGCCATATTGGTAATAAATATATAATAATTATATTATTTCATAGTAAATTCCCGCCGTGGTTTTTGTACGTGATATATTCAGTTACAGCTCATCGAATTATAAATTTTTTTTTTGTTTGACATGTGAACATAATATTTTAATATGAAAATCAAAATTAAGTGGATTTGTAAGGTAAAAAATAGTTTTGTTAATTGAAATTTAGTGCAAGTTGTGTATCATATTACCATATTATTATTACTTGAGATATTGTTTTTTCAGTGGTTGATTATTGAAATGGATTTTAAAATATGATTTATCCTATCTAGAAAAATATGCTTAAAATTAATGAGTATAAATTATTAAATGAATACATATATCCAATTGAATATCCAACAAAAAATATATTTTACATACGTTTACTTGCACTAATGTTTTTTATTAATTATATTTATATCTTTGACAATGTTAGATTAAAACTTATGTCTATCGAAAAAATCGAGTTGCACATATTATAACAAAACCCAGCGGTGGGCTTGTTACGATTTAGATATTAGAAATTTATAATAATCCCAAGTTATTTTAGTTTTTAAAATGAAAATCAACTAAAATTTGCATAATATATATTATATAACATATTACTATTAATGCAATTAATTTGTACCACTGCCTCAGCGTATGTATGGATATAAATTTGGAAAAAAAAGTTAATAATTTTCCATTGTTCTACGGCGTTACTTTATTTGGATCAGTAACAGGTTCGATTCTCGCTTCACTTATATTTTTAGTGTTGACGTCGCACTTTTTTAAAATATCGATTTGACTAAGATTGTAATATAGTAAGTTCTTATGAAATTACATTTTTGTTTGAATTAAAATAGTTTATTATATTTGTAATGCATTACTATTGGACTCTGTATTTCTTTTTTGTGGAAAATTTTATATTAATATATATTTTTTTTATATAATGTATATTTGACAGTAAAACACGTAAAAGCTTAGTTATTTTTTTTAAATTCCTCCAGTGCGACGTCTTAGCTCATTTTGGATTAGATTTTTATTTTTTAATACAAATTTTGTATGTAGGTATGTCACAATAGTAGTGTTGGTTGGACGAGTTGTCAATATATGTAAATTATAATATATAAATATAAAAGGCAGCATCTGACCGTAAACGTGATGGTGGTGGGTTCGATTCATACTCGGGAGAAAAGTGCAAGTGCAAAATTTGATTTTGGTGTGCGCCACAATAGCCTATATATGTCTCAGGTCTGAGGCACCAACTTTATTGAACCCAATAAAGTTGGTGCCTCAGACCTGAGAAGAACTCACACAAGAAACTGCGGTACTTTTTTTCCAAAGTTCTGTTATAATTAATAACTCTGGGAATATAACTTAGTCTTTCCATAAATATTGTTACAAAGAAAAACAATTTGTTTTTATTGTACGTAAGATTAATATAAAATTATTAAAAATATATGAAGCTTTTTCGAAATGATTTCCATTGGCTACAATACAGTCCTTTGAACGTTGAAGCCATTTATCAATAGCAATCGTATGGATTGGTTAAGGGACTCCAAATTGTCATGGTGTTTAGTGAGGGCCTTACTCTCTAAAACTGACCGCAAAACTTAATCTAGTGGATTAAAACCGGGACTAGATGACTACTTGAGCTATAGCGATGTCGAGTCTTGCTGAAAGGACCATTGTTGGTTATTGAACATGGTGTTTTTAAGGGGCTTAAAAATATTAAAAAAAAATTATGGTTTATGTGCACTACAAAAACAAACTGAAAGGAACACGTTGTATGTGTATAGTACTCCCTCGTGCACATGGTAGTCATGACAACGACATTAAATTCAAAAATACATATTTAGAAAACATAAATAAAAATTTGAACGCAGCGGGATTTTAACCCTCTTGCGTCTCTTGAAAACCGTTCAAGCGCTCTGAACGCTGAGCCATGCGTTCATCCCTCTCTCTATGTAGAGAGATTTTTACAAATTTCTGCTACCCAAAGATTATTCTACGAGACGTTTGGCAAGAGAGAATGCTATTTATTAAAATTAAAATTTTTATATGTCATATCTCTAAATATGTCATTTTCAATTTTCTTAGTGTACGAATAACACTTTAAATTTAAATGTTAAAACACATTGAATTAATTCTATGACTATTGTAGTGTCATAGGTTTCGGACATGTGTGCACATTTTCAAACATTATAAAAAAAGAAAGTAACGCTGTGAGATTTTCATGCATTAATAGACAGAGAGAGGATGTAATGAAAGAGTCTTATAAATAGCGTGGTGGGTAAGAATACAAAATTTGAAACAAACAAATATTTATTGACATTTACAAGTTAAACATACAATATATACTTGTATATTATTAAAAGCGTCGTTATATACAATTATAAATACAAATATAGAAAAAGAAAATTAAAGACAAAGTGATTTTTAAACATTTTAATACGTTCTTAATCGTAACAACAATTGAAGAGGCACACGTATATATAAAAAAAGCTCGAATTACAGTAAATCTATAATATTTACCAACTTTAATGGCAAAAGTCAGTTCTGTTTTGATCATTATTCATTTTGAAACACATTAAAACGTAGGTACTTTAAGGTACTTTCTAGAGATAGTGTAAATATTGATTACTAGCTACCCCTCACGGCTTCGCCTGCGTAAACTATACGACTAAACTACTTCGCTGTCTCGCGTTCTCGCTTAGATCATAAATTTTGCTGAAATTTATAATTAAATGATTGTATTTTTTTTTACGAGAAGACCGATTGAAATAAAATGAACACTTAATGTTAAAAGGAAGTTAAAGTTAGTTAAAATTGGATTTAATTCGGTTAAGCGTTTCTGAGTTTAGCGAGAGCACAAATGTACAGACATTAGAGAAAAAAAAAAAGTTTTGGGTTCTATTTAAAAATATATATTGATTAATGCCCAAAAAAATTTTTTCTCATATATAATTATTATATTTATGTATAGATGTTAGGTAGTGATGGAAGCCTCCCACAATCACGTTTCCACCAGGAGAAAAAACAATACTAGAAACTTTTACCATTAAGTTGGTAAGTACTTTTTAACATTTCTGAAAATGTTTATCACGCACTTAGGAAAAACATTTTTAGAAAACTTATAATTTTTAACGCATCAATTCGAACCCGCTGTTGTTCCCCGACCAAGCACTGACAGCTAAGCCATGCGTTCGCCAAAAGACGCGGGTTGGAATCGCGCTGCGTTAAAGTTTTTAATACATTTTCTAAAAATATTCTTCAAGCTGGTAAATCTTAAATTTAACTTAGAACATTTTAGAATTTACGATAGTTCGGGCTTTAACTGTAACATGTGCATAAAACCTAAAAGAGACGATCGAAAAAATTTGTATATATTTAAAAGGCGTTACAATTTTTAAGCACATTTTGGTACAAACAGGATAATATATATATTACAATTATAATATTATATTTAATAATTAAAACAAAAGAACACTACAAAATGCAAACGGTAAGGCCACATTTATCACACTGGAAATTTAAAAAAATTGCCAAATTTAAGTGAATTTTTCACTTATATTTCACACACTGTATGTCAAGTTATAGCGAAAGTGGTGTAACTTAGCAAAATATTTTTTGTTTTATATTACTATCGCATATACTGTGAATTAAAAAGAAACACTGTAATATGCCATTCTGCTCGCAAAGACATACGACACAACTATATATAAAGCGCGGCGTTGAGTTCAGCCACTCAACTCGTCATGCTTCGAAATCGGACGGAAAGTGTACACTACAAAAACATTAGGTCCTCTCTAGACCCTGCTCTGCAAGAAAAATCGTAAATCAGTTGTTTATAAATAAACATTGCCTTAACTGGGTATTAAACTCATAACTATCGCTTATACAAATACTTTTCAATCTCGAAATAATACAAAGTTAAAATGCTTGTTAGACCACTTTTGCCGATTTCATTAAAAAGCCAACAACTAAAAACAGTTTACAACTATAAACTTTAAACATCGTTTTAAATTTTGTTCTAATATTCTAGTTATCAAAAGGCAATAACTTATATTGAAAAAAAAAATACTTTTCTACACAAATCGTAAATTTATTAAATACTTATTATTTTATTTTGACTGAAGAGTTTGCAGGTTTTTCATATTTTAAATTTAATATATATATTTTTTGTTAATTTCACACTTTTGCCCGCATTGCAGGGTACTGAGAGAACCTAGTGTCAAGACACTCTGTTCTCCACGCAGCAAATATATCGATTTATTGCATGTTGAGTGGCGGAACTCAACGCCGCCCTATACTGAAGCTACCAGAGCTGAGAAATGAAAATAATTTGACAATAATCATTCCCCCGAGTGAGAATCGAACCCACAACCAATTGCGTTTACAGCCAGATGCTGTCCCACTGTTGCAATATTGTTTTTAATTCTTAGATCATAAAATGTTTCTTAAACAAATTGCATAACATATAATATCTATGGCACTTATTATTTTAAAAAAAACTAAGTGAAAATTCAAAAAAGCAAAGTTAATATTGTTTTTGTTTTTCAAAATAAACAACCATATTTTTTAAATATATTTTAAACTATAAAAAGTTTAATTAAACCCAAGTATATATTTATAATAAAATTCTCATTATAATCTCTTATTGACAATATAAAGTATTTATAATCTATAGATGCTAAACGACGTTCTTTTTTTATTTGTGGTGTTCATTTTTAATGTAAATTGAATTTAAAAAATCACTGGAATTCTAATAAATAATAGTTTTTTTTAATGTAAGAAAATACACGTCGTTTATAAAACAATTATTGCAATATGAAAACATACCACTTGAAAACTAAGTTAATATAATAATCAAAATATAAGACACAAAAGGTACTCTAAGATAGGTACTATAAGTATAAGTCGCATGAAATATGGTTAAGTGACTTTCTGATTAACTTTACTTGGATTGGTGGACATTTTTGCAACAACACAGTGCAATATATTTCATTAATCGCGTACGAGTCATACAACATATTTCCAAATACAATAGTAAAACGGTTTATGCTTTAGTAATATTTTTTACCGAGTCATAACTAAATTATTTGCAAAAACAATCATAAAAATCCACATTTTGTGCATTTCAAATGCTACCAGGTTGTTATTAAAAAGTCACTGTTCTTTAATATTCAGACAAACAAAAGTCGAAAATAATTAAAAATAAAAGATAAACTGGCAACACTAAAAAAAATCAACAGTTTCGTCATAAAAATAAAATAAAAAAAATGCTTTAAAATCTTCAATAATTCATACATAATCGATTAAAAAACAATTACACAACAAATTGCGATTAAGTTTGACTTTTGACGGATGTCATTATAATTACGGTTACAGATAAAACAATATTTGCACAATATAATATATAACAGACTATGGCACAAATAGATATCGGTGACGCGAACTAGGCTAATTATATAATTGACTGAAGCAGTTGAATCTTATTCACTGGTAAATTTCGGCATTTCTCTGAAAAAGCAAAAAATACACTTTTTATATATTAAAAATAAAGAAAATTGTCAAACTATACAGGACAATAATACAGGACAATAATACAGAACTAAAACGAAAAATATTATATCTGATTGCAAACCCGATTGATTGTGGTCTCGATTCTCACTAGGGGGTACACGACTCTCAAATTAATTTCATTTCCTCGCTGTCATAACTGAAAGCGCGGCAAAATTAAAATATTCTTTATTCAAATAGACTTTTGCAAGCACTTTTGAATCATCGAAGGAACATAAAGCTACTACCGGCTCGCTACTCAAAACCAGTGCCCTGATACTTGGTCCTCTCATTCATATTTAAATAACATAAGTAAAACCATAAACCGTTTAAATATTAAATAATCAAAAAAACTTGAAACTTGAAGCCATCGTGTTGTTGAATAAACGTTAAATAAACGATTGGCTGTTGGTTCGTTACACACTCGAGGCAATATTTATATTTAATATAGAGCTCCGCGGCGTTGTAAGCCGCCACTCAACAAGCAAAAGTGAATAAGGGATATATTGACGCTAGGTTCTCTCAGACTACCACAAATATATAAAAAAAATAACTTAAACGCACACAAATATTTAAAAAAAAAATAACCTTACCTTATTTCATGGCGACATTTCCACCATAGAAGTCAAAGTCTTCCATCCCATCCGGTTCGAAAGCGCGTATTTGCTCGAACAGGTCGCTATCCATGAAACTGCTTTCAGTTTGAGCCGGTGTAGATGCGCTGAAGTAACTGCTTTATTTTTGTTGTTTTTTTTTTTTAAGATTTCACAATATTATATGGCAATGATTCGCAAAAATAAGTTCCAATTTTTTTATATAAATATAAAAAAATATTAAGTGTATTTGTTTTAAATGCCATAAATAAAGTTAAATTCAGTTATATCATTTGTGTGTGTGTGTGTTTTTGTTTAATGTGTAGTCAGCAGCGCCCACCGTTGGTAAATCGGGAAAGGAAAAGAAAATGCAACACATTATTAAAATGAAGACGGTCGTTGAAATAGATAATAAAGAAAGTAAAAAAAACCATTCAAATCCGTCGCAAAATGACAGCACAGACCATATAAGGCAAAAGACATGACATATTATAATTGAACAAATATAAAATTAATTTATTTGTAAGAAAAAAAAATTAATCAATACATATATAATAAGTTGTTATTGAGACGACCGTCTGTGTTGCATTTTCGCGAAGGAGACTTAAAAATATCTTTGGATTTTTTAAAATTGAACAACAATTAAAAGTTAAACAAAAACGTCAAATTCAAAAACATTAAATGTAAACTAAAATCCATAGACATTTTTGAAAAATAAAAAAATATTTTGAATCTCACATATATTTATATTATAAATACGTCAAAACATACATCAAACATTCAACATTGTCATGTATAATTGTATAATTCCGAATAAGACTAAATTACAGTTTAAGTACGAAGCAACAAAATGTCATCATTAGAAAAAAAAACAAAGTACAACCACAGATTTTCATTTATTTTCACAAAAAACCAATACAAATTAGACTTAGCTCGACTAAGTTAATCGTTTGATTCGAAAATTTCATTTCACCATCAATTTTTTTTGGAACAAAAGCGTATGACATTTTGAAATTCGTCAAGTTGGGCTTCTTTGAGCATATTTTTATTATTATTTTTTTTCATTATATTATAATATTATAGCTTAAACCTAAAACATTGTGTAATAGTCACATCCGTCATAATCATGATCGTTGTTCGTTAGTTTTTTTTATCCACTTATCTAACTTTCAACATCATAGATAAAATTTAGAGAAAAAATCCCACATAATATTTAATAATTTTAAAACCGTATAATAAATACCTTTGCCGTGTCTATGACATCGAAAGCTTACTTTGATGAAAAAATGTCTTAAGTATTAAATAACCATAGACAAAAAAACTAGGCAATACAAAATTGACATTTAAGTATTTTTTTATAATTTTAAAATCTTTACTTTATTTTTTTTTAATAGAGAGCTTGTTATCTTCTCTATGGCGTTAACCTTAAAATTAAATAATGTAGCACCCAATTATAAAGAAATGAAGCCATAATATTATTATGCTGTACATCTCATTTTATGATTTAAAAAATTATCTAATAATTAGTTATACAAATACGAGACCAAATATTTAAAAAAAATGCATAAGTGGACCCATAATTAAAAATCTTTTACAGATTTATCGAATGTTCTCTTTAAATAAATAACTAGTATTTTTTGTATCTATTGAAAATTGGTCTTTATCTATATTTATTATTAATAATAGTTAAAATAACTCAAATGATTAAGAGATTTATCAAATATATATGATAACACCTTTAAAATATTTTAAAGAACTTTTTATCAAATTATTAGATTATTTATATAACAAAAGTCATTTAATAATATGTTATATAAATATAATTTAATTTTTAAAATACGTTTTAAAACTTTAAAAATTCGTATACTGTTTGACAGAAATTAGTTTTTAATTAATATATCCAAGTAATCTATGAAGAGATATTTTAAATTTGTTGTCAGCCCTGAAGTGAATTTGTCTATGATTCTACGATATGCAGCCGAGAAATTGACATTTTGCATTTGCAAAAAAGAAGATAATATTTTAACATGTATAAAAAATTGACGTTTCAATATTTAACTTTTATATAATTAAATATTTTACAACAATATAGAAAACCTAATATTATATATATTTATAAAAAAGAAAACTTAAAATAAATGCAAATACTGTATTGTGTATCAAAAGTTTTAATTGACATCTTATTTAAAATTTTCTTCTTCTTAATTTTTTTTTAAATAATTATCTAATACTGATTTTTGTGACAACATTTTAAAAAAGAATAATCAAATAAACATTCACTGAAATGACGCAGTATTTTTTTCTAAAAGTAAAAGAAAAGTAGGTAGCTAAGGTAAAATTTGAAAAATCCCTAAAGTTGTAAAATTAATAGTAATTACTAACAATAGGAGATATAAACGAATATATTTTTAAAATTTTTTTTTAACAACAAGCCTCATAACATTGATAAATTGATAATTTACAAAAAAAACTGACATTTCCGCCGTTTTCCGTTTACAGTTGTAGTATAGTAGTTCCGCAGCTAAAAAAAAAGGAATAATACTATTTTTTAGCTTAATTATTATTTAAAATATCGTTATTTTTACTACATAAATAACTATAGGAAAAATTTCTATATATTTTTTGAAAATAATGTCAAAAGTGACATTTCAAAACACCAAAAACCTCACAGAAACCATTTGGAATCGTGCAACTACATTATATACATATATATATATATTGGTTAAAAACCCAACACTCACTTTTCATTTAAATTATATTCAATATCATATATATAGATACAGCTGGACCGATTTTGACGGGACATTAACTCGCAGATAGTTGATGTAATAAAGAGTATCTAAGGCTACTTTTATATTAGAATTCCACGCGGAGGAAGTCGCGGGCATAGCTAGTTAAAAAAATAACAAAATATTATTAATGAATATATTTTAAATTTCATAGATATATTACGAATAAGACCTTTTTTTTAAATACTTTAAAAAAAATTCCTAGTTTTTGTAGTATGTCCCCAAGGACTGTAAAGCAAGAGAACTACAATGCAGACTTTCTAAAATATCTCTAAATTTATAATGAAAACATTACAGACAGATTATTAAAAAAAAAATTGCGCTGTGATAATACAATGGCTTTATTTAAATACCTATACGTATTATTAATTAATCTTTTCACACTCAACTTTTAAAAGTTGATTGACACATTTAAAACATTGAAAATATATTTATATATCAAATATGGTGTAACACTAACGACATCTATCGCCTTATAAAAATGAAGGCATACAAATTAAACATGAAGATCATTAAACGCATCACGCACATGATACAATTAAATATATATATGTATATAAAAAAAAAACAAATGTCAAAAAAAAACCTAATACTAACCTAATATTGCTTATTTAACTTAAAAAATAATAATAAACTCTAATGAGATTGTCGTGAACGGAATTTTGTAGGAAGCTCGCGTGAACAAAACAAAAATGTAAACTAAAAACAGGATGTGACTATTAAATTAAATTAAAAAAGAAACTAAACTATAATAATAAAAAGAAAATTCGGACGTATTGTTCAAAACTCAATCATGTACCTAAAGGAAAAAAAAACAATTAAAAAAAATCTATGACGCAAATAGAAATGCTAATTAAATATTAATTACAACAGATTATAAACAAAATAAATAAATTTAAAAAGTTACACATTCACATTCATCGATTTGACGAGACCAATTAGATTAGTTCTCGATGTGTAACGGGTTCGAATCTGGAAGGCTCTTTCAATTACTCCTTTTGGTCATAACACATGACTAATGAACTAAAATATAATATATAAAAAAGGTTTTTCAAATCAAAATTGGCCCAACTCATCGCATCCATAAAATCATCATATCTCAAATATTTGCATTTTCTTGGAAATTATCATAGAATCTTATAAGTTGTATAACTTTTTTTTAGTTACCTTACTTTTATTTTAGAGATGAGACATGTTCATTTCAGCAAAATATTGTGAATGTCTTTAGTTAATACCTTTTATTATTGTTATGTTATTCACACATTTAAGATATGAAAACCTTTTTGTTAAAATGTATAAAAATTTGAACGCAGCGGGACTCGAACCCGCGCATCATGGAAACCGTCTAAGCCATACGTTCTATATTCAACAATATCTAATAAATAACTAATAAGAATTTCGAGAAATTCGTATGACGAATATTTAAAATTTTTATACGTTTTCCAAATATGGCTTTTTTATTATAGCTAAAAATTTAAATTTCATCTTTTACTTTAACGATTTCATAAAATCGTAATGAGTGAATTTATATATCTGTAACAAGTATACCTGACTCTGTATAAGCACGTGTTTTTGTATAAATATATGGGTCTCTGTATAAGTACACCGGTCTCTGTGTGAATATATTTCGTATCTATATTAAAATGCATGTCTGTGTATGAAATGTATGAATTTGTGTATGAGTTTTATATGTAAAAGAAAATAATATGAATCAACTACGAATCTATGATTCAGCTTTAGTCGAAGACAGACAGACCTATCTGTATACATGTTTATGTGTGTATGTGTGTGTGCGTGAGTGTGTGTGCGGTCACCTGCTGTGCACGCTGGGCGTGTTGCGGTGCGAGTCGGGCGAGTGCGCGTAGGGGGAGGACGACATGTAGGGCGGCAGCGTCGTCACCAGCACCGGCTTCACGTACCCGTTTTTTAGCATTTCGTTTTCTGAGAACGAACGAACAAGAATATTTTGAGGTTGTTTTCACGCTCTTAGAGACAGTTAGTGTAGAGAAAGGGGGGAGGGGGTATGGTCGTTGGTTCGGCACACACTCAGCGGGAACGATTATATATTTTCATTTCCCTGATTTCGACTCATGACAGATCGTGTATTGATCTTAACACTAAGTTATCATTAAGTACATCGCTTTTCATAAAAAAATTATCAAATACGAGCAAATACTATACAGCGTCTTCTTCATAGTTATTACATTATTGTTTTTTTTCTCAGCTTCACTCTAGTCTCCGCATAGCAGGGAGTGTAAAGACGACCTAGTGTCAAAACACTCCGCTCTGCGCTATAATGTTACTCACCAGGCTTTGTATAGTATTTAGAGAACACATCGTCCTTGGCGACATTTGGGTAAAGAAACTGCAACTGCGCGAGGTCCAGGATTCGATCCGCTAGGGACCTCAGCATAAGGTCACGTGACGTGAACGGCTGGAGGCTGAACACTTCGTTGCCCTCTGCGAGCAAAAAAAAATACAAAAAAAATATATTATTAAATATAAAAAAAATTACGAAAAATGAAATGAACCTACACTTATCGCACAATCAATAACTACGAATTGGCTGATTAATTTTTAATGAAAAAAAATCCGAAATCCTTAATTACTTTTACTAGTGACAAATGTTTCCGGGTTTAGAGACTCCTCTATTCACCGTATGTAATCACCCAATTGTCCGCATTCGATACTAGTAGCCGTCGGTCTTTAGTGACCAATCTCTCATGCATTTAGTGTCTATTTTCTCGTTCGAACTCACCGCCGACCCACGCAATAGTGATCCCACCCAGCTCGGAGTCGGAGAAACGTAGTAGAAAAGTTCCCGGAGGACACTTGGACAGCATTTCCTCGGCTTGTTTCTTCTGTATGAAACCCATTATGAGGCTGGAAATTATATATAATATGTTAAAAAATAAATACTATAATACTAGCGATCCCTTCGCGGCTTTGCCTGTGCAAACTACACGACTAAACTATTTCCTTCGTTAATTCACAAGCGTTCTCACTTAAATCACAAACTTTACATAAATTTATAATTTAAATTGTTGTACATTTTACAGATTGAAATGAAATAAATAGTAAATGTTAACGAAAGTTTAACAAAATACAATAGTCAAATCTGAATTCAAATCGGTTTAGCCATTTCTGAGATTACCGTAAACGAACGCACATACAAACAAACGAACAAAATGAAAAAAACTTTATTTTGGATTCTATTACATTGATAAATGCCACCAATAATATTTTTTAATACGAGTATATCTTCCATGTACAGACAACGATATATATACTAGGTCCTCACTGCCCAAGAAGTAGCAGCTCCAAATGTAATCAGGCTGAATAGTAAAATTTAAAATAAACCATTCCCCCTCTCTATCCCCTTTCCTTCCACTAACTATTTCTAAGACCGTGAATCCCCTCAAAATATTTTTGTTTGTTCTCAGAAAACGAAATGCTAAAATAAACCATTCCCACTCGTGGGAATCATGACGGTACTTAAGACAAAGCGCAGCGTTGAGTTCCGCCACTCACGCAATGTCGCGATTTCGAAACATCTAGAGAAATAAATAATAGTATACTTCTCTACAACATATACTCGTACAGTTGATTAGTTATATATTGAATAAAAAAAATAAGTTTTAATTATAATTGCTATTGTTATTGTGGTATTAGCGCCGTTTTCCTCTGCATCTTTGCATGCATATATTGGCAATTTGATAGTGACACAAAACCCCCAAAAACCCTGACATACGTGACAAGATCTCACCGGTCACACCACAGCGTCCTCAGGTAGTCCCTCGTGACCTTCACCACCATGTAGAACCACTCCCAGAAAGTGAAGTTGCGTTCGGGGAGGGCATCCTTGCAGAACTGCGTCCAGCTCACCGTCATGCTGTTCAGCTCCATGTTGTTCAGTGGCAGACTGCTCCTGCGGACGTCGGAGGTTGCCCTTTAAACGGTCAGGCTTTGTGGGGGGGGAGAGGGGGTTAGGAAGGTGTTTTAAACGAGCGGGTCATGGGTTCAAATCCCAAAGACATGTCATTCATGCTATTATAAAAAATAAAATTAGTTTTTTATTGGACACAGTAATGAAATTTTACATTCTGATCGGTCAGGAAAAGGCCAAGTTCTGTGGAGGGACGGGTTAGGGGTGGAGCTCTTTTACGTGAGTCATGAGTGAGGGAGTTAGTAGTAACGTGCTTCATTTTTTGAACGTCAAATAATTTACCACCGGACACAAGTGCACTTAAGTCAATGCCTCAGACTTGAGAAGAACCGGCGCCAGAAACTCAGCCAGACTTCTATTTCTTTTTTCCAATACAATAATTTGCAGATTTATTAGTGACAATGAAATAACTTGAAATAGACCAGAGCGAGCATTAAATTTCCAATATTTATAAAATCGTTAATTAGGTAATAACCTTTAACACACAAACGTCATTTTACAATTTTTTAAAATATGATATGGAAAATATTCTTGGACGTTTTCTGCGGTAGTATTGTAAAAACACATTGTCCCATAAAATAATTATGGATTCCATGCAATCAAGTTACAGGCGCGCTGAGTTTAAGCCTATTTCTAGTATTAATGGGTTGAGTGGGTTTCGAACCCACAACCATCGCATTCACAGTCAGGTATAGTATTATTACGAATTCTACACATATAACGCTTGGTGTGTTTGCTTTCAATATATATTTATTTTTTATCTATATATTATAATATACAGTTTACAACTGCACAATTCGTATCAAACAGATATTTTTGCAATTTCCAAAGTCATTAATTTAAACTTAAAAAAAAAAAATTAAAAAGGTCAAAGGATTGAATTGGAAATTTACAACGAACGGATTTGAAATTTATGAAAATTAAAATCATGTATATAAATCTGAATTTGTAATTTAAAACCTAATAAAATTAAAATTATATATAATAAATATATTTTTTATTTAAATAAAAGGGCGACAAACTTACCTAAATATCTTTTCAGCCAAGAATCGAAGGTTGTCTTCAGAGAGATCTCCGCCTGTAGCTGAACTGAACTTGATGCGGAGGGTGTCAGCTAACTGACCCCACGTCACCTGTTTATCCATACTAATATTACAAATGCGATAGTAACCATGTCTGCCTGTCTGTCTGTGACGTCATCACGGCACGGCATCGGAACCGCTGAATCGATTGTGATGAAATTTTATATATCTCTATTTTTTTAAGATTTTTCAGTAATTTAATAGTTTTACGAAAAGGCAGCCGTAAATACGAAATAACTATAATTCACGGGAGCGAGCGGGTCGTTAGTATAAATAAATAATATATACTGAAAAATATAATAATTTAATATTAAAAATGAATATATGTAAAACATTTTTAGACAAATGCATAAATATTTGAACGCAGCGGGATTCGAACACGCGTCTCTTGTTAACGCCAAGGGCTCTGACCGCTAAGCAAACGTCGAAATTCTTACTTCGCTTATTAAAATTTAATTTGTTCTCTCTTTAATTGATACTTTAATACCTTGTCGGGCACGGCGAAGGGCACGCGGCCGGGCGGGCTGAAGGCGTTGTCCCACGTGACGGTGGCCCAGCCGTGCGGCTCCTGGTTGCCGTGCACGATCACCACCACCGGCAGCGACAGCGTCCACACCTGCGGCACGCCAGAAATCAATGGATTTACCTGACTTAGTTATTTGTATAGCTATTACATAACGCCACGCCAACGGCGCCACTAGAATTTACAGTATACTAAAAATTAAAAAGACATATACTCGTATTACTTGTTAATATACGGGACTAAACGCCACATTATCTTTATCATTCCTCAACGGAAAAAGAAAATAATATAAATTTAATATAACTCAGCCATAATAGCATCTACACAAATACATATACAGTAAAGTCCCAAAAATCGCACCCAAAAATAAATTATAAAAAGAAACAGGGAAATAAACAAAGAGAAACAGACCTGAAAAACTAATTCCCCGCCTCCCACGTTGAACTCAGATTGGAACAGCAGCGTCAGCTTCTCGTCCATCACACTCTCCGTGCCCTTTTTCTCTGCTCTCTTTATTTTACGTAATTGCATGTTACTGTTTGAAAAGAGAAAAAAGAACTTTGGACAGTTTATAATATTTACTATGGATATATTTAAATATTTAACAGATTCCAATTTAGTGTTTTAAACCACATACTTTTGAAACATATATTTTTAAAGCTGGAATCCACACTCACCGGAAGCTAACGCTGAGCTGTCTGCTCGTGGGCTGGTACTCCATGCACCCGCTGTTGTTGAGGATGTCCCCACACTCCACCGGCTGCTTGCCCCGACCCTGGGTGTCACTTTTGAGGAGGAGCTGCGCTTGCTGCTCCGATATTATCACCACCTGGATTAGAAAATGAAAGGAAAGTGATGTACTATACAGCGTGTTCATTTTTATAAAACAAGTAGATTGCTTTACATGTTTTAAATAAAAAAAATCGATTAGTCATCTATGTTAAGCGTATAAATACATATAAATGTATATATATAAATAAGACTTACAGTAACACGTGGCGGCGTCATGTGTACATTAAGTTGACCTCCCACCAGGAGACGGACTGTAGCCGTAAAGCTGAAATTTTAGAAATTATATATATATATATATGTGTGTATAAGATAATTAATAGTTTTTCTTTAGGAATGCATATAAATAATTGTTTATATTTCAGACACAATGATAATTAATTTGTTTTACATATTGAACTAAAGTAGTATAATATTTATTCCTTGCAAGCCGCCCGCGGCTTCGCCTGCGTAAACTACACGACTAAACTAATTCGTTTTTTCGCCTGCCCGCGTTTTCACTTAAATCTTTAGCTTTGCTTATTTTATTTATGAACTGATTGAAATGAAATAAAGACTAAATGTTAAGGAACGGTTACCACAATACAATTATTAAAAAAAAATGCATTTATATTTATTCTACGCATGCATATTGCATTTAAATCTATTCTACGAACAATCGTTGGCAGGTTTCAAGAGGCGTGGGTTCAAATCCCTCTGCGTTAAATTTTTAATACGTTTTCTAAAAAAATATGTATTTGAATTACCTAAGTGTGTGATTAAAACTCTAAAAAATGTTAAAAATACAATAAACGTATTTCTTCAATTTAATGAAACATATAAATATAAAATGAAAAAAAATAACAAACCCGAAATTACCACCACCATTTGATAAAAAAAACTAAGCGCGGCATTAAGTAACGCCGATCAACATCAGGCACATCTCCAAAGTGGCCGAAAAACGGAGAACGGAGTGTTTCGACACTAGGGTATTCTCCGCCCACCTATGCTTTTTATAAAGAGAAAACTCACCGTGTATTCGTTTTCATAACTTGAGGCGGTTGTTTTTCTATGACAAAAGTTGAAGTCACTAACGTCGACAGCAGACTTGTCACCTATAAATAATTCAAATTCAATATATACTATATTCAAATAAACTTTTGGAATTACAACGAACACAAACCTACCACCAGCTCGGAAGGCAGATCTGCCGTGAAGAGCTACAGAGAAACTCAACAGTTGCTCTTTTAAAATATAAAAGTTACAATTTTATTATTTAATACAATGGTACACATTTGTATCTTTTAAATATTCTTCAACAAAGTAATAAGATTTACTTTTTAATATTGTTTTTATACGTTTAGTAATATAAGCATTTTAATATATATTTTTAAATGTTATTCACACATAGTATGAGAAAACGACAAATTTGTCTGTAGTCGGCCTCGAACCTGCTCTATACAACTAGTCACCGTAAGAATGTATCGTTTATTTATTTATATATATATATATATATATATATATATAACTACTCCATCACTATCCTATCATATATTATTACATATAGCACTATCATATTATTTAATTATTTAAATTAGTAATTATTTTAATTATTATAATGATTGCTTTGTACACAAAATAAATTACTAAACAAAAAAAAATAGCAAAAGAATATTTAAATTGCCTTCAAATTATATGCAGATTAAATTTAACCTTGAATGTTCACGTCGTTTTTAAATCACGCCTAAATAAATACATATTACCATTGTATCACTATCATATTACTAACACTGCACAACCAATCGGCTCCTCCATATCAACGAACAATATATTTTTACTATATTATCGCTACCATATCACACCCATATCACTATCATATCATCAAACTACCACTTCACAACTAACCTGTCTCCCTACACCTACACATTACTATCATATATTTTTATTCACACTATGATATAAACCAGTGGTAAGCAACCTTTTCAGCCATATCAAAGTTTTTTATTTCTTAAATATAATAAAACACACTTCTTAATAGTATTCAAAATTCTATTTATAATATAAATACTACATTACAAAAACACGAAATGTAAAAAAGAAATATAGATTACACATACAAAAATTAAGAACAGAATAAAAAGTAAAATGTAGTTCGCGATCATATTGCATGTTGGAACAAGCTGCATTAATTTGGTAGAATTTAATATATTAGCAGGGGAATATCTGTTATATATTAAGCGTTCACCTCTGATTTCAGTCAGTCATTTCACTGTCACAACCAACCTGCTTTCCCATATCATCAAGCATCTCAGTGAGATGTGGCTGCCGGAGCTCAGCTATGGTCTTCCCGTTGATGCGGGCAACGTTGCCAACCTGCTGCCTGGTGCTCCATATGAGGTCAGCGAGGAGCTCGCACCACTCTTGGATGGTGTTCAGGTTTGAATGCATTATAACACCGTTGCCGCTTAATTGTTGTTCACGTTTCCATCTGTGAACAATAATTATATTAAAAACTGTAGTGATATCGAAAAAAATTGGATGAT
Organism: Podotricha telesiphe; assembly: GCA_038994665.1. Classification (NCBI taxonomy): domain Eukaryota; kingdom Metazoa; phylum Arthropoda; class Insecta; order Lepidoptera; family Nymphalidae; genus Podotricha; species Podotricha telesiphe. The sequence goes on from JAOYRR010000462.1 coordinate 152,685, forward strand.
TTGATTTAAAAATAAAATCAAAGCGATTCCATCCGGAGTATGTTAACACACTAGGTTCTCTCTATCAAACATTCAAGTGGTAACAGGTTCGATTCCCGGTTGATGGCAAAAGAACTTACTTAATGAGCTCCTCGTCTAACACCTGGCTTTGGAGTTGACGTAAATTTGCAATATTTTCCTTCATATGATCCACTAACTCCATTTGTGATTGATTTATTTGTGCGACCTTAAACAAAAAAGAAAACTAGTGACTATTTCATATTTATTAAATAACTAGTGACTATTTACTGATCAATTAATTGACTAAGTAGTGACTATTTACTGATCAATTAATTGAATAAGTAGTGACTATTTACTGATTAATTAATTGACTAAGTAGTGACTATTTACTGATCAAATCATTGACTAACCAGGTGACTATTTACTGGCTAACTAGTGACTATTGAATATTTATTAAATAACTGGTAACTGATTAGTTACTATTTACTGACCAATTAATTGTCCAAGTAGTGACTATTTACTGATCAATAAATAGAGTAAATAGTGACTATTTACTGATTGATTAATTGAAAAAGTAGTGACTATATACTGATCAATTAAGTGACTAAGTAGTGACTATTTTCTGACTAACTAGTGACTATTAAATATTTATTAAATAACTGGTAACTGATTAGTTACTATTTACGCACCAATTAATTGACCAAGTATATACTATTTACTGGCTAGCTCCCTACTATTTACTAATAAACTAGTGACTAATCACTATTTATGTAAAACGCTTACCAAAACATTTAGTTTCCTTTCCATTTCGTCTATTTGAACGCGAAGGCAAGCTTCTAGTTCACGACGCTCATTCGTCATAGGACCTGACTGCTGCAGATAGTTGATGTGTCCTAGAAAACAAATATTATATATATATATATATTAAAAATAATTTATAAGGACGTTCGTATAGTTTTCTAATATTTAATTTGTATTAATAAACCAATTATGTAAAATTATAGAAAACTAGCGACCCGCTCGCGGCTTCGCCCGCGGAACTACTACGCGTTAATTTAATCTGTTCAGCGTGATATATGCGATAATGCGTTTTTAACAAATCGCATTCGTTATAATTAACAGGTAAGTAACCTATCTACATAATTAAAATGAAGTCTCTTATTGTACGTGTAATCCTAACCAAATAAAAACTTGTCAATAACTAAACTTGGACGAATAACTAATAACTAAAGCAATATAGCTTTAAGTACAATGGCTTTTTAACAAATTGCTAATGCTTGAAAATTCGCAAAAGAGACACAACCATCAACCATCATGACGTCTGCCCTCACGCGTCTGTCTGCGTTCGGGTCGCGGTCGCGCACTCAGCGATGAGCGACTTCTTCCCCCACCTCACCCGCCGTGCATCGGCCACGCCATAGTATAGCGCACTCGGTTAAAATAATATTTGTCCGAATGAAACCCGTGAAAGACATTATATCTACTTTAAATAACAGAAGCGATTAAAGTATCGAACTACCATATTAATTTATTGACTACAATGGTTCACTATTTTGGCTTTAATGGCTTGAACATAAGATACTTACTTGATATTTTGGTTAATTCACACAATGTCTTTATAACTTGTAGCCTACGTGTTATTCTGATGTATAAGCTATATTATTGTAAAGTTTCATTAAAATCCATTCAGTAGTTTTTACGTGAAAGAGTAACAAACATCCTTACAGACTTTCGCGTTTATAATATTAGTAGCATAAATCAGTCAGTAAGTAAGTTAATCATTGAATAATTAGCTACGTTATAAATGGTGTGAATAAGTATTGTAGATATTAAAAAGCGTAGAGCAGAGTGTATTGACACTAGATTTTCTCGGGCTACTCCAATAACAATAAACATACCTTTATTCTTCAAACACTCGTGGTATTGCAACGAGAAGGACTCTATGTTAGCTTGTACTGATCGTATTTCTTCACTCGCCATATTGACTTTCTGACGGACAGTTTGTAGGCCGGTTATAAGCTGGAAATAAATAGAAAAAAAATGTAGCTAAAGGTTCCTTCGGGAATGGAACCCATTTAATTACACAAAATATTTTACAATATTTGGGCACGAAAATACGAAAACACATTGAACAATGATTAAAATAATTAAAAATTAAAATATTTTGTTTATTTTGAAATGATACTATTTTTAACCCGATTAATTGCGAATAATACTGGTATCACATTACATTTTAGAACCCGACGTTTCGAAAACTTTACAGTAATCCGTGGTCACAAGTAGGAGTATTTTGTTTATTTTTATTTATAATAATATTTATGGCTAGACTATATATATATATATAACTCTAGTGTTACTAATTGACAGTCAGCGCACAGCTAAAAAAACGTAAAAAGACGTAAAAAGTAAGTCTGAGACTGAATGTTAACAGTTTAATGAATAAATATAAAATTGAATGAGTGAATGATAAATAAATAAATATAAAGTTGAATAAGGGAACGGTAAAATCAATTAATATACATTTGAATGCAAAATTTTTAAATGAATAAAATACAAATAAATAAATATAGAGTATAAAATATTAAAAAATACTACTACATAGCTCGATAACAATGTATAACACACTTATCTACAGCGTTTGGACATATAAAAGAGATACGGGTTCGAATCCTGCTACATTCTATAAACATTTAATTTGCCTTACTGACTGAAAACTAAACTAAAAGGATTTATACGTTTCTTTATATAGTCCACGCAAATGCAGTTGCGGGACACGACATGAAAATCTTCTATATCACAATATCCTCACTTCACTATACTTCCTTTCAGTCTGAGGCTGGGCTATATAGGGTGTTCCCATTGCACTTTGTATAACCTCCATTTCCAGAGCCAAGCAACGCCGCATGTAAGTGTATAGCTCGTGGGGAGCGTGGCTGAAAATAATATAAGAAGTTACTACAGGTTCGAAATGATAAATAAAGTTTAAAACAATTGCTTCTAACGTTAAACGCGACGGTCGCTAGTTCGATTCCCACTCAGGGAATGATTGTTTGATTGACAGGGATGTTTAAATTATTTTCATTTCTCCGCTCTAATAAGTTATTGCAAAGTAAGTTGCGCCAGTCAAAATCGCGCGGCGTTAAGTACCGCCACTAAACGTGATATGTCTCAAGCAAAAACTGGAGAAAGGAGTGCCTTGACACTAGGTTCTCTCTACAATCCAAAACTAACCTATACTGCATTCTGAACAGCTTGGCGGCTTCTATCAGCTTCATCTTGGTGACAAACATCTCCGGAGACAGCATCAGCTCGGTGTGGGTGTGTATCTCCTGGACCAGCTCGTCCACGAAGAAACGCTGCTGCTCCTCGGGCTCTGGTGTCCTGGAGGTGAGGAGGTGATATTTAATTATCTATTTTTTAATTTATTTACCAAGAAAAAAACATGTAGAGTTAAATGATTACATTGTTAGAATACAATAAGTTTTTCTTTCAGCTTCAAGCTTTATCCTAGAGAACCTAGTCTTGTCGGACAGTGACAGTCAGTGTCTTGACACTCCATTCTCCACAATCCGCCAGAATCTGCCCCGCATTGTGTTACCAGAGCGGGAAAATTAATATTATTAAAATATAATAATTCCCCCGAGTCTGTATCGAACCAGCAACCACCGCATTTACAATCAAACGCTACGACACGATGTACTCGATAACTACAGACCTATTTAATATCATCAAAACTCATCCCTCTTTTTGTGAGGAAAAAGTATTTTAATATCAGGTACTTCTTTGGTTATTTCTTTGTTTTGAAACAAAAGAGAACGGAGTGTCTTGACACTAGGTTCTCCCCGACTAACCAATGCGGTCAAAAGCGTGAAACTGATAAAATAACAATATGTAAATTTCTCCTTTGCGTTTCATCCATTTGTCTACATAATTCATCTATTAATCTCGATCTGATTATTAATCTCTATCTGATGAAGTATATAATTAAATAAAGAGCCTTCGCCCTAGTTAGTCCTAGTCTTAATACCTAGAAAGACTAAAAAAATGGGAGAAAAGGTAGCCCATGTTCATCACAAGACCATCAAGTAACTTTTTTTTTATTAATTCATATTGGGGGCTAACTAGTAGAAGGACCACCTGATGGTAAGTGGTTATCTCCGCCCATGGACATCTACAACATAAGAAGAGTTGTAGATGCGATGCTGGCCTTTAGGGTTAGGAAGAAGGTGTCTATACGCTCAACGCTTGAGAGCTCCCAGGTCGTAGCGTTCAAGAAAAACCACAGGAGGAAAATCATTCCATACTTTGCATGTGCGGGAGAAAAATCACCTCGAGGTACGCACGTTAGATGCATGCGTCCAGGCGGTGCGGATGATATCTAGTTCTGTGGCGGGAGATGCGATAGTAAAATGAAGATGGTGGCACCAAATCGAATAGTTCCTTTGAGGATTCCCCATTGTAGAGACGGTAGAATACCGACAGAGATCCAACGGCTTGAAAACCCTGCTTCTTACAGAATCTGGAGGCAGAGTTATATATTTTCTCTAATTTAGAAGCACATAAGTCCTTCGTAGCTAGTGCCTCAGACCAACATCGATAAGTTTGCTGTCGGGATCTGCTGCCGATACGAACAACATTACTGGGAATATACACTTCATTCCCTGTCGAATGGTATCCGTGACGGCGACGTTACATAAAACTCTCGCAATCTATCCCAATCTACTGACTTGAAATTCACATCAACCGCGTTCTTGATGACCGGGAATGCATAGATTAGGATAAGAGTGCCTCAGAATGCACCAAGTAATGATCGAATGTATCGAGCGGTGCGTTGATGGACACGTGATAACCGTCTGAATGTGTTGTCAGCATAATTTCCAACAAAGATCTGCCTTTCTCTCTATCCTGAATTCTGGTAATACACGACACCAATTGGGAGAGACGATGTGCCTTGGCAAAGCTATGTGTCTTTATTTCCGCGTGGTCGGTTTTGTGTGATCCGCGCTATTCTGTGTGGTGGGCATTGAAATCGCGAAGAATAACAAATTCCGCACTAGTATAACACTCAAGCACGTTATCTTTAGTCTCTTTAATGTACCCGAAGATCTGATCTTTCTCGGTATTTCCAATGTGAAACTTATATATGCATGCGTATATGCGGGTTAAAACACCAAATTCTACGCGCACCCAAAATGTTGATAGAACAAGAGTCTCCAAGCTGTCTTCAATGTCGAGTCGCTGAGAAGAGATGTCATCCCTCACAACACACACAAAACAAACACGCCTGCCAGCCTGGTTGACCGTCGTGTTTAAGTCTGTACCCTGAGTGCTGTAGGTATGATGTGTCTCTGTTAAAAAAGGAAAGGCCGGCTTTCGCCGTCTCGAGATGATGGTGAACAGCGTTTAAGTTCGAATGCAGGCCCCTGATATTGCAGAAGTTCACATTAAATGTGGAAAGGGAGGCCGCTGTAACAACGTTTTTTTTTTGCAGTCAGATGGAAGTGCTTTTGCAGTGCCGCTGGCGCGGGGGACGGAAGGGTCTTCGATCCGACTCGTTCATAAATCGTCGGGCCCACTCCGGCACGACGACCTACCAACGAGCATTTATCAGTGGCGGCTAGACCGCCTCCTATACCAGTATAGGTCTGGGTGTGCCATTCGAACCACCGGGCGTGTCCATGTCATCGAACCGGAACACATCGTCAGATATTTGGCGGTTCGTTTCTGATATGATAGAGGTCGCGAGCCAGTCGGAGAACGAATCTCTTATCACCAAGTCACTCGGATACCTGCCTTTTACAGGACGCTACCCAGCAGCGGAAGAAATTGTATTCTAACCCCGCCCCTCGCTGTGTCAAATTTCATTACCCCGCTCTGTCAAAACAAAGAGGCGTTGAGCTCCACCACTCAACACGAAACGACCTAAAACGGATAGTGAGAAACGTCTTGACACTAAGTTCTCTTTGTCACTACGTGGTATAAAAAGCGTGCAGTTGTGACAACAATAAAAAAAATAAGAATTCCTTTCCTGTCTATAAAAGTCAAAGTCAAATCATTTCATTCAAAATAAGAAGTTACATGCTTTATTTTTTGAACGTCAAACAATTTACCACCGGTTCACTAAATTTTATGATGCAAGAGACTCGGCGGGACTACTTTTTTTTCGAATCAATTATTTACATATCTATTGTTGACAATGTTGACAATGATGTTGACCTTTGAAATAGACTGGAGCGAGCGTTCCATTTCCAAGGCGTGTTATTATTTACAAAATCGTCAATTAGGTAATAATATATTAAATACTTAGATTTCTCATTCTCATTCAGACATTCTCGGACGTTTTCTGGGATCCTATTGCAAAAGCGTTAAAGAAAAAAGTTAGCATCTCCGTAGAGAGAGAGTTTCACAGATTTCCGCTACACAAACATTATTTCTACGAGAGAATGCTATTTAATAAATATTTTAAACACTTTTTAAAGTGTAATTCTGACACTTAGAATTTGAATAGACGGATTCCAAAAGGCGCGGGTTCGAATACCGTTACATTGCAATTTGTATAACATAACTTTTATATGAATATGATTTTATATATACAATTTAATTAAATATAATAATGGCAAACAAATATAATTTTCATCTAACCATATTCTATTCTCGATCCAGGTTGCGAGACAGTGGCGGACTTCTATGGGAAAATGTTCCCCATAGATGGCTCGTACCTAGAACAAATAAACAAAAAATAAAATATTTAATCATTACATATATACGAGTATATGAGCTATTACAGTTCGGCGTTCAGCTCCGCCATTCAACACGATATTGGGACGGAAAGTGGAGGACAGCGAAATTGAAAATGGAGACGAGAAAACGAAATTCTTATACGCTACGCTTTTTACTACAACTTATTTTTGTTGTTAGCTTCCCAATTTCCACTACCCAAAGATTAATCTACGAACAATCGTTTGGTGAGAGAGAATGCTATTTATTATAATATTTTTGACATTTGAAGTGTTAATCACACACTTAGGAAATTGAAAAACGTGTTTTAGAAAACGTATAGAACAAAAATAAGTTGTAATAAGGATGTAGAACGCATGACTTAGCGGTCAGAGTGATTGGACGGTTCCCAAGATGCGCGGGTTCGTAGCTATGGTGACGCAGTGTGTCAGCGTCTGACTGTATACATTACGGGTTGTGGGGTTCATTTCCACTCAGGGGGAATAATTATGCACCGCCACCCCGCACAAGCATTGTCTCGGATTCAGGTGGAGAATGGAGTATCTTCACACCAGGTTCTCTCCAACTACCCTGCTATGCGGGAAAAGGAGTGTAGCTGTATATATATTTTACCTTTTGCAAGCTCTCCGGCGGTAGCTGCTGAGCTCTTGCCCACAGCGACATTTTTACCTAAAAAAGTTTAAATGTTTAAAACCATTTTCTATATCTATATATTTATATATAATATAATAATAAGTGAATAATAAAAGCTTTGATCCTTTTTTAAGAAAATTATGCGGAGCTGTATGAAATTTGTCATATACGAGTATATATATAAAATCCACAAGCTTTTCTAAGTTTGCTTTTCAAGTTATAATAAAACATCATTGTTTTGGGTTCTATAACATGGAAAATGCCCCTAAAAATATTTATTTTTCAAATATCATACATGCACAGACAGCAGTTACATTTATATATATATTTATTTCAAAAAAAATTAACTTAATAAAACGACATAAATATTCCTTTAGGTCTAATATTAACTTACTTCTGCTTATTATTCTATTCAGAAAAACCTTATCTTTTTGAATCTGTAAAAAAATAAAAATATATTAAAAAATTTGCATATAGTAAAGAATGCAGATAGAACTTAAGTGTCAAGACACTCCGCTCTCCACGTTCCGCCAGAATTTGAGACACTTTGTTTTACATGAGGAAATCCTTTACGGATACCAGCCCGATTGGGGGCTCGGACGGGGTTATGTGGGACTCCGTACTGGCAGATGGGCCGTCCGTATACCCACTAAACCTCACGGTGCTCCTCCTCGCCGACCACTAGCCGAGGTCACGGGAACCCCAATCTTCCGTGAACCCGGCGGCGTGAGGCAGCAAGGCACGTCGCAGACCAAGTCACGTCAACAAGTCCCACTACCTCTCGCAAGCCACCATTGCCTTCACGACAGCCGGCAGAGAGAGGTCGCCCTATATGAAGCGGCGTTAAGACGCCTAGGCTGGACACACTTCCGGGGTGTGCTGGGCCGTCTCGAGACAGTCGTCGCGTGGTGGCAGCCAGCGTCGGGCTCCCCCCAGCGAACCGACACAGGTACCTCCCGAAGCATCCATGCCCCGTGAGGACCTGCGTGGTGCGGAAGGTTAGGACGCCACGACGCCTCGCTAACCACCGGGGGAACACAGGACGAACTGCCTCGATTGTTCTTAGGCCGGTGGATAGACTCAGGATGGTGTTACCAGCCCTCACCCTCCCATCCAAAACAAGTAAGAGGTACTTCATGTTTCGGGCGACATCGATACGGACGCCGCCGACGACGATGTGAGCATCGGAAGAAGGGCACTTTCGCGGAGCATGAAAGTAGATTGTAGGGACAAAGTTGTCGAATCCGCCCAACGACTTGGGCCACCCCCGCTGTTGTGAGCACAGCGGCCTCGCGGAAGTCTTCTGCCGGGTCAGTACCAACGTATCTTCGGCGTAGTTCCCTGGAAAGCGCACAGATCTCCCCGAGAGGTAAGCCCCGATGACGCGGCGTAGGTATGGAGGCACACGATGGTATATGGTATAAAGTGTATCTTTGATGCAGGGGTATGGAGTTAAAAGCGGGAACTGCGCCAACCGTTACCCACCTTTGTCCAACCAGTGCGGAGATATGAAAATAATTAATATGTAACCATTAACTTGGACCAGAAGCTTCGAACCCACTATATTCCTTATAGAAAAAACGTGTCCCATTCATAATTCCATGAAAATGTAAATGTAAAGTAAACTACAAAAACAAAATTATCTTTTTTATTTATTACATTGTTTCACAGTATTTTAATTATCTTGACACTTGACAGGTGCAATCAATAATATTAATATATTAACGCTTTCACGAGGCAAACGCGATTGGTAGTGAATTCGATTCCTACTCGGGGGAATTATTATAATTTCTCCGGTTCGGTACCTAAGCCAAAGCGCGACGTTAAGTTCCGCTACAAAAAAAGTGCAATGTCCGGACTCGATGACAACACAATGTTGTCATTGCCGCGACAACCTGGATATTAGGAACCATCTTCCTAAACAAATATTAAATTCTATATAAAAAACATGTAAATTAATTAATTAATTGTTCGAAAATAATCAGCTTCACGCTTTTTCCCGCATATCAGGGTAGTCAGAGAGAACCTTGTGTCAAAACACGCCGTTCTTCGCGCACAGCCCGAAATCGTGACAATGCGTGTAGAATGGCCGCCGCCCTTTGTCTTGATACCAGAATAGTGAAATGAAAATAATTTAAATGAAATCGTGTCCCGCAAATGGGAATCGAACCGTATATGTATATAGACGTTGTCATAATGTGACATGATGCTCTCAAAATATGGCTACTACTTATAAAAACTTAAAAAGAGTAACTTACGTACCTTAACTCATAAAATGTATTAAAACATTGAGGCATTAAAATTATAAAACATAATTCTTATATATTTCTAACAATAACTAAAAACAATAACAATTTGGCTATTGCGGTGCAGTATTAGTCTGACTGCACAATTGATGGTTCTGGATTTCATTCCCACTCAGAATGATTATTTTAAATTCTCTGCTCTAGTGACAATGCAAAATGCAACATTGAGTTGTGTTTTTCAACATGCAGTATCACAGATTCGGGCAGAAATTGGGTAGAGAATGATGAGTCTTGACACTAGGTTCTCTCTGACTACCCTATGCAGAAAAAGTGTGAAGCTGAGAGGAACAAAAATATTCCATAACTGCTGTGATATACCAGAGATTACTTCTACACTACACTAGTTTCAACAAGACCATATATCATAAACACAAACACAATAAATATCACACAGGTAATTGATGTAAAAATTACAATATAATTTGCATTTGTTATATATTCACACATCTGTTTAATATTGATTACAGAAATGTTTAAATTGTAGTCTGAGATAATTTCCTCCAATTGGGAAATGAACACACACAGGAGTACTAACAAGGTGTAAGAATAGTTTTATACTGTCTTACTGTCTGTTTTATTCTTTCTGGTCTTGTCTTTATATTAAATTAAAATATGACAAGCTTACAAAATATAAAATACAATGTTCATACGTCCAAAATATGAAACCACAAACCAATATCACAATATACTGCATATTCTCTTATTTCAATTCAATGCTCTTTATGATTACTAAGTAATAAGCTTATATCAAGTTAAAACAAATTTCTTAAAATCTTATTGCTTTATTCTTTCATAAAGCACATACATATATGTACATAAAAAAATTGATAATAATATAAATTTTAATTTATTAATTAAATACAAAACAATTCATTCAATATATTTTTTTTATAACATAAATAAATTTCATATAATTTATTTAACAAGATCTGTTTTACAAAAATATCATCAAATTAGAAATATAACATCTTATTAAAAGTAAGAAAACATACCTAGACACTATTGATTATAAATATTACAAACAAAATAAACATTTATTGTGAACCGAATCATAAAAGAACGATCGCCTAAACGGAAGTTTATATAAAAAAAACAATTACATATAATAACTAAAAGCTAATTCTGTAAATCGATTACAATAAGAAATACGTATCAGATAAAAAATATGATAAAATACTCACATTTTACAATGGCGTCATGAATTTTCAATTGGAAATAAAGTCGGGGTGAGTTAGTTAGCTATTTCCCCATATATTGAACGAAGCGTGCTCAAAATTGACTAAAGCCGCCAGTTCTCAGAATTTTAACACACACTAGCGAAGTTACCGACGCAACAAACTATGAATAATAATTTCAAATTACACTTCATATTTACCTTTAAATGATGTAAGACGATTCACATTATATAATTTTGGCTGTAATTTTATATTATTTGTGTTTGTTAATGGAGTTTTTAGTGTAAGTTAGAATGAAATAGCAAAATAAAGTCTTTGACGACGTGAAAATAACAAGTTCTACTTCCTTCTCCGGTTTGACAGATGAGTGATGTCATGTGAAAAGAAATATTTTGCGCAAATATTAGTATTTTTCCCGTTTTTATTTTCTAATCTATAAAGACACTTAAGTAAAAGGCTTTTGTGTAATTTCTTTTGTTGTATTATTTAAGTTGTTATGAGAGCTACCAAAGATATTGATAAAATTGAGATTTCGTATTGATGTAAGGATTGCTTGAATATTTATATTTGACGTGCAATTTGCTTAACCAAAGTGCAGCATTGAGTTCAACTATTTAATAGTTAGTATAATTTGCAATAATGTGGTTGACGATATCAAAATTTCCTCATTTTACTTATGAAAGTAACAAAGTGTACTTTTAAATAATATATAATCTGTTATTTTGCAAATAAAAAAAATATTTAATTTACTTTATAAATAATTTTAATAAAAGGAACTGGGTAAATATGTGATACTGGTAATAATAAAATAATTACGTCCTACCCACTAGATATCACCTGTTGATATTATAGCGTTCCTTTGCTCGTAATACTTCATTACACCTTGAACTCGAATAGTATTTTTCTATCTGTTTTAAATAAATTAGTGCAGAAATCTAAATATTCTTTAATCATGTTTCAAATACGATAGTCAAATATTGATCATATAAACTTATACATATTATTAATATATTTACGTAGGTACGTTAGTAATATATCATGTAATGTTATTGAAAATAGATAACCTGAAATAGGTGGTGTGTGGAGAACGGAGTGTATATATGTGGCAAGCTAGAAAAACCAAATATTTATCATAAAAAGACTTTTCGCTGAAATATTATATAGCTTTGCGCTTTTTCCCCCACAACAGGTGTCCTAGAGAACCTAGTGTCGTGACACTTCGTGGTACGCGGTACGTGGGCTTTGTCTTATAGACCAGGGCGCAAAAATTTAAATTGTTTAAATATAAACTCTCCCCCCGAGTGGGAACGGTACCTACAACCGCCTGTGTAGTGGCGGTACACAACGGCAACAACCTACAACAGTGACTGCGCCACAAGGGCCTCTGATATAGATATAGGAGCATTTCACGTCAAGCGGGTATGCGGGTAAACTGAATAAATAATCAAATTTTCCAACAATATTTTTTTCAGTCAATTAAATGGATTTAATAATAAATAAAGTAAAAAAAACCTAAAAACCTAAGATAGCACGTCAAGATCGATAACACTTAACAATATTTTTTTAACATATTTTAAAGTGTTAATCGCACACTTGGAAATTGAAAAAGACATATGTAGAAAACTTATTAAAATTTGAACGCAGCGGGATTTGAACCCGCGCCTCTTGGAAACCGTTCAAGCACAATCAAACACAGCTACTATCTCTTAAGCTAACAATAACCTAGTTGTAGTAAAATCAATGTGCATTTAATATAATATAGTTTATTAATAATAGAGAAGCGACACTGATTACATTATTTGAGATTTACTATGAATTTATTTTGAAATCCATTCATGGGATCATAAAATATGGCAACCATACTATATTAATTTAAAACTTTACTAATACGAGGAATCGTCGAATTAGCACCAAGTGTAGTGCGACGAAATGGTATTGCCAGTGATGAAATTTTAGGTCTTGGACGACAACGCAGTACCTATGCTGAAGTTCAAGCTATTTTGAGGAAAGTCAGTTTATTTGTTTAAGACTTTATAAATAAAACGTTTATCTAATAATATTCGACGACTACCCAATGAAGTCATTTGAAATTATTTTGGTCACAAAAATCGTTTCTGAAGTCATTCCAGCCTCAAAATATATGTTGAATATGTTGTCGCCATACTATAGTACCATAGTCCAAAATGCTTTTTTACAAGACTATTATATAAAATGATCTTAGTGCTGGGATCGAGAATTTTTTTAACATGTGAATAATGAACCATAGTTTAGAAGGAAGAAATATATTATATATTTCGTGTGAATTTTGTGTCTATATTTAGCAACATTTATACCTACTCATACTATTATCATCACACGATTCAACAAGGCAAACAATGTACTTTTGAAGTAGAACTGACTTCACTATTGTTTCTACCGCTCTAATAATTTTTAGATCATCAGCAAATATAAATAAAATAGGATTTTTAAAACACACGACAATATCATTCAAGACAATATTGAATAAAGCAGGTCGTGGGAAGTGTGAACCCAAGTGAGAACCTTGAGGTACTCCTGATCAGATCAGATTTGATTACTTGATTTATATACATTAATTACCACATATAGAGAATGATTTTTCTGATACGTTGAAAGCCATCTCAGTCAGGAGCCTATATAGCCATAGGCGGCAAGTTTTTTTAATAATATGTCACACATCCGCTCTGCAACCTCCGGTCAGAGTTGCCGCCATCCACGACTATGCTCTCACCGCTATGACCCTCTGCTCTTTCGGCAACTGGGTCTTATTATGACCGGTGAGAGAAACCGCCCACACGGACGCACCGTATAGTAACACGAATCTCAATACGCTGACATAAAGCCGTCGGCATGGAGAACCCGGCCCTCTGACATTCGGTAGCAACTAGCCGAAGGCCCCGGCGGCATTTACAAGTTTCGGCGCAAGCTGAGCGAAGTGTGACGCCAACGACCATAGTCCATCCAGGGTTAGACCCATATACTTCATCTAGGCGCGAACCTCCACCTCCTGCCCCTGGATGCACAGAGTAGCCCTACGAGGGAGTCCTCTGCTTGTGCCATGGAATAGGAGGGCTTAAGACTTTGACAGGGAGACCCTCAGACCTAGAGCTTTGACGTGATCGACGACATCACAAATCACACCCAAGGTTCCACAGTACCGCGCCCAATACCGACCCCTGCGGAACCCCACAAACGACACTTCCAATCCATAGGACTAAAAGCTACGTTTAACGTCTCAAATAGCAGGCTGTTAAAGGCATTGACCACATCCAGCGACACGGGGAGGAGAACATCTTTCTCCACGGGCGTCGAAAGTTGACCGCCGAGCCCTGAACTCGAACTGAGTCTTTGACAGACCCGTACCTACCTCCTCTAAGTGCGTATTAAGATGGGTGGCTATAATCTTCTCAAAAGTTAATAAAGCTGTGCACAGGCAGCTCCGGAAAAAATTCCACTACAAGGTGCAGGAGAAAGTTAGACCAAAACAGAAAGTTAGAGTCAAAAATTTGATCAAATATAGGTTTTTTCATTAAGGAATCCGTTTGTGTAATTTTAAAATATATATAAAATATTTAAATATACTTATAAAAACACTTATATATTATATATATAACTTATAAACACACGGTTTTTCTAGGAATTTTATTATCTTACGAAAAGGCCGCCGAAAATGCGAAACAAGTATAGTTCACGCGGGCCAAGTCGCGAGTGGGTCTTCAGTTATAATATACAAATGGTAAGTGCAGTGGAAATCGTGTTAAATGGACACTTCGCCACTGATAAATCTATACATATAATGAAAATGTAACCGACCGCTGTCTGTACATGGAAGATATATGAGAAAATATATTATTAAGGGTATTTATCAATGTAATAGAACCTAAAACAACGAATTTTAATTTTCTTTTCGATTTAAATACAGTTTTGACTATTGTACAATACAATAATAAATGTGTTGTTTGTAAATAAAAATAAAGGTGGTTCATAAATAAAAAAGTTTAAATGAGAACGCGTGCGGGTGAAAAAGGAAATAGTTTGACGATGGCGAAGCCGCTAGTGATACTCTAGTACAGCGCTATATGCGGGAATTACTAAAGCTAAACAGTTTAAAGTACACAATATTACACGTGAGGTGACGAAATAAAAACCACAAACCTCATAATATTTCAAATACTAAGTTATCTCGAGTAAAATCTAAATTAAAAATATTTCTTCTTCAACATCGTATATTTGAAAAATATTAAAGAAATATTATATTGTTTTGTTATTGGTAAAAGTTATCAAGCATGCTTTTGCACAATAAAATAGAATACATGTATAATTACACCCAAGTAGAGACCACGTGGCGCATTGGGACAGCGTCTGACTGTAAACGCGATTGGTTGTGAGTTCGATACACACTCGGGAGAATGAATATTATTAAATATTTTCATTTCTCCGCTCTGGTACCTAAGGCAAAGCGCGGCGTTGAGATCCGCCACTCGAAGCGTTCTGCGTTCTACATCCGGCTGCGTCGAAATTCTTTTACGCTTATATATTATTTTACAACATATTTTTGTTGTTAACATCTCTGTAGAGATTTTTACTAATCTATATAGAACGCATGGCGGAGCGAAATTAAACTTTATATCCGTTTTCTAAAAATGTTTATCAATTTCAAAAGATAAATCCTCATCATTCGATGGATTGATTGAGCATGAGCATACAACCACAACTGCAAAGCAAAACTCCTTCACCGATGGTACCTTGTATGACTGACAATACTAACATTTTTATGTTAACTGAAGACTTGAAATTCAAAATATACTTTATTTAAATAGTCTTTTCCAAGCACTTTTAAATCATCGAAGGAACATAAACCCACAACCGGCACTAAAGGCAGCTCTGCTGAGAAGAGCCGCAGAGAAACTCATCAGTTGTTCTTTTGAAATACAAAAGTTACAATTTCATCATTTAATACAGTGGTAGCTAACTTGCACCAAACTTAAATCATATTACTTCCACACATTTTTATCTTTGCAATATTCTTCTACAGAGTAATAAGCTTTACTTATTAATATTGTCTTTATAGCGATTTTAAATTTCTGGGGCTACAAAACTAACATAGGTTGTGGAATTCTGTTACATATGGGTATACTCAGACCCATAAACGCCTTATTTACTTTTTGAAGGCGACAACTTGGTGGTACAAGCTTGTCTTTATTTCTCGCCCCTATCGTATGCCTGTCACTGTTTTCAGCATAACACTGGATATGCTGTCGGACAAACAAAATATTATAATATATATACTGTAAGAAAGTAGGTAAAGTTGGGTAGCCGTAGACACTAAAGTAAATTTAAAAAAAATACTCAGCGATGCACTTGAATTCCATTTGTTGGTACTCTAGAAGAGGTATCTTTATCAGACCGTTGCGTTTAGTTGCTTAGAAATTTAATTGGCCACGGTTATCCGAATTTCCCTGTTCCCTTATATATTTGTAATAAACATGTCTATATGAATAAAATAAGTTTATTACCTTTTAATTAAATGTCAAAAATGTCAATATTTTTTACAGAAAAACTAAATCAAGTTAAAGTAAGTTTAATTACAATATATGTTTATTTTGGGAGAACATCGCAACTATAGAACACTGAAGCAACTGACATATAAAGTAATGTACTGATAAAACTAACATTTTAGAACTAAACGTCACGCCTTGTCATTTTCCCCGCTCTAGGAAGCTAGAGCGGGGAAAATGAATATAATTTAAATAATATCATACCCCCGAGTTGGAATCGAACCCACAGCTTCACGCTATTTCCTCACGCACCCAACTTGCCCGAATGGTGAAACTCAACGCCGCTTATATAACTTTAAACCATACTCCCTACACTTAGTTCTATAATTACGACGAAAATTTAAAAAAAAAAACAAATAATCTGTCAAATCATCTAATAATATTATACAAATACACTAATATCAATAAAACTATAAAAATATTCACTTAACTTATACTATATACAAGTTTATATTTACAATACTATTAAGAAGCAAAATTGAAAAGAAGATCTTTCAATACATACATACACACACATGTGTTTTTATATTTTCAACTATTAAATTACTATAAATCTAATAACTTGTATTCTTTACCATTTTCTTTAAAATAAAAAACATATTAAGAATGTCATTGAGGGAAGTCAGGGAGAAATCATAATGCCATGACACTTCGTACTCCCCGTAGCCCGAATCCAACACATTCCGTGCTAAGTTCCGGAGTTCAACGCCGCCCTTTGTTTTGACGTTGTAAACAAAGAAATAATTGTAAATATAAATATTATCTCGAATGAGAATCGAACCCGCGATCCGCGAGTTTGAAGTTAAAATAGGTAAGCCATACATTAACATATAAATATAATACAGGCTAGCTTGTAGTAACTGTAAGTAAAACTAAAAGTTTATCTAGGTATTTTTTATATATTAAGAAATCTCGCTGCGTGGACATCCTTTATTCATCCATCGCCAATAATAGATATGGGTGTATGGACGGGAACATGGGGAAAATCATAACGTTCCGTCGTTTTAGAAAATGCCCGTGATAAGATCAATTCAGGGAGCGGCCGCCAACATATATAAAACATATCCGTTCCTCGCAGTGTCTGGCTGATAGCACACAGACACTACTGCGCGGAGAGGTGACTCTTGTATGTAGGTCACTTCAGGAGAGTACACAGACACACACACCCACATATTGGTTATAAGGGAGGTCTGAAAAGGGATTTCCCGCAATTTCTATAGAAACGAGATAAGTTTTACAGTACACTACGGAAGAGAGTCATAAAGTTCACACAAACTTTGTTGAAAGTGACAACTCGTTTCGTAACGAGATTCGAACCCGCGACTCTTATATACGTCCAACCACTTTTAACAACGAAGCTATATGTTCAATCTATCAATTCTATCTAAATTTACAGTAAGTAAATATATGAACAAGAATATATATAAGAATTATTAAGAATAATTGTTTATAAATTCAGTTGGGCACGTCGAGATGAAAGAATGGTAAGATATATGAAGCAAAGGTGAGAGGTAGAACAGGTGGAGGGGACGAGTCGGTTGACGAGGTAGGAGGATGATGACATTAGACGATGCGGAAGTATGCAGGGACTTCTCCGACTACTGGCTGGGCATTTAGCGAGAAGGTAAAAAATAAGTTTATGAAATTTGGTAAATTTAACAATATTTTTTAAAATAAATGATAATATTACTTTCTTTATAATAATAAATTAAAATAACAATAAATAAACAAAACAAAAAATCATTTACATTAGAAAAAAAAGTGGAAGCTCTAACTTAAGTTCTTATTCAAATTTCTCCACGATTTTAAATACAATTTATCTTTAAAAGAAAACTAACAATATTGGAGAATTACGTTAAATGCTCCAAACAAAATGAAGAAGAAAATATCAAGCTGAAATTTGTAATACAAGTTTAGTTTCAATTAGTTTGCTTCACAGTGTCGATATTAATACAAAATGGCGGATAACAACCCCCAACATAGGTATTAGAAGGCTTTACTTATTAAATATAGTATAAGAAAAAAATTATACAATGTGACAGAGCCGCGACAAATGGTAAATTACATATTTATACCTACCCCTTCTATTAGCGGTATTTTGTGAAAATGGTTAACCTGTAAAATACACTGAACGAGCCTCTCAACAATTACACTCCTTGAAATTTTTTTTTAATCCAAAATGACTACCGTCACAATATGCCGGATTAAACTTTGTAATTTGTTATATACGAATTAATATTATAATAATACTTTTATATAATTATACACTAAATAAATTAAGCCCTTAGAGATACCACTATACAAACTTTACTACGTCATTTTAAAAAATATATATTAAAAAGAAAATATATTAACCGTTCAATTTCAAAATAGAAATTAAAGCTTCGTCATTTCCGGTAATTGTTATCAACAAATAGATGGCTTCGCATCCATAAACTGCTATTTGGACATTAAATATATACAACCAAATATAGTACTTTATGTAAATTTTTAATACAAATTTTTAATTAACTGAGTATAAATGTCTATTTAATTCATTAATTAATTAATAATTCATTTATTGATTACAATTGAAGCCACACTGTAAAAGTATGACAACTTAGCTATAGCATTGTTTTAAAACTCATTTGTTCTTCAATTGTCACACTTTTGAATCACTTTCATAGTTTTTTTTTTCATTTAGACCCCCTTACCACTTTAAGATCCACCATTCTCCCACTCACTGCCATTAACCACAAATTCTGCCACTTGCTCACTCTCAACTTGCTCAAGAAGCAGTTCCCCGTGACTGGTGTCCACTTCCACTTCCACAACTTCATGTTTCCCCATCAATTGCACTAACTGCGCATATTTTTTCCTTTGCTCATCACTCATATTGGCAGGATTATGGTATTTCAGATGATAATTCAAATGGCTCGACTGTTTAAACCTCTTCTGACATATGCCACATTGGAAAGGTGCGACATTGGTGTGAGTACGCATATGCTGTTGCAGATGCACGGACTGACAGAACGACTTGTCACATATAATACATCTGTACGGTTTAATTTTCGTGTGGATCCTCAAATGCTGGTCCAATCCTGACTTTTGGGTGAAAGCTTTTGTGCAAAAAGTGCACGGGAATGGTCTGTCGCCTGTATGCATACGCATATGCTGTTGGACCCCGCCTTGTTGAGTAAATCGTTTCAGACAAATGTTGCATTGGAAGGGTTTTAATTTGATGTGGGCTGTTTGACTGTGATCCGCCAACTCTTTCGACGATTGAAAGCTCATGCCGCAGACCTGTAGCATTGATAACGACATCATTAAAAAAGAAAACTTTTCTATTATGTTCGAAATTTACATTCATCTGACTGTCTTCAGGATGGTTGTGGATTCGATACACATGTAATCATATTTAAAATATTTTCATGCAACCGCTCTGGTGAATAAACAAAGCGTGGGGTTAAGTTCCGCTAGTTGATAAAGCGAGCAAAAGAATTAAAGAAAAACATGGATTTAGTAGGCGACATAATCAAAATTATTTACATAAGCTATATATGTATAATAAACATTGTTTTATCATTAACTAACTAAGCACCCGTGTCCGGATCCGATGACACTACAATACAGTCATCATGAAGCTGATGTCGTTGTCAGGACACACGCGGTCAGGTGCACAAGGGATTACTATACAGCTGTTCCTTTTAGTTTATTATTTATACTAATTTGTTATATATATTTTTCAATATGGTCACATTAACTAACGATTCAAAAGTACTAGTAATAAAATCAATTTAAATAAAAAGCTATTGAAATCTTAATTAGTAGCACTAAGCTTAACATATAATTAATAAAATAAAAAATTATAAAACATTGAATCTTAGTGTTCCTCACAAATACTAACCTAGATAATAAATAATAAGGTTAAATGAAACTTTCAAAATAAAAAAAACAAATCTAATCAAAGTGTGTATCACAACAACACATTAAACACACATAAAATAAATAAAACAAACCGTTACATACGCCACCATAAGTGTGTCAAGCGACATGCACGTTGTCATGGAAACCAACTTCCAAGCTCACTCACCTGACAGCAGTGCGGATATAAGCTATCGTTCTCCACCAGGGGTTTCTCGCACACCTGACACCTTAGCGCTTTCCTTCGTCGAGTATGTTCATCTCTATAATGGGACGAGTATTCGCAGCACGATAGGAAAATCTGATGACAGAGTCCCTCCGAGTTGTGAGGCGACGGCTGTAGGCATTCGAAGGGCCCGCTGGAAATTTTAGGCCATATGAGCCGGTTCAAATTTAGTCACTTTTTTGTTTCAGAGTCACGCTTTTTTCCGCTTAGCAGGGTGGGTGACTTCCCTGGGTTAGAGCTCCGTTAGATACTACGTTCTCTACATATCGTCCGAAATTAAGACATTACAAGTTGGGTGGCGGTCAACGCCGCGATTTGCCTAAGGTACCAGAGAAATGAAAATATTTTAAACATACTATAATTGCCCCTCGTGTGTATCGAACCCACAACCCATCAGACGCGTTTACAGTCAGACGCTGCCACGCGCCACGAAGGCCTCAATAAATAAAGTTTAAAAAAACCATTTGAACTTCATATCGCTTCTTTCAATTTACTGCTTCCCTTACTGAATGAAAACTCAATTTATACAATTGACCTTGAAGTTTAAAAATAAGAACTCAAAACCTATACGTATATAAACAAAAACAAAACTACCAAATTTCAAATTTCGTCGGTTTTCAAAGTTCACAAGTTAGAATCCCGCTGTGTTTTATTGTTTAGATGTTTTCGAAAAATAATATAATAATAGTTAAAAAAATATAAAAAATTATTACCTTATAGCTTTCACTTCTCTTTCCTTCTTGACAATAGTTTTGATAATTTTTATTGGCTTGTCATTCTGAAAAAGGAACCTATACATATAATAAAAATGTAACTGATCGCTGTCTGTACGTGGAAGATATTTGAGAAAAAATATTGTTGGGGGCATTTATCGATGTAATAGAACCCAAAACAATAACGTTTTATTTTCTTTTCCGTTTGTGTGTGGCATTTGTGCACGCTAATCTCAAAAATGACTGAACCGATTTGAATGTAGTTTTGACAATTGTATTTTGGTAAATATCCCTGAACAGTTAGTGATCATTTTATTTCGATCGGTTCATAAATAAAAAAGTTACAACAATTTAAATTACAAATTTAAGTAAGAACGTGGGCGTAGAAAAGATATAGTTATAGTCGTATAGTTTACGCAGGCTTAGCCGCGAGCGGGTCGCTAGTATTAAATAAAAAAATATAAATTATGTTACGTTCCCCTATTCTCGAAGCAAATTCAAAAGTCAATCAGTCGGTCATTCATATAGCATTATATTCAATTCCATCTTTACTTTACCATAGGGCACAGAAGGCCCGTGCCCAGGGCCCCTGACTTTAAGGGGCTCCAAAATGGTCTTTAAACAGCTATAACGCTCTTATAGTATATTTTACTATCTGATGTCATGGGATCCCTAATGTCTTAACATGTCTTAATACAGACTATTATTACACAAAAAAAAACAATAAAACGATGTACACAAAAAAATATATATTACTATGAAACCTTGTATATTATACAAATATCCTCAATTCATATTCAAACCTGCACATATTTTCAGAAACACTCGTGTCGCGATGGTTGTGGTTTCGATACACTCTCGGGGGAATGATAATATTAAAATTATTTTCATTTCTCGGCTCTGATAAGAGAAAACTTAGCATTGATTTCCATCACTCATGACTCAACGCGTAGTGTCTAGAATTCAGTCGGTGCGTGGAAAACGGAGTGTCTTGAAACTAGGTTCTCTCTGTACACCCTAGTATGCTACTCTGTACTTGCTATGCAACAAAAAAGAAAAAACACTTGCCTTCAATTTATCCCTTTTCCATTTCTTTATTTCGGGCTGGCCATCTTTTATTATTATATAGCTTACGTCATTCGAAGCTAAACTCATAATATCGGTTGGCTCCATAGAAGATATTAAAGCTTCAGTTTTTATTTTTATTTGTTCGTGGTCCTCTTCGGTTAGTTTTCGTTTCTAAAATTAATAGAGAAGTTTTCATTGTGTTGTATTTAAAATAAATGACGGCGTTGAGCTCCGCCACTGAACAAAAAATGTGTTTAATTCCGACGGAAAGTGTACAACAGAGTGTCTTGACAACATATCTTTTTTTAACTTCTTTATTTGGAAAGAGAAATCTACATTTAAGACTCCAATCATTTAGATGCTTAATGCATTGTTGGGTTATGTATCTCTACACCATGCTTTGTCTTATGTACCAGAGTGGAGAAATGAAAATATTTTAAATATAATCATTGCCCTGAGAGAGAATTCATAACCATAGTGCATTTTAGTGAGATACTGTCCCTCTACAACACAATGATATAACTAGAGCAACACAATGATATAAATGATAGAGAAAAAAGGCAAAAAATAAAAGTGTAATGTAAATTTAAAAAAATTCAAGTGTTATTACATACTTGGAAATATGAAATGATTTCTAGAAATCTTGAAGTACAACAAACTAGAAATTCGAATCTACAACTCTTGGAAACTGCACAAGTGCTTTCACCACTAAGCCATACTTTCAACTACAATATATTACATTAGGTACATATATATATGGTACATATATGTTGTAGTACAGAAGAACAGAAATTAAAAAATACCTTAGAATTTGGTTGCACACACAGTTCTTCACCTGCCATATATTCATCGAGGTGCTCCACCCTGGCATGGTTAAGCAATGCCATTTCAGAAACAAACCCTTTGTTGCATATTCTACATAATACTACATCTTCATTATCATCATCACTTAACACCTCTTTCTGTAACATACAAAGTTATTATTATTATTATTATTTTTATTTCAAATTTAAGTAATCAATATAAAATGCACTTTCAAATTGTCAATTAACTTAAACATGGTGTAAAGCTAGCACTGACTTGATAAACACAACAGTAGTTCTTTTTAAAATAAATTATATTTGGCTTCTTATATTTGTAACATATATATGCAAAGCTTTAAGCAATTTATAAATAATTGTATTATTAATTAAGTTAATATTGTTAACTGAAAAACATGTTTTAAATTAGTTTAAACATATTTTTCAGTTACCAATATAAACTTAATTAATAAAAGTATTATTTTTATTACCTTAACAGTATTTATTGGGACCACATTCACTTCTCTCACTTTGGGCGTCATTTTGTCTATAAATTACAATTTTATAATTATGTATATCACTGAAATGCTTATTTATATGTTATTTTTAATAATATAGAAAGTGTCTTTTATGATATAATTTTGTGGCAAATATCAAAAATTTATAAATGATATAATTTTGTGGCAAATATCAAAAATTTATAAACTCTTCCATTATTAAATACTAATTTAAGATCAAATATCAATTAACTATAGTTATAATATTAATATTTATTTAATTGACATCTATATAAATGTATTTTAAAAATTTTAAAACATTTCAAAACAGCGGGAATTCAAAGTTGACAATTTTTTTTTTACCTTTTATTTTGGCGTAGGCACTAAAAATAACATTATTGATTTTATTCATACTATTAAAGTTATTCTGCATTTCTAAGCAGAAATAAAGCTTTAAAGGTTGAAAATAACACGAAATATGAATAAACACACTACTTCAAACACTAATCAAATGAGAATAGATTGGCGTTTGTTTTTTTTTAATTAAAAAAAGTAAATCGTAAAGAAAAATGCAATAGGTACTATGGTATTTCTGAAAAATTAAAAATGTCAAAATGACATGACATGTGCCGAAAACACCTATCGATAATTAGTATTAGAATTCCAAAATGAACCGAAACCAATTTAGTGTTAAAGTAATTGAAGGTTCTTTGTAAAATAGTCCGCCATTTCGTGAATCTTTCACTAAATATATTGCGTAGTTCACTTCATACATAGCTATAAGACATTGACAGGTCAATGCTCCCGGCCTAGCTTACGTACAGATTAAAAAAGTAATTTTGTTTATGGTATACTCCAATGGACATGTATTTAATATTGCTAATAAAAGTATTTAACAGCATAAAATATTGGAATTAATTAGAAAGATATACACAAATATTTATTTTTAAATAACATGAATACTTTTAGGTTTCCGACCTTTACAGCGCAAATATTATATCAATACTGTTACTAGCTTAACAATTATTAATATTAGTTTCTGAAATAAAATTTATATCAGCAAAACATATTATAAAATGAACAAGGCTACAACAATAAAAGAAGCTATAAAAAGATGGGAAGAAAAGTCTGGACAGCACGCAGCTCAGGCTACAGAAGTTACTTTAACATTCCAATGGCCTCCGATTGAAAAAATGGACAATTCCTTATCCAGCCTCGTTAATTGCGAGTATGTTATATAATAATTAATTTTAAGTCTTTACAAGCAGGCTACGTTTTTATTTTACCATAATATTTCTATGTCAATTCTCTATAGTTTCGCTTATAAAATCACGTTTGTCCCCGTTGCTGTTGGAATCCGCCAGTCTTAAATTGTCTGTCAGTCACTCAGTAAGGAAAGAATTGTATTTATAAGACAACAATAATATAATATAACGATAATAATCAGAAGTGCTGATGTCGGTAAACTTGTGTGGTATGTCCATAATCGATAGTACATTGGTACTCGTCAGGAATGGCTCTCGGAGGTAATAGCGGACGAGAAGAATATGATTACGATACACACTAGATATTCGGCTCTAGGCGGGTGACATACTGAAGGCACCGCACCCATCGCACTTGCCAGGAGAGAAACTCTGAAGCAGTACTTGTGACCCAGGTGTAGGTTTAAGGCATCCCATTAGAACCCAACAACACTCACCTCCACTGCCCGAGCTCCTCCCATTACCTAATTAATAATTAAAATGAAAACATAATTGCTTTCATTACTTATATATTTCTAACATTTTTAAAGTACTATATACTAACATAGGACTTGTAAAACGAACGTAGTGGAATTCGCACTCGCGCCTCTTCTCTTGTTCTACTTCTACATCCGTTCTAAATCTACAACCGGCTGAGTCGAGATCCTTATACAACTTAGTTTTGTTGTTAACTAGCATCTCTCTACAGAGCGTTATAATTTTTTATACGTTTTATACTAAATGTTGATTATATATTATTGATTCTTAAAGAAAACTAAGTTTATCAACGAATCTGATTGAAAAAGTAACGGGATTGAACAGCTTGAAAAAGTTACGAGTTCTATCTCTTGGAAGGAATTACATCAAATCATTTGCTGGTATGGTAAGTTGAAATATCTAACTACATATTTTTAGAAACCATCGTGTCGCAGTGTAACAGCGTCTGACTGGAAATGCGAGCGGTTGTGGGTTCGATCCCCACTCTGGGGGATTTCCCACTCCGGGAGAATGATTTATTTAATCATATTTAAAATATTTAATTTCACCGCATTGGTACCGACAACACGCGATAAGACATAACAAGGTCGCGACAGAGTATGCGGAGTATGGAGTGTCTTGACACTAGATTATTACTGGCTATCTGACGCTCTGACACTGACAAATCCTTCTATGTTTTTTTTACAAACTTTAAGACCTTGAGAGCTAAGCTTAATGCTGTATTTTGTGTCATCAGACCTGGACAATCATAGTTATTTAAATATTTCATCCCCCCACACCCATTGCGCAGATGCTGTTTCACTGAGACACTATCCTTAACAAGTTATTTATTTATTTGTTTTGTTAATAATTATAATTGCTTTTAAGGAGCCTCTCGGCGATACTCTGGAAGAACTATGGATATCTTACAATTTAATTGAAAAATTAAAAGGCATTAACGTTTTGAGATCTTTAAAAGTGCTCTACATGAGTAACAACTTGGTCAAAGAGTGGAGTGAGTTTAATAAGTTTCAGGTACATTTTACAATATATATAAAAAAAAAATCTTATTTTTTTGTACTGCAGTGTGAGAGCGTCTCTGTAAATGCGATTGGTAGTGAATTCTATACACACTCGGGGAAATTATTGTATTTAAATTATTTTCATTTTGCTCTGCTACTTAAGACAAAGCGGGGTTGAGCTCCGGCAACCGATACGCAATGTCTCGATAACAGCCTAACTGTTGGGTGTACCCTCGTGACTTATTTCTTCAAAGTAGGCCAAAACTGTAGGCATTTTGAATAATGTAACTGCTCTCAATCGTAGCCGTCGTCTAGAGTAATCAGTAATAAGTAAAAATATATAAATATTCAAAAGTCAGATATAACTCTACATGAAACAGTACTTTTAAGCTACTTGTAGATAAAACATCACAAGTATTTATTCTCGCTACAGTCCCTAAAACTTTTGCTATCATAAATTTGCTTTAAAAATAAAACTTTTAATGTTATTTTGATTTTTATCAAGATACGATTTACGGATTTAGATTGATATAATCGAGCCGTATCGAGTCAACAATTTATATAACACATATTTACAAGTGAACAATTTATATAACTTTAAGGAATTACCTAATATAGAAGACATATTATTTGTCGGTAACCCGTTTAGGCTACTATTTAAAATTTAGTTGTCATTTAAACTTCAAAAGAAAAGTTTTTGTTTCAATGTTATTTTGATTTTTATCAATCAACGATTCACAGATTTACTTTGATATATAATAGATTCATAGACATGTTGTCTTAGTATTGTGTATGCAATTTAATAGAAAAGGTTATTACAAGCTCATATCCTCCATATCCGATTTGGCCGCGACTGGAGACAGTCGCGCTAAGCAGGATCTAAAGAAAAAAGAATTTTATATATCTCTTTCTTTGATTATCATTATTATTCAGATTAAATTCACCGAATACTCCATCGATTCGTACGCCAACTGGGTATCTTTAGGCTTTTAGCCTAGAGGGTCGTTTACGTCTTCGACCTACGTGTGTGTTTTGTTGTGTTGTGGTTCGAGTCCGGTCCCCTAGCTGCGTCCCGCCGCCGCTGTGCTGTGTTGGCTGTGCTGCGCCGCCCGGCGCGTGCTGAGCAACGCTGCGCTCCGTCGCCGTGAGGTTGCTTGGTTCCGGTCTGTGAGTACACTGTTCGTTTATTATAGGCACTCACCCCTCTGTCCACCAACAGAGGGACTATAAGTGTTAATTTTTAGAGCTACACACCCGCCCCCCGCCGCAAGGTGAGGGGTGTTTACAAAGCGAAAAATGGCCTTCAGCTCCTACTCAAAAGAGGACATCCTCTCCATTTTGGAGACTTTTTACGGGGAGGCCTACCGAGGCCTAGTCAGCTTTGCGCTCACCGCGCACACGAGCCCGAGCTCGCCCGAGGAGAGCCCGAGGGGCGAGAAAGAGACGGCTGCGTCGGAAGCCGTCCCGAGCGTCTCCGAGGACGAATCGAAATGCGGAGACTCTGAGATGGAGGTCTCCAGCGATAGCGACGACGGTTTCGAGACCGTCAGCTCCAAGGGGGCTAAGCGTGAAGCTAATGCCCTACAAACTAGTCCGCCTTCAAAAAAGCTGTCGTGCAGCGCTTCACGCACACCGAAAGCGGCGCCATCTGCGCCCCGCGTACCCGCCCCGGCCGCCGAGCCCACGGTTCCCCGCGCACCCCGCATTCGTCCCCCTCCGCCGATTTACGTGCAGGAGAAATCCAAGTGGGATAAGGTCTCAGCGTGGATGCTGGAGACCAAAATCCTTTTCTCGACCGCCCGCCTTACATCAGTGGGTATCAAAGTGCAGGTTCCGACTTCATCGGACCACAGAGCGCTAACCAAGTACATGAGGGAAGCTGGAATCGGTTTCCACTCCTACGCGCTAGAGGACGAACGTCAATTACGTGTCGTAATCAAAGGTATCCCCAAGGAGGTTGATACCGATAGGGTGTTCGATGACCTTAAGTCACAGGCACTCCCAGTCAGGGAGGTACATAGGATGTACCATATGCGCTCAAAGGAGCAATTTGACATAGTTTTAGTCATTTTAGACCTCAGCGACGAGGGTAAAAAGGTGTACAACATAAAATCAGTATGCAACCTCACCGGATTAAGAATAGAACCGCCTTTTACTAAAGGCCTCATAGGGCAGTGCCACAGATGCCAATTATACGGGCACTCAGCGCGTAATTGTTACGCGCGCCCCAGGTGCGTGAAGTGCCTGGAGTATCACGCGACCGCGGATTGCCCGCGAAAAACCCCCGACCCGGCCGCTCCGCCCAGCTGCGTGCTGTGCGGTGAGAGTGGACATCCCGCGAACTACCGCGGATGTGCGCGCGCACCACGTCCCCGCGGCGGTAAGAGCGGGAAAACATATAGAGCGGCAATGGCGCAAAGACGCAACCTAGGGCCTAAGGAGTCCTCAACTCCGCAGGTATACGTTCCAGCTCCGCCACCAAAGGTGAACGCGTGGTTCAAACCCACGCCACCTCCGGCGCCGGCCCGCGTCGCGGCGCCTGCGCAGAACGCGCCTAAGATAGGCCACGCCCCCACAGTAGCAGGGAATAAAATACAAGCCCCGCGCCCTCAGCCCGCCAACGCCATGCAAAACGATCTCTCGATCATTATGAACTTTGCGTCAATTTTAAATTTCGCAGAGCTTAGCGCCTTCTCCGCTAAGCTACACAACTCAAACAACTCACCCGCGGCTCGCTTACAAGCGGTATGCGAGCACTCCGCCTTGTTAGAAGCCATCGTAGGCTTCCAAGATAATTAATTCAATTCGCGGACGTAAATAAATTTACCCCGTTGCCCGCTGACTCGCAAAATGCGCGCGTAAAACCTAGAGCCCTAAGCATCGCTACATTTAACGCCGACGGTGTCAGAGGCCAAAAAGAACTCATCAGCGAGTTCGCGCACTCACATCAGATAGACATACTTTGTATTCAAGAACCTGAAACCTAGCGTTCGCAGTCCTCGTATTGCGAACTATAAAGTCATACGCAACGACAGAGCCACGCGTGGCGGCGGCACTATGATTTATTACAAAAGAAGTCTACACTGTGTCCCGCTAGATCCTCCATCGCTTGCTAACATCGAAGCATCGGTATGTCAGGTATTTATGACAGGTCATCTACCTATAGTGATTGCCTCTATATATCTATCCCCTAAGAAAAAATTAATTGAAAGCGAATTAGAATCGCTCTTCAGTATGGGTGACTCGGTCATTCTGATCGGGGACTATAACAGTACAAATATGAATTGGAACGCACGAAG
This sequence comes from Podotricha telesiphe, assembly GCA_038994665.1. NCBI lineage: Eukaryota > Metazoa > Arthropoda > Insecta > Lepidoptera > Nymphalidae > Podotricha > Podotricha telesiphe. Next base: position 182,359 of record JAOYRR010000462.1, read on the forward strand.
AACCTGCGCCAAAGGCAGATTATTAGAGAGAATCGCTCTCAAACATAACGCGATAGTTATAGGCCCGCCCACGCCTACTAGATACGGTAGTGTAGGCATTCCCGACGTACTCGACATAGCGGTTTTAAAGAATGTTTCCCTGTGGCAGCAATCTATAGAAACGTTATCAGAACTAGACTCAGACCACAGACCTGTAGTGTTAAAAATAGGCACACAATATAATAATAATAGCCCGCTCACGAAAAAGATAGTCGACTGGAGGAAATTAACTAAGTTACTTCGTTCAGTCGAATCACCGTTGCACGACCTTATACCCAGCATCACCGATTCAGTCGATTTAGCAATAGATGCGGCGAATAAATTCATTATTTATACACAAGAGGCCATCGAGAGTTGTTCTAAAGAGGTTCCAAACCTACCTCCGGGTAGATTTGAAATCTCAGATAAACTTAAGAGGAAGACGGACGGAAATCGTAGGGAATTAAATAGATTGAGGAGGGAGGTACGACATAATTTTAGAGTCCTGGGACAAGCTGCTCGAGGGGCTCTCGCCTACGAACCAGGCTTACTGGGCGTTGGCGAGAGCTTTCAGAGCGGATTGCCTCGCGACTATGCCGCCTCTTCTTAGGCCCGACAATTCTATCGCCGCCGACGACACCGAAAAAGCGAAATGTTTAGCGAGTAGCTTAGATGCTCAATGTTCACTAAGCGATCAGCCCTGTGACCCCATACACCTCGCGAAGGTGGACGAAGAGGTCACAGTGTGGGGCTCGTGCCCGCCCGTAGGCGAACCGATTCGCCCGACCTCTGCCGGTGAGGTCAAACACATTATTAAAAATTTGAAAGACAGAAAGGCCCCGGGCCCGGACCATCTCTCAAATAAAGTATTAAAAGCGTTACCAACTGGGCCGGTACCACTGGGCGTGTCCCTATTGGTACTAATTTTCAATACTCTATTAAAATCTAGCTCCTTCCCCGACCAGTGGAAGGAAGCCATAGTCATAGGCATTCCTAAGCCTAACAAGCCGCGGAACCTTCCCAGTAGCTATAGACCTATCAGCCTACTGAGCTGCTTAGGCAAAATTTACGAAAGAATTATTTTAGTTAGACTCTCCGAAGTGGTAAAGGCCAAGTCGCTTCTGCTCGACGAGCAATTTGATTTTCGTAAGAAACACTCAGCCATCGCGCAAGTGCACCGCCTCACGGAACACATTGCACGACATAATATACGCAGCTATCACCACAGTAATACTGCAGTAATTTTTCTAGATATAGCAAAGGCCTTCGACAGGGTCTGGCATAACGGCTTGATTTACAAGCTCCTCAACGCTGGGGTGCCTCAGAGTCTCGTTTCCATCATTAGAGACTTTCTGTCGAATAGGTACTTTCGTTATAGAGTCGAAGGAACTCTCTCCTCTTCCCGTCTCGTTCGCGCCGGCGTTCCTCAAGGGTCGACGCTCTCTCCTACTCTGTACGCTCTGTACACTAGCGACATACCTAAAGTCGCAAAAGTGCATCTGGCAATGTAAGCCGATGACACCGCCCTCTACACCACCTCTCGCGTCACCTGGCGTATAGCCGAGAAACTCCAAGCGGCCGCCGACGCCCTAGGTGCTTGGTACCGCAAGTGGAGAATCGAGGTGAACCCAGAAAAGAGCGCCGCGGTACTATTCCCGCGCGTCAAACACGAATCAGTCGCAACCATTCGACTATTGGACAAACCTATCCCGTGGGTACGTCAAGCCAAATATCTAGGGTCATACTAGACACCCGCTTCTCGTTTAGAGCCCACGTCAAACGTGTTTGTAACAGAGCACGTTTCTATTTCAATAGGTTATACCCCTTAATAAATAAGAAAAGTAAACTGTCACTTAGAAATAAGCTAACACTTTACAAAACTTGTATTAGACCCGTACTTACGTATGCGTGTGTCGCGTTCGCGCATACGAAGTTAGACCCGCTACAAAAAATTCTAAATAAATTCTTACGTATCGCATCGGGCTCCCCCTGGTACGTACGTAACGTAGACCTACATAGGGACTTCGAACTGGAATCGATCAAAGAGTACTGCAAAGGCATAGCTAAGCGTCACTACGAACGCGCAGATACTCACGCGAACCCGCTAATAGCAGGGGCGAGTAACTACTCCCCCTCCGCGCTCCCCTCACTAAGACGTCCGCGTAACGTATTATTAGATCCCGACGATCCCATTACGGTCGCGAATGCGAACTACGTAGGTAGGGTTAACATTACACACACACGACACTTACACCGCCGTCGACGGCGACATACAAAAGACGTCGAAGTCTAGCTTATTTAACGGCACGGCCGCGCGTTGGCGCGGTCGGGCTCAGCGGTTAGGGACTGTTAGGCTCCCTTAGAATAGATATCTAGATTGTGTCCAGCCGCGATTTTACGCCGCGGCTGGTTTGCTTAGTATAGGATTTCCCCTCCCCCGCCCGCTCAACGACGCAAGCCGAGGTCCTTGCCCCGAAGGGGGCGCCCTTGCGATCGTTGACCCCTTTTCTTAAGCAGCCACACATGCTTATACTTCGCAGGGATTGAGCACCCTCTTCCCTCACCCCCCCGGTGTCGCTGTCAAGACCAGTAAGGTCAACAGCATAGAAACAATGTCGAAAAAAAAAAAAAAAAAAACATTTCCGCCCTTATTTCGTCGATAGAGACTAGACGGATTGAGTTAGACTCGAGATAGACCAAGATGAACTCCAGATATGATGAGTTAGACTTAAGTTAGATTTGAATCGTAGATTAATGATAGGTAAGTGAATAATTTACATAATTTTAAGGAATTACCTAATCTAGAAGATTTATTGTTCGTCGGTAACCCCTTATACGATGCTTGCGAGCTAGAAGTGTGGCGATCTGAGGCAGCGAGGAGATTGCCTAACTTAAAGAAACTGGACGGAGAGACTGTTTTGAGAGAAGACGAAGCTCCTTTGACTGTCGTTGATAAAGAAGTAAGTATATTATGGTTCAAAGGCCATCGGTTTTTTATAGCTAGAAAGAACCTAGTGTCAAGACACTCCGTTTTATAATTTGATCGTAACTATAATTTTGTAAAAAAAAAATTTGCATATTGAAAATGTTCTTAGATTTATATATTACTAGCTGTGCCATCGACTCCGTGCGAATGGAATTCTAAAATAAAATTAATCTTAGTTACTCCTTATTGCATCAGTTATCTGCCAGTGGCACCAGTGGTACCGTCAAAATCGGTCCAGCCGTTTCAAAGATTAGTCGGAATAAACAGACACACAGACAAAAATTTAAAAAAATCTTATTTTCATATATGCACCCAGCATTCATACATAGTACTATACATTTAGTAAAAAGAGTTTATTTTAATATTGCAATCAGACTGAATTTTATTTTTTTGCATATATAAAGTCATAATAAGTGTTCAGATAATTGTTTAAATAGGAAAATATCATCACTTAGCTTTATTTCTGAGTAATCACGTATTAATGAAGTTTCGTTTGGACAAAAGGAAGAGGAAAGAGGGTACTCTGTCCCTGCGAAATACAAGCACTCCGTGGCTGCTTGAGCGTAGGTCAACGACCGCAAGGGCGCGCCCCCCGCGGAGCTCGAGCCTCGGCTTGCGTCGTCGACGGGCGGGGGAGGAGAAATTCCCTATGTAAAGAAACCGATCGCGGCGTGAAGTCACGACCGGCAAAAATTAGATTTCTACTCTAAGGGAGCCTAACAGTCCCTAACCGCTAGGCCCGGCCACGCCAACGCGCGGTCGGACCGTGACATAAGCTATACTTCGCCGTCTAAACCTACGACGGCGGTGTTTGTGTCGTGTGGTGTAATTTTTGTTTACGTATTTAGCGTTTGCTATCGTAATGACGTCACTTTGGTCAAGTAAGACGCTACGCGGGCGTCTAAGCAGGGGGTGCGCGGACGGGGTGTAATCACTCGCCCGTACGATTAAGGGGTTCGCGTGAGTATCTGCGCGCTCAAAGTAGCGCTTGGATAGGCCTTTGCAATACTCTTTGATCGATTCCAGTTCGAAGTCTCTGTGTAGATCTACGTTACGAACGTACCAGGGGCAGCCTGATGCGATTCGTAAGAATTTGTTTTGTACTTTTTGTAGGGGCTTTAAGTTAGTGTGCGCAAACGCTACACTAGCGTAGGTAAGTACGGGTCTTATACATGTTTTGTATAGTGTCAACTTATTTCTAAGTGACATTTTACTATACTTGTTTATTAGCGGATAGAGTCTGTAGAGATAGAAGCTCGCCCTGCTACATACTCTTTTGATGTGAGGCCTAAAGGATAGTTTGGAGTCTAGTGTTACGCCTAGATATTTAACCGGGGGTTCCCAGGGGATGGGCTTATCTAACAGGAAGATGGTAGAGACTTTTTCGTATCTAACGCCCGGGAATAATATCGCAGCGCTTTTCTCCGGGTTAACCTCGATTCTCCACTTGCGGTACCATGCGCCTAGCGCGTCAGCCGCAAGTTGGAGTCTCTCGGCTATAACCCAGGCGGCTCGAGAAGTAGTATAGAGGGCGGTGTCGTCGGCGTACATAGCTAGATGGACGTTTGCGATTTTAGGCATGTCGCTCGTGTACAATGCGTACAGAACAGGCGAGAGCGTTGACCCTTGGGGAACGCCGGCTCGGACGAGGCGGGGGGAGGAGAGAGTGCCTTCTAGTTTATAACGGAAGTAGCGATTCGACAGGAAGTCTCGTAAGATGAGAACGAGACTGTTTGGCATTCCAGCGCTTAGAAGCTTGAAAATCAAGCCGTTATGCCAGACTCTGTCGAATGCTTTCGCTATATCGAGAAAAATGGCTGCAGTGTTACTGCGACATGAGTTGTGTATATTGTGACGTCCAATGTGTTCTGTGAGGCGGTGCACTTGATGTACAGCGGAGTGTTTCTTACGGTAACCAAATTGCTCGTTGAGCAGTAATGACTTTGTCTCTCACCTCAAAGAGTCTAACGAGAATTATTCGTTCGAATATTTTACCTAGGCAGCTTAGAAGGCTGATAGGTCTGTAACTACTAGGGAGATTACGCGGCTTGCTAGGCTTTGGAATACCTATTATGATGGCTTCCTTCCACCGATCCGCGAAGGTGGAGGCTTTTAATAGAGTATTAAAAAAAATAACTAATAGAGTCACGAACTGGGCCGGTAACGTTTTACAAAATCTGTTAAAGAGACGGTCAGGCCCCGGGGCCTTCCTCTCTTTCAGATTTTTAATAATGTCATTGACCTCACCGGCGGAGGTCGGGCGAAGCGGTTCGCCTACGGGAGGTAACGAAGCCCAGTCTGCGACCCTTTCGTCCACCTGTGCGAGGTGTTGGGGGTCGCAGGGCTGATCGCTGGGGGAACATTGAGCCTCAAGACTGTCGGCTAAACATTCCGCTTTCTCGGTGTCATCGGCGGCAAACGAATTGTCGGGCCTACATAGAGGTGGCATAGTCGCGAGGTGGTCAGCACGAAAGATCCTCGACAGCGCCCAGAACGCCTGGTGCGATGGCGAGAGCCTTTCTAGCTTTCTTTCCCACGGCTCACCGCGGAGAAGCTCGAATTTATGTCGAACTTCCCTCCTCAACCTATTGAGCTCCCTACGATGTTGGTCGGTAGGGTACGAGTCGTGTAGTCGGGCTGCCGCGTTTTTACGCGTTATTAATCTCTTAAGTTTAGCTGAGATTTCAAATCTACCCGGAGGTAGATTTGGAACCTCTTTCGAACAACTTAAGATAGCCTCCTATCGCTAAATCTACTGAGTCGGTGATGCCGGGTACTAAGTCGTGCAAAGGTGATTCGACTGAACGAAGTAATTTATTTTACTTCATCCAGTCGATTATCGTTCGAGTCGCGGGGCCTGAGGGGCTAGCTGAACCTAGATTTACTATGACTGGACGATGATCTGAGTCTAGCTCGGATAGCGCTTCTATAGAGTGCTGCCGAGAACACATGAAGGAGATTGTTCAGTTACAAAAGAGGATCTATTAAATTTGCGATTGTAATCGATTAAATTGAAATTAAATTATAAAAAGCCGTTTAATGATATAAATCGAATTAAAGCAAATGTAATTTATTTTCCAGCCTGATGGCGGTGATGCTGTTGAAACTCTAGTTAGCGCGGAACCCAACGACTAATATTATATTTAAAATAACAAAATAAATTAAATTTGTTCTTAATATTATAATATGCCTATTATTTTATTTTAAATATATAGAACTACTCAATAATCTATGTGACTATGTGTAACTTCTAAAGTGAACAAAATTAATGAACTCATTTTAAATTTATAATTATTATTATTAATATCCATAATTTAAAAAAAAAATTAAAATTATATTTATTGCAAAAATATTGATTAGTAAATCTCTATTTTCTTCATGAGAATATTTTTGCTGCTTTGTTATACAAAGGTAGTCAAAAATCGGACGTCCAAGACAAATAATTAACTAATTTATAACTTGAACATATCTGATGAGTTAATTATTTAATTTCGGCGGACAATAATAATTACAAATTATTTAATATATATTCAATTAAATATAAAAAAAAACAATAATTTATTAATTTGAATATAATATATCTACATCAAAAGCAAAGCACAGTCTAAAAATAACGAAACTGTCACAATCAAATTAGACATGTCAAACGTCAATTGGTATCCAATAAAAAAAATATAAACGCTTTATTTATTATTGTTTCCACTAAACAATTTGTGTAAATTACATAAATAATGTCAGTTAAATCAACAAGAGAAGTTCCGAGACCGACATCGAACTTCCACAAACCGCTTTAAATGACCAAAAATTGTTTTAATTTGATAAATCTCGCGATGTTTTTAGATTTATAAGCGAACAACAAATATAAAATGTTACCAGTCGTGTTTAATATGGAAGCGAACCCAAATTCCACACAAAATTCTAGTTTCACTACGGTTTTCGACGAGAACGTTATTTTAAATTGCGTGAGGAGCAGAAAAAAAGTGAGTGAGTTGCCCAACTGCCCTGTATGTAGCTGCACCATAAGACATGGGGAGCTAGAAACCCATTTATCGTTAGAAGTGGACAGATTGAACAAGTTATCTAATGGTAGCAAAAGAAAAATAAGTGTTAACAGTCCAGTCCAGTCCAGTTCCAATCCAGTTGCTGGATCTAGCACTAATGTGGATATTGAAGAGGTTGATGTTAGTGGATGCTTCGGCAGTGATGTGTATCAGGTAAACTTTAAATTGGATTAGTTCTTATATAATAATATTTAATTAATTAAGTGGAATTTAGTGTTTTCTTTTTTTAACTTATAGTAAATGCTGATATAGTTTATTGAAGTAAATATAATTTGTGTTTTGGCATACAGTGTTGTGACTTATGAAATGATAGTTTAAATTATATAAACTATAAATAACTCAAAAACCTGTTTTAAGACATTTATTTATATTTAGATATAGGGAACCAAAACGGGTTTTAGATTTTTATAATACAGTGCAGTGTTGGGATATAACATAATTTTAAACTGAATAATCACAGAGTAATTTTAGCCACTGATTAGTAAATAAGAAGTGATTACAATCAGTGTCTTATGATGTAAACATAAAAATGCAATATCTCTAAAAAACAGAGAGTTGATTGAATTGATAATAGGTTATTTATCTACCATGGGGATACTATGTGGACATGGTCATGAAATAAAAATATAATATAATTACTATTTATTGTACACCTAAAGTAGATATAAAAAAATAACATAAAATAATAGATAAAGTAAATTATAAGGCAAGGCAAGAAATTATAGTATGTTATATTCAAATAAATGTTAGCACATACACATACATACATATATATAAAATAGTGAGATCTAAATAGAAGTAGTAAAGTGTGTAATGGCATAATGCAATAAACAAACAATAAATATTAATAATGTAATTAGTCTATACATCTAAATAATAGATATTGCTGGTGACTCAATTAGGCATTGTGTTAGAACTATGTGTCAGCTTTAAGCTTTTCTGTTGTGTTTAGTAAGGTAGTGAAAGAGAACCTAGTGTCTGGAGACTCTGTTCTTCAAGTACCACAAATCGAGACATTGCATGTTGAATGGCAGATCTACCTAATATATCAAAATAACATTTCTTAAAATTTTTATCTGTCTGTATGCTTGTTCTGGTCACAAGTGAGAATATAATTGTGTTCTCAAAGATATGAAAGATGTTTTTTTGACGTTTACATAATTCATAATTATTAATGTTTCTTTTTCAGCGTGTTCACACAAATCGCTTAAAGCGACTTCGGTCCCGGCGACGGAGCCCACCTCCTCAGCAAGGAGAGTGTCCCGTATGCAACGCTACCTTACCAGTATCCAGGTTATTATTATTACAACAACAAATGCTAACAACAAATTTAAGTTGTAATAAGCTTATAAGAATTTCGACGTAGCCGGATGTAGAACGCATGGCTTAGTGGTCAGAGCGCTTGAACGGTTTTCAAGAGGCGCAGGTTACGCTTTTTACCAAATGCATATGTGTACATATACCAAAATAACAATTGTCTGTCTGTCTGTTTGTTCCGGATAAACTCTGGAACGGTAGATCGATCGTGACGGGACTTTCACTTGCAGATAGCTTAGGGTTAGGCTAGTGACTTAGGCTACATTTATATTGGAATTTCACGGAAATTTGTAAAATTCCTTTACTACGGAAATGCTAACAACTGCATCAAGTAGTACCGCGGATATCTCCGCAGTATAGTGCGTGTCTAGTTGTGGTAGCGGCAGAAGCGCCGGTTTGAGTCCCGATACGTTCAAAATTTTGTGTTGTTTTCAAAATAATATATTATCAAACAGATTACAAAGGCACGCGATTAGATGTCTGAAGAGGACAGGAGCTGAAGTGGACGAGGATGTACCAGATAGCAGTTCCGAAGGCAGCATTGATGTTGAGGTGAGAGGTTCTTGGTTTTGGGGACAAGTTGTGGTTGCAGGTCTTGGTGAAATCTCGAAACTGTGCTGAGAGTGGAAAACGGAGTGTCTTGACACTAGGTTCTATCTGCCTGCCCTGCTGTGATGCTGGAAAATATTCATTATATTTTTTTACTCGACAATTCTCTTCTATTATATTTTTTACTCGACAAGTCTTATACGAAATATATATTATAATTAAAAAATGCCCGTCTTCTCACTTAAATCACTAAGTTTGCTTAAATTTATAATTCACATGGTTGTAACTTTTTTGTTGATGAACCAATTGCTATGCAATATTCATTAAATGTTAACGGAAGTTTACCACAATACAATAATTAATTAATTGTATTTAAATCGGTTAAGCCGTTTGAGAGATTAGCGTGCACAAACAAACAGACAAACAGAAAAAAAACATTTTTTTGAGTTTTATTACATTGATAAAAGCTTTCTTTTAGAAAGCTTCATTATTTAATATACAAATTTGTTTTCCGTCTCTTTCTAGCTTCAAAGAAATTATTTATATGGTAGTTCTTATAATATGGTAACAACAATAACAAGTTGTAACAAGCTTATAAGAATTTCAATGCTATATGACATACACAAGAGAAAATCCCACTACATAATTTTTTTTTAGATGTTTTTAATTTCTTTCGACTCTAGAACGATGAACCTGAGTCAGCATTTGGAGCTGAGTATAAATGGTGTGGAGAGTGGAGGGTGAGGGCTACTGCATTGCAAGAGACGGGTTCAATGCCAGGCACCTGTGTCCGGAGAGCATCCACCGATCATGCTTTAGTGAGTTTTTTCATACTTTATATCTATACTATAAAGAAACAGTTAAAAAGTTGTGTCATGTGCATTGAATATATTTACGGAAAAAAAAATTAGAGGTATCTAAAACGGTAATAAAATATGGATAGATGATTTTAAAAGTTTTGTCCGTCTGGTCTTGACTGTGTGTTTTTGTACGCACACATCTTTGAAACTACTGAACGGATTTGAATGAAACCTTTCTTGTTGTATAGCTTTCAAGCTAAGGCAGGATTTAGGCTACAGTTGCTATTTTGAAGAGTGAAACACCTTATGTAGTAGAACCATAATAGATCAGCTCTACTATAAGATGTAAGAAAATACCGTCTTAACAAAAGTTGTTTGGCCTGATGAGTATTTGAGTATTTTGGTGGGAAGGGTTCACTAATTCCACGCAAATGAAGTTGCGGGCAGCGACGAGTGTATATATATATATACCATAGTAACAGTCCTAATTGTGATAAATTTTTAATGGGTTATGTAACCAACATTAAATGGTGTAATTGTCCGTACTGTTCTTTGATCATTATCTTAGTTTTATTACTTGCAAAAGACACGGTAAAAGTTGGTTAAGTTAGGTTCAGACTTTTACCATTTAAGTTGGTAAATTTTAAAATAATATAAATATTAAGAAAAAAAAAATTAAAATGTTGGTTTTTCAGTGTGTTCTGTAAACGATGACGATGGTAGTGGGTTCGACACACACTCGGGGGGAGTTGAATTTAAGTAATTGTCATTTCTCCGCTCTGGTAAGAGGGTGCAATACGCAATGTCACATAATAATAATAAAAACTCTTTATTTACACATCTACAAATAGAAATAAAAACATGCGAAAAGAAAAAAAAACAAATGAATATACAAAGTACAAGCATACTAGTATAGTGTACATAAGGCGTACAATAGTACAATAGGCAATCTAATAACACATTGATATAATAATTGTTATATTTTATTTTATTATAATAAATTTTGTTTAAACATCTGTATTTAGTTAAATATAGCAATCGTGTCGCAGCGGCACAACGGTACGCTATGATTGCGGGTTCCCTCTCGGGTGTATGATTATATTTAAAAGAAGAAAAGCACGACGTTTATTTCCGCCATTCAATACGTGAATATTTGTCACTGGTTCTATCTGACTAGCCTGCCTTGCGGATTTTTTTTATTAATTTTATTTTATAATATAATTTATTCTATTTTGCTTATGAAAAGGATTTGAAGCTGTAACCTCTTGGCGAATTAATATAAAAAAAACATATTTAGAAATTTTTTTTTTTTCAGCTGCCGCTGAACCCGCGCCTCTTGAAAACCGTTTATCCGTTCGTTGTACGGTTTTGTAAATATATGTTTATCAATCTCATCAGCGTGTGAATAACACATTAAAAGAATGTTAATTTATTTATTTAATTTTAATTCTGCTACAGGTGGTAGACGGTGATGAAGATGCAGAGCTGTATGGACCTCCACAATACTCTCCGTCGAGGATAGCGCCAGATGTGAGTAGGCGGAGAGAAATTAGTGTCAAAGCACGAGTGCTTCTCCCACTTTCCCTCTTCTCCCTCTTCTTTCTACCTGTTAACAGAGCGGTGGAACATAAGCGTGAAACATTTTTAGATAATATATATAAAAATTTGAACGTAACGGGATTCGAACCCGCGTTTGTTGTTTATCGTCCAAGCGCTCTGACCGCTAAGCCATGCGTTCTACATCCGGCTACGTCGATACTCTAATACGCTTTTACAACTTACTTTTGTTGTTAGCATTGTTAGCATTTCTGTAGACTCTTTCTTCCCTCTTCTCTAGAATCCCGCTGCGTTGAAATGCACACTTAGGCACTAAGCGCTTTAAAGTGTGTGAATATATATATATATATATATATATATATACTTTTTTTTGTTGGAGCTATAGTGAATTGTAGTCTACAAGTAACGGTACCTATATTGGAGGGATTGTGTTATATATACATCTATTCCGCCATTTTGTGGCGGCGGCCATTTTAGGCTTTTTTTGTTGTTATTATAATTTAAACAATTTACTTATTTTAAATAAGTTTTTATATTAGTTTCACCTGTATCAATGTTAGACAATTTTACAGCGTTATATTGGTACATTTTGTGTGGTTTGATTTGCTTGAAAATGAGCACCCGTGTCCGGATCCGATGACAATACAATATTGTCATAGCGTGCACGAAGGAGTACTATACAGCGTGTTTATTTTAGTTTAAAAAGTATTTTAAAGATTTTGATGTGTATATATTTTTAATTTGTTTTTTTTTGTATTTCACTTTCTAGGCGGAAATACCACTTAATATTGAAGAGATGGAAACACAAGAACATCAGAATGACTCTGTAGATGTGAAGTCCAACGGTATAGTGGAGGCCAGCGCTGAGGTATGTGCCAGTTCAAATATATTTTGGATACCCCTCCAGCTGATCTCCATCTTTTAGTTACTAGTTTAATATCCGTATTTTTCTTCCTTTAAATAATGTATTTATATATATGACATCTCTATAATAATAAAGAAAGCTGATTAAGGATGACCCGTGGATTTTCTCTCTTTCTAGAAATTGGCTATTAAATTGTCGTCTCTTTCTAACATTGTTGTAGGAAGGTTTTATTTATTTACTTATTAATAATTGTTACACAATAAAAATACAGATAATATACAATATGATAAACTTAAAAACTATGTGTACTAAAGAAAGCTCTAATGTAGTTGCGCACACATTAGCTGTTTCTTTCTAACAATTATTTTTCTTTAATACACTTATTTATTATCCATCTCTATTTAGAGTTAAAGAATGTATTTATAAATGTAGTTAATATAGTATTTATAAATGTATTTATGAATGTATTTATGAATGTATTTATAAAGTTTTGTCGCTTTTTTTATAATTTGTATGTATGTTAATAAATTATTAATAGTTATTATTTTTATAGTAAATATTGTTGTCTCGATTTCGTGAGTTGCGTGAAGAACAAAGTGTCTTGACACTAGGTTCTCTCCGACTACTCTGCTATGCGGAAAAAAGCGTGAAACTGATGAAAACAAGTCTATTAACATAACAGATGGGAGATGTACAACCATTTTGACCGTTTAGTACATATATATGTTCTTCGGTGTTTTATTGTATGTTATTTTTTTTTCAGACACGGATACAAGCATTGAAAGCAAAAATCAAAGATTTGGAAAGCAAACAAAACTCCTCGTTGGAAGTGAGTCGTTATTAATATTTTTATCATCTATTATGTATTTGGTACATAAAAAAGAAACCTTTGAACACCATTTTACGTAAATAATTGTACAATGGAATAATAAATGATGGAGGAGTAATCAATTTGGTATATTTAAAGTTTATATATAGAGAAGTGTGAAAAGCAATTTTCTTTTATTTATTATAATAATGTTTATTACTCAACACAATCTAAATTATCAATTAAAAAAGATTTTTTTAAAAAAACCAATTACGTGTTCAGAGCTCGCCACCAGAGGCTTATAAATTATAACGTATTGGGATTCGAACCCTCTCCTCTCGCGCCCTACTACAACTAGATACGCACTATACAGCTGCGGAGATACTCGCATACGCGCATTACAACTTATTATAGGAGATAGAGCGCGTGGCTCAGTGGTCGGAGCGCTTGGACTTCGAAACAAGAGGAGCAGGTTCGAATACCACTGCTTTAAAAAAATTTTATAAGTTTTCTTAAAATATTTTTGTTATACCAAAAACTGTGAATAACACTTTATAATATTAAATTGAGTTTTCATTGTGTTTTTTCCAGGCAAAGTGTTTGATCTGTCTTGGTGGGTACATCTCTCCAGCAGTGTCTATACAATGCTGGCACGTTTATTGTGAGGTGAGTCCTTTTTCTCTACTAAAAGAAGATTTGTCTTTGTCTCTTTCTAGTGTTAAAGAAAATAATCCTTTTGTCTTTTTCTGACATTTGATGTTTCTAATATTTATTTTTAAAACACAAGTTTTAAGTCATCTTTTGTATGCTAGCTTATATTGTAGCTTCTATTTCTTAAACAAGGTATTTTGTGTATTAATAGATTTTTGGTATTTTTCTAATGTCAAAGGAAATTGTTAATGTAATAGTTCTATCTCTTTCTAACATTGAACTAACTACATCCATATATCTAAAAAAAATAATTATTTATTATATATTAGCAACATGTAAGGATGCGTCACTATATCACTATTTATTTCAGGTTTGTTGGCTTCAGTCACTTAGAGCGAAGAAAATATGTCCACAATGCAACGCCATCACGACTACCGATCACCTGAGAAGGATATATATGTAAGAGCGAGAGGGATATATACACTTTGTATGCGGTAGACAGAGACAGGTGTAGCCGTTCGTTACTGTTAGACAGAGAGAGGGTGTGTGATGGGAGAGAGCGTTTTAATTCGTTTTTGATTTTAAATTCCATATTTTTTTCGGCACATTCATGTTATTTGAGTCTGTAGTTAGTTCTCTTATTTATTTGTTTTGTAGCTTCTTTGTCTTTTTTTAAATTACCATACAAATGTAAATATAATCCTAATATAATATAATAAAATTTCTATAAATAAAATAATATATATTATATTATTTATAGAAATTTTATTATATATATATATATTAAGTTCAATAAAACGCTTAATTATATGTTATGTTTCAAATGGGGATTTTATCTGTGACATTTGAAGTTGTCGTTGTATATTTAAATTAAATTACTAATATATTAGTCACATATTGGTTTTCTTTGCATATATATGTGTATTGTTCGTATCTCCTTAAATATAAATTATAGTATATAGTTATAATTATTAGTTACAAATTAGATTTTGTATTAGAATTTTTTTATTTTTAACATTTTCAAAGTGTTATTCACACACTTAGGAAATTGTAAAACAGTAAAATTTCAAATTTAATAAAGATGAATCTGAAGTTTACAAGTAAAAACTTCAAGAACCGTCGGCTTCCAAGAGGCTCAAGTTCGAATCCCGCTGTGTTAAAATTTTTGTACGTTTTCTAAAAAAAAAAATGTTTTTTTTTGTAACTTTGTCATTTATAAGTTTGAAATTTATCTTTTTTCAAGAATAAATAATTGGCGGTTCAGAATCTAATTTATAAGTAATTATAAATTTTAATATTATCACAAATATTACAAAAATAGTATAATATTTCTAAATCAATATCAATTATAATAATAATAAATATCGAATTTCTTTTTGTTTGACTAAAATAATAAAATTTAATTTTATTAAATTTTGTGGTTTTTTGTTGCTCAAATCTATTAATATAATGGACATTTATTTGAATGGTTGTGAATATATGTTTTAAGTATTGATGTTTAATTATTAAATAAATACATTACTATAAGAATGTATTCAACGCGAGTCGCGAGTTCAAATACGAAGAACAAAATATTTGTATAAAAGTGTATGTAAAACACATGGTAGTGTAATATTTATTTTGTGCTGACTCCAGTGTTTTTCCTTCTGGTATTAATATAGGAGAGAAAAGCGCCTAGGGCTTCGACACTACACTCTCTGTCTATCGAACAAAGTGACTAGAATTAATTTGGTTTAATTATAATGTAATAAAAGTTTTTAGTGCAAAGTGGTGTAACTATATATATATATATTATTTCTTCTTCATATGTATATTTTGTGATAAATTACTTAATATGCTGTTTGATTTACACTTTTTTTGTTGTGATTTTTTATCTTTTTATTACGCAAGGCGCGGCGTTGAGTTCCGCCACTTCTTGCCACTGGGTTCTCTCTCGCTATACGGGATCGCTTGAGTTACACCACTTTGCATTATATCTCTATATATATAAGTGAAGAAATGGACGTAAATGTTTAAAACGACTGCCTTTTAAGAAGTTTGTACAATAATAAATAACTTAGAATATTTACTGTGTAAATAAAAAGTATTTTTTGTATGTATTTCAATTTGTTTTATTTAATTTAATTCCTTTAATGATATGAAATAAACGCTTAATTTTAAAAGAGTCAAAATTGCATTTAAAGCGGTTTTGCCGTTCCTGAGTTTAGCATGCACAAACAAACAGATAAACAGAAAACAGACTAATTCTAAATCATACATAATATTTATACCTGTTTAAATGTTTATACGTTTTCTAAAAATATGTCATTCTCCTGAATGTAAATGGAACCCACAACAACACGATTACCTTTAAACCTTTTTATAAGTTGTAATAAGCGTATAAGAATTTCGACGCAGCTGGATGTAGAACGCATGGCTTAGCGGTCAGAGCGCTTGAACGGTTTTCAAGAGGCGCGGGTTCAAAAGCCACTGCTTTCCAATTTTTATACGTTTTCTAAATATGTCTTATTTTGTTTTTGATTCTGTTGTGTGCAATAAAGTATATTCTATTCTATTTTAAATTTGAAAAAATATACAATAATACACTTTTAAAACCACATTCTATGCATTTCCCTTGAACCACTCTCTATCTATGCCTCTGCCCGATTATAAAAAAAAAGGAATTAAAAAAAAAACAACAACAGTCACATATAATTTATATTTATTAAATTACTATAATACTGTATCGACGACTCAGTTTCGACGTAGCTCGATAATTACGTATAGCTTAGTTGTGTACAGAGAGCGTTTGGACTAACAAATGGCCCGGGTTCAAATCCACCTTGACCACATAATCGTATGTTTCTCAATTTTATATTTTATTAAACACAATTATTATATTACAGGTTTTGGCTTTGACTAATATATAAAAATTCATGCAGTAAGTTCAAAAAAGACTAAGAACCTGTAAAATTACAATTTTTATTGAATTCTCCAACGGTAAGCCATACGTTCTACATTCGGCAACTTATTTTTGTTGTTAATTATCTAATTTTTATGCTTTAAACTCGTCTTCACTTTTCGCATTATGTCTACACCAGTGATTCCCATACTTATGTTTTTGTTTTTAAAACTATTAAAAGTCTTAAAAATAAAAACTTAAGTTCAAAATTATTTGTATTTGTTGTAAATATACGTTATACAAAAAAAAACTTTATAATAAGCAATATGAGGATACGTAAAAAAATTTCGAAATTTTCTTATCCAAAATGTGTGAAAAGCATTTAAAAAAATATTGAAGTTTTATGATTTTTGGTAATATATATTAATTTGATGTTATCAGCGGGAAAACGACATGGAAAAGACGTAGCCAGATGTACAACGCATGGCTTACTTATCGGTCAGAGCGCATGGACGTTGAACAAGAGGCGCGGGTTCGCTTCCCATTGAGTTGTAAATGTTTATACCTTTTTCTAAAAAAACTTATTTTTGTTATATTTATTAGAAACAATATTGCGTCACATAAAATTGGTTGTAACCAGTGGTCTAAGTGCGATAAAAAATTTAATACAAATTCAAAATATACATTTACAATGGGAATTTAAATTAATATTAAAAAAATATAAATTTAAAAACCCTCTTAATAGAAAAAAAACTAAGCATCACATGGTGGTGGCGCTGAAGAGAGGAGCTCGAAGCAAGCCTGTGACTTACTAAGCCCCTCACTTTGTCACATGTCACTTTGCGCACTCACTTGACACTTGACTTCACTATACTCTATTCTGGACGTAATCACTAAAATTACTAACAACGGGCGTCGGTGTAGAGTCGGGGTTATCGTGAGTTCGACTGCGCGGTATCTTTAGATGCAGCGCGCGCACATGCGAGTGCAGCGAGTTAGACTGGCTGAAGCGTTTGTTGCAGATGTGACAGCCGTAGGGCTTCGCCCCCGTGTGCACCTGTGGGCATGTGTACAGTTAGAGGGGCGGTGTGTGTGTCCCCACACAGGTGCTAGTGCGCTACTCACCCGCAAGTGCCTGGTGAGCGCGGGGCGCTGCGCGAAGGCGCGCGGGCAGAGCGCGCAGGCGTGCGGGCGTTCGCCGGTGTGCGCGCGCGCGTGCGCGTGCAGGCGCGAGGCGCGTGCGAAGGCGCGGGGGCAGAGCGCGCACGCGTAGGGCTTCTCGCCTGTGTGGCGCCGCTGGTGGTAGCGCAGCGACGCCGCTGACTACCAGTGGAGAGGAGTCTTTTATTAAGTTACTTTTAATTTAGGTATTATTATGGATTGTGTTAATGATGTTTGTGTTTTAAATGCGTCACCAAATACTTCAAAAGAGAAAACAAAAATATTCTTTATTCAAATATTACAAGCACTTTTGAGTAGTCAATCATCCTTGATTTTACTTCTTACCGAAATCAGATAATCTAGAATCAGTAGTATCACTGAACTGGCTTTCATATATTAACCTACAATTATCTTCATATCTAACTTTAAGGATATACGTTTTTAATGCAAACAACATAGGTTATATTGTACTGTTTACAAATGATAAGTATTTAATATTCTAAGCTGATAGAAACCAACAGTACTATGGCGAAGTGACTAGTGTATTATCCCGTATTCTTCTGTGGCTTATAATCTTATGTTAAATGCCAAGAAAACTAAATTTATTTAACTTTCATTACTCTAATGTCGCAAATGTATAAAGTAAATATTACACACAACCATCCATGTGTTTACCATACACTTATGTGTAAAGTGACGTACACGTTACCAATAACAAATAACCACTAACATAAACAAGGCTCACTTCACTTAAAAAATTATATAAATAAAATACAATAAATAATACAAATAATACATAAATATATGAGACCATCGCGTCGCAATGGGACACCGTCTGGCTGCATACCCGACGGTTATGGGTTCGATACACGCTCGAGGGAATGATTATAGTTAAATTAGTTTCATTTCTCTGCTCTGGTTACAAGACAAAGCGCGGCGTTGAGTTCCGCCGCTCAACATGCAACGTCTCAGAGTCATAACACTAAGTTCCCTTTGACTAACCGATTTAAAAAAAAATTATAAACAAGTTAATATAATAACGTGTTAATAACACGCCAACGTGAAACTTACCGTGCACTTCTTCCCGCAGATCTCGCAAACTATATTCTTGTTGTATTTCAGACCGAGGTGCATTCTCCGTATGTGATTTTGTAACTTTGGACGACTAGAGAAACTTGCCTTACACTAATAAATTATATAAATATTAGTATATAAGTGATAGTTTCGACGCCATCGTGGCGCAGTGGAACATCATCTGACTGTAAACGCGATTGCTTGTGGGTTCAATTCTCATTTCCGCTCCAACTCGAGTATTGATTATATTTAAATTATTATAATTCTTCCGCTCTGGTAAGAAGATAAAGTGCGGCGTTGAGTCTCGCCACCCAACACACAATGTCTCGACTTCGGACGGTGCGTGGAGAACGGAGTGTCGTGAGACTAGGTTCTCTCTGACTACCAAGGTAGTTACCAAGTTATGCGGGAAAAAATGTGAAGCTGCTTAAAATATTAGTAATTTTAAAAGATTTCTCAGTGTTATCTAGAAAAAAAAAACAGTTAAATATCTTTAGTAGTATTGTAAACATAAGATGGCCGCCGCTACAAAATGGCGGACTCCATATGTTTTTTAAAACGTCTAGCTTATTTAGGTAGAAGAACAGAAAAATATTATTTCGCATGAACAAGAAGTGTAGAACGCCAATATGTTTCATAATTAAGCATTACAAACACATTGAACTAACATAATAAATATTACACATACTACCATGTGTTCGACATACACTTTTATATAAAGTTTCCGCGTAAACGGTTTGATCAGATCATATGCAACGTCTCGTACTTTTAATCAATTTAATACCTACTGTAAAATAAAACAACTGATTAAGTTATTGTACTAGAGCGAACTCCACACTACGTGCCAAAGTATAGTATCAAAAGTTAGTTGTGAACACACACTCAATATTCAGTTAGTAAATATGTATGTACATTTCAAACACACACTTAAAATTTATGTGTTTTTAAAGTTACACAAAAGCTATCTTTAATTTTTACCATATCATACTCACACGCAGGCACAAACACAAATATATTTTACGCAAATGAAGAAATAATCAAAATGTACAAGAACAAGGCGGCTTTATCACTTAAAGCGACACACACTTGAAGCGGTGAGTTTAATGTGTAAAACGCACGCTCACTCACCTGGTCGCAGTGCAGAAGCACAGCGGGTGCCGTTGCGGGGGCGGAGTCCGGGGGCAGCGGGGGGCGGAGCGCCCGCGAGTGTGACCGCGTGTGGGTCTCCCGCATGGTGGGTAACACCTTCGCACCGCATATCGTGCATTCCGAACTATTGGTAAAGAACAGCGAGGACTTAGTGATGGGACACTACGTAATGGATGTTGAGTTTTTTTTGTTATGTCGTAATGAGTCCACTATTATTTTTGAATTGAAAATAATTAAAATATAATATAGATTAAGTAAGTATAAACTTATTTTTAACGTTCGGAAATTGAAAAACATTTTTAGAAAACCTCTTGGAAACTGTCCTAGCCACAGGTTCGAATCCCGCTGCGTTCAAATTTTTCTAATGTTTTTATACGTTTGTAATGTTGAGTAATATATGTATGTACACAATTTTTAAAACAAATAAATTAAATTGTATTGTGTCAAATGGCACACTTTGTGTAAACGAATAAGAAAAATGGAAACAATTAGAAATATTACCATTCTCAGAATAACAAATGTACTCGTATGTATGTGTGTGAGAGATGTCGTCTTGATAAATATTGTTGATAAATATCGTGATAATTATTCATTTGTGTGTGTGTGTGTATATGTGATATGTACTTACTCGCCATTATACAGGGTGTGTCGCCTCGACGTGAGCAAGTGTCGGACACGGGCGTTGCTATTCACGAACACTATACAGCACACGTTGCAAGTGCGCTCACTCTCCGGCTCCGAAGGGGTCTCTTGTTTCTAGAATATAATATGTTTAATATGTTCACTCTGTAAAAACACTTCGATCAACAAACAATTCAAGGCAGCATTCAATTTCAAAATGACAACACGCCTTGAGAAAGAAATGCTCGCTCCAGCCTATTTCGAAGGTATCGTTGTCACTAATAGATTTAGAACTTTATTGAACCGGTGGTAAATTAAACTTGTGACTTGTGACGTTCAAACAATTAAGCATGTTTCTTCTTATTTGGAATAAAATTATTTGATTTTGATTATTGATTCCATTATTTGAGTCCTATAATATACTAGAGGATATAAAATAAGAATTTAAATATTTTTACCATTTATTCTTCTTTCTCGTCAGTGTAAAATGAATTTAACAAATTGGTTAACATTACTGTAGAGAGATTTTTGGAAGTGTCTGTTACCCAAAAAATATTTTACAAACAATCGCGAATGCTATTTGTGAAATAAAATATTTACACTACTAATAAAATTCGAAAGGGTTATTTCACACACTCAGAAAAATGAAATATATTTTTTAGAAAACGTACAAAATATCGGGACTCCACGCAGACGGTTGTAAAACGCATTATTTATGAAATAAAATGAATACTAAATGTTAAGGGAAGCGGACCAAAACACTTTAACCAATATAGCCAAAACTTAATTTAAATCGGTTAAGCCGTTTGTGAGATAAGCGTGCACAAACGCATATTCACAAAAAGAAATACAAAAAAATATTGTTTTGATAAATGCCCCCATTTCTTATATCTTTCATGAACAGACAGCGAACAGTTACATTTTTATTATAGGCATGAAACGATGCTTGTGAGACGGGCGTTAATAATTGCCACACAGTTTTAAACTAAGTTTTAACTTTAGTTAATTATCGTTACAATATGTTATAATGAATTTATATTATTATAATTATTATTATCTATAGAGGCAGTACGGAGTGTTTCGACACTAGGCGCTCTCTATGCCATATGAGACACGAGGGGTGATAGGTAAATATATAAAAAATAACTTATATAACATACTGAAAAATAATGTTACTAGTCATTTTATCGAGTGAGAATCGAACCCACAACAACCGTGTTAAACATTATCAACCAAATATTTTATTATTAATTATTAGTTTTCATAATAATGTGAATTAAATAAAAAAATCTTAATCTTTATGAATAGATTCCGCTACTCACATGTCACAAAATCGATAATAAAAACATCGATAAGAAAAACAAAAAGATCTAAAATCAATTAACTATATGAATAGATATTGGTTGCGATTGATGTGGATCTCAAGGTCTGTGACAAAGCAAGGCGGTTAGTTCCACTACTAAAATATTTCAAATATGATTATAAGCTACAAAAAAACAGTGAAAGACAAAGAAAAGGATATAAACCTGGAACCTATGTGACTTGCTCATATGCATAAGCAGTCCGTGCCCGCGCGAGAACGTGTCCCCACAGAGTGGGCACGCGCGCTCCCCCCCACCACCGCCATCGTCTCCCACCCCCACGCCCACGCCGGCTGAGCATCGCCTCGCGTGGGACAACAACGAAGTGGGCTTACTGATTGTGGGCAAAAATATCTCATTCAATATGGAGCCCAAATGTTTATTTATTAAAAAAAGAATACAGTTTTATAAATCACTAGCGCCCAGCTCGCTTTCTCGGCTTTGTCTAAGTAAACTACGCGACTAAACTATTTCGTTTTTACTTACATAATTTAAATTATTGTGACTTTTTTATTTATAAGCCGATTGAAATGAAATAAACACTAAATATTAAGAGAAGTTTACCAAGATATTTGTACATAACATATTTGTGGTATAATTGCTAGGCGAAGGTCACACGTTCAATTTTCGCTCAACACAATGTTTATTGTAAAGGAAACACCTTGGACAAATACTTTTTATGAAAATTACACAAACGAAATAGTATAGGATTTGCACATTATATAGATATGGAGCGCAGAAAGCTAAAATGATCAATAATTAACCTAGAAACATATAATTACTTTTTAATTATGTGTTTGACATACACTTGTAAACAAACTGAACTGTACACGATGCTATGGCAACGCGTATTTTTACGTTACTAGTACAATAAACAGATTTACATTATACCAATAGCCTCGTACCAATATATATTACTCACGTAAAAACTTGTCCACAAGGCCTACAGGGATATGTGTGACCGTTATGCCACTGCTCATGGGCCTTTGCTTGATGTCTACAGAAAAAAAAAATTGTAAAAATGTCAAATTATCGGCAATTAGACAGAGACCTCAGTGACTCCATTCATCCACGCACTGCCTGAATCCAAGACATTGTGTGTTGAGAGGCGGAACTCTACGCCGCGTTTTGCCTTCCTTGTGATCAGAGCGGAGAAATGAAAATAGTATTAACATAATCATTACCCCGAGTGTGTCAGTCAGACACTGTCACACTGCGCCAAAATGACCTAAATATAGTAAGTTTTAAACTTATAATAACAATATCACAAAGCTAGATAGGTACATCTATCTATCAATTTAAGAAAATATTGCAACAAATATTTGACGCACTTCTTATAATTTATTTTGTTTGTGATTAATGATTAAGAAAGGCATATTTAGAAAAGGTATACAAATTTTAAAGCAGCGGGATTTGAAGCCATGCGTTCAACATCCGGCTTTCTACGTCGAAATTCTTATACGTTTATTGCGACTTATATTTGTTGTTAGCATCTCTGTAGAGAGATTTTTACACATTTCTGCTACCCAAAGATTATATGATTAAACGAACAATCGTTTGGCAAGAGACTGCGCCGTCTTCGTTCTACATCCAGCGATGTAGAACGCATGGCTTAGGGGTCAGAGCGTTTGGACGGGAAACAAGAAGCGTGGGTTCGAATCTCGCTGCATTCAAATATTACCTAAAAATATGTTTTTCAATTACTTAAGTGTTTCAACCACTTTAAAAATGTAAAAAAA
The DNA here is from genome assembly GCA_038994665.1 of Podotricha telesiphe. Classification (NCBI taxonomy): domain Eukaryota; kingdom Metazoa; phylum Arthropoda; class Insecta; order Lepidoptera; family Nymphalidae; genus Podotricha; species Podotricha telesiphe. The sequence continues at coordinate 205,957 of JAOYRR010000462.1, forward strand.
TGGACAACAATTTGCGTGTTCATTTATATTTCATATCTCTCATGTTAACTAATTTCATTTAATTTAAGTAAAATCGAACATCTGTAAAAAAAATTACGATAATATACGTAGGCAGCACCGATATGTTGTGTAATTTAGTGTAATATAAAGAAAACAAATGACAAACTTGGTGCGCGAGTGGTGCGGGCAGCGCGCGCACGCGTACTTGCGCGCGTGCGTGCCCGCGTGCGCGGCGAGGCGCTTGCGCGACGTGTAGCGCAGGTGGCAGAGGGGACACGAATGCGCACCACTCATCTACTCGGCAGAGTTCAAATTGGGGGTTTACAATGCAACTTTGAATTTTTCTAAAATAACTCATTAAATTTGAATGTAATTTTTTTTTTCAGCTTCACGCTTTCTTCCACGTAGCAGGCTAGTCGTGGTAGATATAGACTAGAGTCAAAACGCTGATATTAGGACACTGTCGTCACTTTTCGCCCAAATTGCGTATTTGGGGACGTAACTAAACGCCGCGCTTTCTATTTTTCACCAGAGCGGAGAAATGATAATAATCATCGTTGGTTATACCGAGTGTGTATCGAACCCATAACTATCCTACTGCGACACGATGGCATCTATATATAATACATACTAGCGACCCACACGCGGCTTCACCCGCGTGAACTTTAGCTGTTTTGTATATTCGGCGGCCTTTTACTAAAACAGTAACATTTCTGGGAAAAATGCCTATTTTCATTCCAAGACCCTCAAGCAACTTTATATAAAGTTTCATCACAATCGGTTCAGCGAATTAGCCGTGACGTGACAGACAGACAAACATACCTCATCATGTTTTTCTTTATGCCTCTCAAACGCTATCGGATCTACAAAGCCTCTGTAACACAAATCACATTTAAAGGGTGAATTCAAATAATTCTCCGATTTGGAACGTTCTAGCATTTCCAATTTTTGTTGTTCCTCATCCAATATTATTTCCTTTGCATCCACTTCTGTTTCTAAAAAAAAAACATAAATTTTAAATTGCGATGGTCCTGAGTTCTGTACGCGCTCGGGGGAATTATAATACCTTGATTACAGTATATACGCCATTGTGGCGTTGTATAACAGCGTCTGAATATAAACGCTATTGGTCGTGGATTGAATTCCCACTCGGGGGGAATGATTATATATAATTTATCTGCTCTTGTGAACAAGACAAGGCGCGGCGTTGAGTTCCGTCACTGCACAACACACAATGCTTCAGATTCGGGAAACATATAGAAGTAGTAGTATATATAATAAGTGAAAAACTGAGTGTTTTGACACTAAGTTCTTTCTTAAACTTATAACCCCACTCTGGTGAGACAAAGTTCGACGTTGAGTACCGCAATACAGCAGACAATGACACCTAATTAGGCAGAAATAGAAATACTTACGTCGCCTATATTTCCTTACATTCTCCACTTTCTTTTCTTTAGCCTTCTTAATATTTTTTTTTATACTAATATTCACTAATGGCAAGTCATCTTCAGAATCAGATATATTGGGTTCGTCTAAATTCGTATTAATATCATTGTCTAAGTGCGCATTTACATCGTCGTCTAGCTGGTATTTTATTTCGTTGTCTAAGTTAGTTTTTTCATCGTTGTCTAAGTCAGAGAAAGAGTCATTTATATCTTCAGTTTCAGTATTCACTTGACTTGTAAGAGCTAGAAGGTGTTAAGTATTATATTATAAGAATAAAATAACTCAATAATGAAAAATGTTTTTAGAAAACGTATAAATAATTGAATGCGTCCATGAACGCAAGGCTTAGCGGCCAAAGCGCTTGGACGGTTGGTTTCCAAGAGGCGCGGGTTCGAATTCCGCTGCGTTCGAATTTTGTATACGTTTGTATACTAAACATGTTTTTCAACACTTTAAAAAATGTTAAAAGAAATAAAGTTTGTCTACTATATATTTTAGTAGAAGTGTTGAAATTTAATATTTCTCTATATATCTCTATACAAATAAATTAAATTAATTAAATAAATATTACACACACTAAAAATGTGTGTTGACATACACTTTTGTATAAAGTGAAATGCACATTGCTAAAGCAATAAAAAAGTTCTTATACTATTTTTATAAAATACTACAATTGTATAATTACTTAGCTGTTGTCTAAATTATAATAAAATTACCTATATGTTGGATGTCTTGTAAAACTTCATCATTTTCTTCAACTTTAATTTCTGTCTCGCTACAGTCTGTAGGATTTAAGCTAATGTTTATAATCGATGATTTTGACAGTTTATTAAAATTTAGCGGGTGATTTGGCTGAAATTAATTAAAATTATTATTAATTAAGGCAGAGACATCCTAGTTTCAAGACACATCCTAATTTTAGACATTACCTGCTGCTAGGTGACGGAATTCAACGTCGCATTTTACCATACAATTACAAATTACAAAGGATGTTGTGTGTTTTACAAAACCATTGTGTTCACCTTTTTTTAAAGTGTTATTCACACACTTAGGAACTTTAAAAACATATATTTAAAACAACGTATAAAAATTTGAATGTCAAGATCTCCCTACAGAGATGCTAACAAATATAAGTTGTAATAAGCATATAAGAATTTCGACGTAGCCGGATGTAGAACGCGCATGGTTTAGCTATCAAAACGCTTGAACGGTTTTCAATAGGTTCGGGTTCCAATCCGTCTGCTTTCAAATTTTTATGTTTTTTAAATATATGTTTTTCATTGTGTTCAAATTCAACACAGTCAATAATAGATCAAAGAACCTCTTAAGTCTACAAAGAAAGGGCCATTTCATGGGATGTTAAGGTCTGTTATCTTATACTGATATATTTATTAAGACCGCCACAACAACACAACTTTATTCAGCTTCACACTGATTCCCGCATGGGGGACCTACTGTTAAGACACTTCGTTCTACACTTTGGCGTGTTGAATAGTGGAATTCGCAGCGCATTGTCTTGTCTCTACAGTGGAGAAATGAAAATAGCTTCAGAATCTCATTTTTTCCCCCATACAGTCGTTGAGTGGCGGAACTCAACGCCGCGTTTTATCTTAGGTACCAGAACGGATTCATTAAAATATTTTAATATATAATCGTTTCACTGAGTGCGAATCGAAACCACAACCAACCGGGTTTACAGCTGACTGTAAACCACCATGTCATCTAAATGAACGAAATTAAAAAAATATATATATAATCATTCCCCTGAGTCAGGACTCAAACCCACCACCATTGCATAACAGACAGACGCTGTCACACTGCACCACAATGGTCTCACCCTTTCTTTAAGTAGAATATTTAAATTCACTTACCTCTTCACTACAGTGTACAGCTTCTTTTAATAACTTATTGGCAATAATTGCTTGTTGTCTCAGAATATAAGACTGTTTCAGTCTCGCAATACAAATATAGCAAATTTTCTGAACCTCTGAGTAGTTTAACTGTAATAAAATACATATATTATTGTCAACAGTTTTTAAAGTGTGTGAATAACACACTAAGAAAATTAAAAGGAACATTTTTTATTTCATTTAAGTGGGTGAATAATACCTTCATTAAATATTATATAAATAGCATTCTCTCTCACCAAAAGCATGGTTATAGAATAATCTTTCTGTGGCATAAATTTAAACTAAAGAGATATTAACAACAAAATTAAGTTGAAACTAGTGAATAAGAATGTATGTAAAACACATTGCTTAGCACGGTTGCATGTGCACACACAGGTGCTTGTACGTTTGCCATTAGTTCAAATTTTTATATATTTTCGAAATATTTATTTTTAATAAATATGTAGTATAAATTATTTAATAACACTTATTTATTATATTATTTAAATAATAGAGGCAAGGGCTTGTGGCACACACTGTAAGCCTGATAATTGTGGGTTTCACACTCAGGGGAATGATTACATTTAAATTATTTTCAATTACTAACTTTGCTAAGACGAAGTGCAGCGTAAAGTTACGCAACTTAAAGAATATATTATTATAATTCTAATTGACAGAATTTTATAGGTAACACTTAAATTATAGATTCTAAAAAATATTATGTAAAGTTTAATACAATTAAAATATAAACTTACTTCAATATCGGTTAATTTCTCAAAAACTGCTCTCAATGGAGAATTGTATAAAGAAAATAAAAGTAAATCTTGACTTAAGCATATTCTGCAGATACTTTGACTCATATTATGTTTTGTCTTCATTATTATGGCTGTTATTTAATATATTTATATAATAAATAATAATGATTAAAAGAAATTATTAAATAAATAATTAACACTACATATAAGATGAAACTGTCATTTTTAACTGATGTTTTTTACATATTCACGTAAATACTTAGTATTCAGTTACTTAAGTACATTGTTTTCATTTCAATTTAATATTAAGTCCTACTAACTAATATATTATTTAAAAAATTGACAGATATATAAACCATCATTAGTGAAGCGAAAGTACTCTAATCTCGAGTTGTATCGAGTTGAATTAACCAACTCGATATAACTCAAGTAAGGAAATAATATATGATCTCGATATATCGCTTCTACACAATATAATCGATAAACCTAATATCGATATGTACAATCGAATATAATGAGTAATTAAATACACATTAAATTCCTTTTCTTTAATTAAATTACTTTATTGAATATTTACAATGAAAATGAAATGTAAAAAGATACTTTTTATAAGATAGTATATAATTTTTGTTAATTAATACTAGGAATAAGAAAACGTGGTCACAAGCAATCCAATGATGTTTATTTTGATACACTGCATATAATACCTGTTTCGGAGCACGACGCGCCGGCTATTAAAGCACGAGCTCAAGAAAAGAAGATAAATTTAAGATACTTTGACGATGGAGCAGTTGGGGTAGCTTTAGATGAAACTACGACCATGGAAGATGTCAATGATTTATTATGGATATTTGACTGTGATAAAGTTAAAGAAGTTAGTTGCCTACTTATTAGTATTAGTACATATAATGAAACATGAAAAGAAGACTTTTTTTTTAATTAATACTAAATCACCCAAAATGGCTGAATATCCTATTCAACAGATCAAATTGCTAAGTCGGTATGAAGTCATCGGTTCGATGTCTATTTAGGAATTATATTTGTGAGAATTTAGGAAAATATAAGTGCTCATATTTATCAGTTGTGATATCATATCTGTTCATCATGTTGTTCTCATCATGTTCTCTTGTCTGAAGTGCATTAAAAGTTCATGTTGAAGGAAGATATAGATTACGCTAGATTTTAATTGGCGTCATATTGTATTGGAATCGGGTCAACTGGTTACTGAAAAAGAATATATTTTAACAGGTAATGGCAAGTGGCGATGTCAGATCCCGAAGCGTAGTAAAAGGATCATTCCGTAGAACATCACCGTATTTAACACATCCCGTATTCAATATGCACCATTCTGAAACCAGCATAGTGAGATACATGAAACGGCTAGAGAACAAGGATATATCTCTAGTTCATTCTATGATACCATTGGTGAGTAAATATTAAGTAATTATTAGGTAAAAATATACACCAACAAGGTAACATCAGCATTGTGTTCTAGGTCGCACACAGTGTGTTTTTTATAAAGCCAGCTGGCTAGGATATTATTATATGACATTAGATGTTAAATTTGGACAAGTATTGTTAAAACATTGAAGTCTTAAATCTTATTGCTCTTTTTAGAGTTTTTTAATACATTAAGCATTTTGTGTGCAGTAATATCTCTTTGATGATGTTGCATCATCATCAACCACGACCACT
>JAOYRR010000463.1:0-139593 GCA_038994665.1 Podotricha telesiphe
GTATTTTTAATAGGACAAATATTTTTCTAAACTCACCACAGGCAAGACAAGAGACAAATAAGAAAAGATTAAATATAATTTTCAGTCGCCAGTGAGTATTATAAGAAAAAAAATCAACAAAAAAATTATATTTAAATAATTAAGACCAGTTAAAAATATAAATTCACGAAAATCTAGTCATTAGTTCAGACCTTTTAGGTTATCAGACCGAATCAACAACAATATAAACTAAGGGAGTTTAAAAGAAACAACACACGATCGATCGATCGCAATGACTGTAAAGGCGGTCGTGGGTTCGATTCACGCACGGCAGAATTCAAATTATTTTTATTTATCTGCTCTGGTCTGGATTCATATTGGAACGGAGTGCCTTGCCTAGGTTCTCTTTGACTCGGCTAGTCAGAGAGAAACTAGTGGCTATGCGGGAAAAATCTTAAAGATGCTGTTTTATAAAAAAAATATATTTGTTAATATATCAGACCTTTCAGGGTTTCAGACCGAATCTATATATAGAGTTTAAAAGAAAAAAAAACACATTTTGCAATTTTTTTAATATATTTTTTTCAATCACTTAATCCAACATTGTATAAATAGTAAGTTACTAAACAACTCCAAAAGCTAACTTCAAATGTAAGGAAAAAATGTTGCCACCATAAAAAATATATATTTTGAAATATAATGTAGACACTTGAAACTATATATCTCACTCTTAGAATGAAAGTGAGTTAAGTAAAATAAAAAAGATTCAGGGTACTATGTAGAAAAAGCTTTTAATTGCCAAATATTGAGTAAATTCACTTCAATATTCCAACATAGCAGTGTAGCCAGAGAGAACCTAGTGTCAAGACACTCCGTTCTCCACTTTGAACTTACTATATAACTTGAAAATAATGTAGTGATTATATATTAGAATGGAAAAACCATATTTTGAATAAAACTATTTGACTTTTGTGGACTGGCAACGTTTTTCCATACAACTCAAGTTATCAGCGAGTTAATAAACAACTAAAAACAATAAAGGAAGATATTATATAATAAATACATATATCTTATATTCGAAATAACTTCTACACTTGTCTTTTTTGTTTGTAGTAGCAAAAAAAAAACTAATAACCAACCTTTGGCCATATATCCAAAAAAAAAACAGATAAAAAATACATATTTCTTTTAAATTTCATAACATAAAGCAAATTAATATACTATACTTGATTTATTAATTTAAATTTTAGCCTTGGTTTTAAGAAAAAAAAAAAACAATTACAAAAATCAGTACAGACTATATATATAATGATTGTATTATTATAAATATGGCATTTTTTTTTCTTTGAAAAACATCAAAGAGATTAGAGAATAGAGAGAAGAAAAAAAGTAAATATTTGACTAAAATGAATAAAAACAATTTTATTTTTATTTACACACACCTTATAATGAAAGTGACGTAACTGAAAATTTTTGTAACAGGATATAAGCAGGATAATTAGACAGAACCTAGTGTTTTTGAGCGAACTTGAACCATTACACTGACAATAAAAAGCATTATCTGTATTATTTATATAATGGAAATATTCTGTAAATACCAAATTTTTGAGATACTACACTTTCATTGAGAGCACACTTTCAAGGTATATTTATTATGACTGACAATACTGACATTTCTATATTAACGACCACAAAACGAATTGCCGTATAAGAAATTGACTTAGCAAAAAAAAACACCATATTTTTTAAATAATACTAATATATCTATATGTATATATATATATATATATATATAAAATTTCGATAAAACAATGTCATGTCAAAAAACTATTGCTTTAAAATAAACATACTTACCACCATCAGCTACAAAAGTGTTCTCCCTTACACTTTGGCCACATTACGGCACAAGACTTGTAAGTCGAACACCTGGCCGATGGTCTGATGCCTCTAAGGATATTACAAGACTTCCGATCACTGAAGCCTTAATTAAAGGTGGCATTTTTTTTTTATTCTATACCCAAGGCAAACGAGCGTTCGGGTCACCTGATGTTAAGTTATCACCGCCGCCCACGACCCCGTGCAACACCAGAGGAGCTACAGGAATGTTGCCGGTCTTGAAGGTGGAAATAGCCGCATGGAAACCGCTCGTCAACTCCTCTACCAAGGCTAGGAGCGGGCACGACATTCGCCAATGAAGAATACGACGAAGGAGAGAAAAAAAACAATAAAAACAGATCAGAAAAAACAGAGATCAACAGATAAAATAGACGAACCATAAATTTTATTTTATTAAATAAAAACATAGAACATGACAATGTTTCATCAAAATAGTGACAAATACATGCATACATAATATATATATTTATGGATATTTATATATATTTATATGTTTTTATATATATATATATATATTTATATGTTTTTATATATATATATATATATATTTATATGTTTTTATATATATATATATATTTATGATATATTTACTGATGTCTGGAGCAGTTCGCGTCGCGGTGGTCCCGCCAGTGACGCTCTACGAATTTTCGTATGTAATTATATGGTTTGGAATCCTGCTCTCCTATTACATTTTCAACCTGCGGAGAAATTAGGCACTAAAATATATTTCTAAATTTGTGATCCGGCTTCTATTTATAATAGTGACCAATTGCTCACGCTTCTCATTGTAAACGAGATGATTATATATAAACAATTTCAATTACACAAATGTCTGTGTGCAAGACAAAGCGCGGCGTTGAGTTCCTCTATACGACACAAAATGGATGGAGAAAGTAAATCATTAAAGATCTCTCAATATTTTCTATAATAATAAAATGACAATCATTCTCGGAATAAATTTGGTTACTAATAATCTTGTAGTTGAAACAATTAAACTTATACAGTTTTGGTTTTAAATTGAAGTGAAAACGTTTTTAATATTAAAACTTATTTTAGCACTTAGTGCTTTTACTTAATACAATCTGTATATAAACACGGTACATATACTGAGACAAGCAGACTAAGTTGCGGGCACAGGTAGTATAAACTATAGGTACAACCTTTTCTGCGAATAGCGTGCACAAACGCACAAACACATACACACTTATTTTATACATTAAAAAGGAGTACTAGCAAAATTACCTTATAAGGCGGTGTAATGGTAACTTCATTGTACACACGGATGCTCTGGCCGGCCCAGGACACATCATCTATAACCCGAGCTATCGCCAGGAACAGGCGCTGGCCTTCGGGGTCTAAACAGGCGGAAAGAGCTGATACCTGGAAAGTATAATTAAATGTAAAATTAAACCTTTGCAAATGAAAAACAGATTTTTTAACATTTTTTAAAGTGTTATTTACACACTTAGGAAATAGAAAAACATTTTTACAAAATGTATAAAAATTTGAACGCAGCGAGATTTCAAACCTGTGCCTCTTGGAAAACGTTCATGCTCTCTGATTGATAAGCCATTTAGTTTTACACTTTTTCCCACAGGCTAGTTGAGAGAGAACCTAATGTCAAGACACTCCAATTTCTGCCAGAAATCCATACATTGTGTGTTGAGTAGTGAAACTCTACAATGCACTTTGTCTTAGGTACTAGAGCTGAGAACTGAAAATATTTCAAATATAATCATTCTACCAAGAGGGAATCAAAACCACAACCAATGAGATAAAAAGAAACAGTTATTGTAATAATATTGTATTTTGATTTGCATTTTTTACTAATATAATAAGATTTAGACTGTGCTTTGTCTTGTCAACTGAGTGGAAAAAGAAAATATTTTAAATTTTATCTTCTCCGGACTAGCAATTTAACCCACTACCATTGCCTATACAGCCAGACACTGTAACACAATGACCTATGCACTTTTCATTCAAAAATAAAATACAAAAGTATATAATTATCATAAGGTATTAAAACTATTTTTTGCTCATTGTTCATTTCACTCAATAACATTACTATAATTAGAACAGTATTACCAAGGCAATATAACCACATATAGGTATCCGAAGAAAAAGTTATTTCCTAAAACACATCCATAAAGTGAAATCTAATGAAAAAATACTTAAATTCACAAGTTTACTTAAAAGCAATAATAAAAATAATACTCTAATTACCTACATTGAGTAAATTATTATTAAATAACATACTTTTTGAATTAATATTATGAACTACGATAATCTAAGACAGGAAAAGTCCCACTTACCAGCCTTCTCTTATTTTCTATTGAGTTCCTGACTCTCGTGTTAAGCCTGTGTAAATTTAACGATTGAGGCGGTTCAGGGACCGTAGTCACTTCCTTTTTGATCTGAACATCGCTGACCAGCGATAAATTGACAATATTAACATCGTGGCGCTTAGGATTTCCACTGGACGATGGACATTTCAAAATCAACATCTTAGTTTGAGGATCGAAAGCCAGGACCTCACCCTCAATATCCTCATTATAACATGTTCTAGTGGCGACTATGCTGCCGATAGTGAAACAGTCAGAGACGACTGTCGACATTTTATTTTATTATGTTAGAAACGCTAGTGTTTTGTTATAAGGCTATCCGCCATGGATTATGACAATTAGCGCGGGCACAGATTATAATTGAAACGTTTTGTTTTTGCTATGAAATTATGTGATATTAATTTAACGAGAAAAAAAAACTATTTTTGTGTGTGTATTTTTATGAATTGTATATATTACATTTATTTTAAAATGTTGAATCCAATTATACAAATAATATAACTTGTTATTTTTTAAGTAACTATTTATTATTATTATTATAAATTTTGTTGCAATAATACGATGTCATGTTACTTTGTAAGAGACGAAATGAGATCTCATTACTTAAAAAATGGCATAGCGCACCATGTGCATGTGGCACGGTGGACAGATTCCGACTGTAAACGTGATTGGTTGTGGGTTCTATACACTTGGAGGAATGATTAAAATTGTTTTCATTTGTCAGCTTTGGTAACACAAAGCGCGGGGTTAAGGCCTGCCTCCTCGGACTAAACTGTTTCCTGGCTGCCATTCGTGTCATTTCTCATATTGATAAGAAGAGTGTTGATTCTGCCAGTGTAAACTTCATTGAAGTCTCGAAAATGGAGATCGGATTGTCATAAGACTAGGTTCTCTCCCATTTTATATGAAAATCACTAAGGATTGTTTTAGGGACTTAGGACCTAATTCTCAAGCAAAAGCATGTAAACTTAAAAACTCAATTGATTTATCTTTCCACTTTATTTAATAATAAAATGAGTATACAAATATATAAAAATTACAATAATAATTAAAGCAATTATTCGAAGATTCAAGTACACAGATGATACAGTAAATATATGTATATGACAACACTCAACAGAGTATTATAATACAAACATTTAAACATTATTACTTATTTTATTAATATATAATATTTCTATACAGATCTTAAAAAATAATTAAAATTGCTAAAAAAATAAAAGTGACCTAACTTAAAACGCTTAAAATTCTCTGGGCATGAAATAAAAATCCATACAAGAAAACTTTTTAGAGTTCTATATTATATCAGGGGACTTTCCCTAACAAATTATTACATTAAATGGAAAATAAAATAATTAGATTTTTTCAAGTAGCAACTTTGTAGTTGGTATTTTTAAGTGTATAGAATCCCAATTATTTATTTTACAATCTTGACTAGATACAATAATATGATATGAATAATTTGTACGTTAACATGGATTATATTAACATTAAGTAAACACAAATTTCACTTTTAAAACAAAATCTCCAAGGCAACGAGGTAACTCAAAATTTCACAAATCATGGTTCCACATAGAATCTTAGTATAGGTTTTTATTGTCAATTTTTAGTACTATTTTAAGTTACATCAATATAAGAATGCGATATGTATAACAATAATAATATCTTAATATATACATTTTTTAATTAAAAATGCAATAAAATTTTACCTTTAAATATTTTATGGAGAAAATTGTGATGCAACTTTTTAAATACATATATCGTTTATAATACACAAAAAGTAGAGTCCAGACACGTTCTTAGCTTTCCGCCTGAATCGATGGAATCTTTTCTTTCACAAGACAGGGCAAATAAAAATAAGTTACAGATAATCATTCTCCCAAGTGTGTGTCTAACCCACAACCTTATATATATATATATTTGACACCTTTAGTTTAGGCTAAATATATTAAATTAGTAAACAAGAGCAACTAATCACAACAACTGGACTCAAGAGTCCCTAACAGGGACACTGGATGGACAGAGGATACACTGTATATACAATAGCACTCTATGAATCTTAGATAAAAAAAAACCATAATAAATGATTTGAACCGGATACCACGTTCACGCACGCTTCCATTGCGACACGAGATTTTTTTTTTTTATATAAATATCAAAAACTAAGGCACAAATCCTTCGACTTTCAGCCGCACCAACCAGTAAGCAGTTTTGAAATGGCTTAAATTTTGTTTTAATTTAAAAAACAATTTATATCTTTATTTAACTATGACAGAGTTAAAAATATATTATATTTAAAAAAAATTGAGATAAAAGTAACATTAAGTACTAGTCTATATTGATAACAGCTTTCTGCATCTACGTATTTAACAATAATTGAGAATAACTCAACAAGAGACATATTTTAGCAAAAAATCCTATAAAAAATTGAACAGAGCATGATTTGGACCGGCACTTCACGCATTATCTCCGTTCAAGCGCTACAACTAAGCCATACGTTCTATCTAACTGCGTTTAAACTCATACAATTGTTACAATTTATATAAGTTGTTTCTCTAGTTGGATCTATGTCACAAGAGGAGCGCGTTTTAATCGGTTTAAGCGGGTTCAAATTCTTACACGTTTTTCTCAAATATTTTACTTAACTTTCTCGAGTGTGAAAAACATTTAAAAGTATCGAAGATTACAAGAGAATTTTGATACAAAATAATTATTGCAAGAAAATATTTAAAAAAAACCGTGAGTTTAAACCCTAGCCGTCCTGAAGAAGGTTTGTTCGTTAAATCAACATTTTTGACAACCAAGTCTTTTTTAAGTACTCTTACGCTTTTCCTTTGCCATGCGTCCATAACTTTATTAATTTTGCACCTTTAAATGAGAAAGTGGACAACTCAGCTTCCCAGGGTAGATTTCACTAAAACTGTCAATAAAAAGCTGATTTTAGGAATCTACGAGGATTCCGCAAATTGTACATTTTTTGAGATACGACACTTTCATTGTGAATTCGGGACAAAACCGTGTAATTTTGCCATGTCGCTGCTGACTCTAAATGTAGATAGCAAAAAAAAAAATTAAACAAAAAAAACATGCTGAGATAAAGTACGAGATTCTCTTAAAAAATAAGTAGAGATTACAAAATAATATATATCTTATAATAAAAACAATAAACATTAACTAAAATTATGTATATGCTGGCATCTATCTATCTACACAGATACAAATTGAACATAATTATATAGTCTGTGTTAGTTTAACATATAAATAAAGAAAAAGGCACGTTCCTCTTTAAAAAAAAAGGATAGAACCGAGTGAGATACAATTTGTAACTTATGAGACGAGTCGTTTTAAAACAAATTCATAAAAACTTAATATTAAAATATTTATTGCTTCATTTATTGCTTTGACACACTTTTAAACAACTTAGTGCGAGCGTGATAGAATATAATGAGATAGAATACTCCGTTAGGTATTCATTTATTTCTTATAAAATTAACTTGAATATTTCATGAATAGTAGTACTCTGATTTCATTTATAAAATACAAAAACAAAACAAAAGTCGACTTTGGACGACAGACATCGTCACACTTTTTAAAAAAGCCTATTCGTTTCACGTATCATGTTGACAGTTCAGTGTTTAATTATGGCGGTTGTATGTCTCTTTTTGCGCGTTTGACACGTGACGTCACGTCTCTCACACGTGCAACGCCGCGTTCACGATCTTACCGTCGTCCGTGAGCGCCGCGTGCAGCCCGCGCGGCTTGTCCGCGTCGGTGGGGGGCGGAGGCCCGGGGGGCAGGGCGCTCCGCCGCCGCACCGCCTCGTGCACCTTGTCCCACACTCGCGGGTGATTCGCGCGCACGTACGTGTTGGCGCGCACATATTCGCGCAGCAGCGCGTGCGCCGCCAGCGCAGGCCCCGCCAGCGCCGCCTCGTCCAGCACCAGCACCAGCAGGCGGCCGCGCGCGTGCGCCAGCCGGAACTCCAGCGCGCACCACGCCGAGGCCAAGTAGGCCGGCGACACCAGCGCCAGCGTCAGCGCCGCCTCGCGCACCGAGCGCGCCGCCTGCTCCGCGATGGCGTCTCCCAGCCGCCAGTCGCGCGAGTGCACGCACAGCCGCAGGCCGCCGCCCTCCAGCACCGGCAGCGCCACGCGCACCCACTGCTCGTCCGCGTGCGCGTACGACAGGAACACGTCATACATGTGCGCGCCGCCCAGCTCTGCCACCAGCCGCCGCGGCAGGTACTTGCGGCACAGCACGAGCAGGCGCGTGCGTCGCGCGTACAGCAGCGCGCCCAGCGCCAACGCCAGCAGCGGCGCGACGGCCAGCGCAGCAGCAGCCAGCAGCGCGTCACGGCGCTGGCACAGTTCGCCAGCCGTGGCCGCGCGCGCTGCAGCCGCCAGCGCTCGGCCGCCCTCGCAGCGCGCCACCGCGTAGTCCAGCACGGCGCCGGCGTGACGCGCGGCCGCTTGCAGACTGGCGCGGCGCGCGCACGTGCACTCAAGCGGGTTGCCGGCGAGGTACAGTGCCGCGCCCGCCTCCAGCAGCGCCGCGGGCACCGCGTCCAGCGAGTTGTGGCGCAGGTCGAGCGTGAGGAAGAACGTCGCAGCACCAGGAGGCGGCGCGGGGGGCGGCGCGGCGAGGCTCAGGTTGGAGAGGTCGAGGTGCGCGAGCGCGAGGGCGGGCAAGTCGAGGCGCAGCGCGGCGACGGCGGCGGCGCTGGTGAGGCGAAGCGCGTAGGAGAGGGGCGCGGGCGGCACGGGCAGGGCGGCGGGCGCCACGTCGCACGTGGCCTCCAGGCGGCGCGCCGCGGGTCGTCGGCGGCAGTCACGGCAGGGTGGCGGGCAGAGCGCCGCACAGGTGAGGCGGTCGGGGCGCAGGGCGGTGAGGCGGGCGCCGCGCAGGTCGGGTGGTGCGGCGCAGGCGGCGTGCCCGAGGGCAAAGCGCGGGGCGGCGGCGGAGGCGGGCTCGAGGTATGCGGACAAGAAGGAGTAGAGCTCACAAGTGCAGCGGAAGGGGTTCCCGTGCAGGAGTAGCGTGGGGCGCTGGTCGAGAGGGATCGTGGAGTTGTGCTCGTACACGTCCACGGTCTCAATATTGTTGTCGGAGAGATTTACCGTCGCATTGGACACGAAGTAAGTATCCTGCACCTGCAAACGACCAACGAGACGAGGCGTTACCGAGCGGACTCCCAACAGCGAGGACGGAGGCGGAGGCGGACACTCACCGTAAGCTTCGTGAAGTTGTTGCGGGCGAGGTCGAGTTGGTCCAGTTGGTACAAGTCCTGCCAGTCGTTGCACATGACGGAGACGCGGTTCCCGGCGAGGTGAAGTTCTTTGAGGGACTGCAGCGTTCGGAACCGCGAGAAATACATGAAATGCGAGTCGTCGCCGCCTGTACCGCTCTCGTACGAGACGAATTCAACGACCCGCTCCGTGTTGATCGTCTTCGATATCGTCAAGTTGTTGTCGCTCAGCGACAGTATCTACAGTGATAGAAATAAAGAAATCATATCAAATATAGAAAAACTAAAAATAATGGAGACCATTACCATTACTGTTTATTCCGGCTAATCTCTGGAATGGCTAGAACGGATATATATAATATTCGAATTATAAGTGCCGATGTACATATGCACTTTTTATATACAATTCATATTTGAACATATAGATTAAGCTTTATATGAGATTTAAGATGATTTTCACTCACTTGTAACGTAAGCACCACGTCGAAAGCTCCAGGCTGTATAATTTTAATCTTGTTCCCATCCAAATGCAATTGACGGAGATTATTTAATCCTTTGAAGATACCTCTGCAAATAAAACAAAAGTCAAGAAAAAAAAACACAACCAATTGACTTGCACATGAAAGTATATGCAAAACCGTTATACTAAAAGTGGCAAACTCCAAATTTCTCTCTAACTTCAGAAACGCTTTGGTAGAAAAAAGGCAAAACGCGCGGCTTTGAGTTTCGCCACTCAACGCGCAATGTCTCTAATTCGGCCGGATCGCGGAAAACGGTGTCTGGACACTAAGTTCAAAAAATATTTATTTGTTAATTTTTATCCAATTTGATAACCAGGGCGACCATACCAAAATTCAATTAAAAACCAATAACTATCAAATGGTATTCGAACCCACAACCACAACTATACTATCTGAAACTTTAAAAATAAAAAGAAAACATGCAGAACACTCACTTGGCCAGAATTTCAATCCTATTATTCTTCAACATCAAGACCTCGAGATTCGTTAGATTAGCAAAAACTCCGACCGAGAAATTTGCCAATAAATTATTGTCCAATATCAGAGTCTTCAGCGAGACCAAGTTTGCGAACTGGAGTTTATGGAGAGTGACCAGACCATTAACACTTAGGTCGATGAAGTCGAGGGTGGACTTCGGAGAGGCGGAGGAGGAAAATAATATCGGAGGGAGAGTTTTTAAGAAGTTATTCTTCATTATTAAAGTTTGCAAGGTTGGGGTATTCAGGATTAAATCAGGAGGCAAAGTGGATAGCGACGCAGTCTCCAACTTCAAGTAACTCAAAGCGGGGAGGTGAGCAAACACTCCACCGGAGAGAGTTAGTTTCGCTTGGTTGTTGAATAGGGACACCTGAAAACAAACATTTAGTTTTTTTACGCATTTCCCGCATAGCAGGGTGTCAAGATACTCGAAGTTCTTTACTTTATGCCGTTATTTTAAATTGAAGCTTTGCATATTACATAAGCTACGGTTAACAATGAATACATAAAGCTACCACCAGCTCAGGAGAGGGCAATTCTGCTGAGAAAGGCCGGTGACAAGCGATTTCTCTTTTCAAACACAAAGTTACAATTATATCATTTAATACAGAGCATGTCATTTAAAAACATAATGCGCTACTCACATATGGAACATATATATATATATATAATATATATATATATATATATATATATATATATAGATTTTTTAATTAGGATTATTCCGACCACAATCAAGTTAGCTTAGTGCTAGTGCTTAGTGTTTCGTAAAGAAGTCTAACAAATAAACACAAATGGACACACTTGCAAGAGTGGAATTCGAACCCATGACCATCGCCATTACGCCACGTGGCGTTAATACAATTATAAAATAGAGTGTCAAATCACTAAATTACCTTTGCCATACTACTGTGTAAAAGGAACAAAAAAGGAATATATACAGAGACTGTAAACACGATTAGTTGGGGGTTCGATACCGCGGGGCAATGATTATTTTTAAACGCATTTCTACGCTCTCAACAACGCAATATCTCGTTATACGAGATAAGGTGTGTCATTGATTATTATTAACTAGCTCTTGCCCGCGACTAAGTCTGAGTAGTAACGAGTACTTGTGTGCCAATTTTTTTTGTTTGTAGCAAAAAAAGGACTGTCACACAAACATGCGAGAGCCCTTAGACCGCCTTAATCCGATCCTGTCGCAAAATCCGTTGTTAGCGGAAGTCTACTAAGTATAAACTATATCTCTGCACAAATATCATGTTTGTACGTCAAGCGGTATTCGATATTTCGTGATGAGTCCTTTCGCTTATATATATATATACACTGAGAACTGAAAAATGACTACTACAAATTGTACACTCACCTTTTTCAGTCGTGTCAGTCCACTAAATACTCCTTCAGTCAAATTTGTGAACTCATTATTGTACAAATCGATATTCATCATATTCGGACTATAACGGAACACGCCCACCGGAAGGCTCGTGATTCGATTACTGGTTATGCTCAACTGCTCTAATTTGGTGAGACCTGACAAAAAAATAAAGCTAACTTCTAAAATAAAAGTACAACAGACAGATAAGAATTGTTAAACTTTACACATATTTAGTAAATTAATACTATAATACTACAAACAGACAATCCTATTTAATTTATTTGTATAGATATATAATGTTATTGTAAAATTCTCAACTACTGTAAATCGTGAACTGAAAAATTACCAAATTAAAATGGTGTAGTGGTTTGGCTGGTTATTGAGTTAGATGACTGACAGACTCAACACACAATGCGTCAGAATCGGGTGGTGCGCGGAGAAGGTAGTGTTAGGAAGGTAGTGCTAGGTTCTCTTTGACCACCGTGCTATGCGGGAAAACGCGTGAAACTGTTAAATGGTATATTTTTTATAACATTTAAATTTCATCTCAATTTCCTAAGTGTGTGAATAACACTTTAAAAAATATTAAAAATACATAAATTTTCTATAAGAAATTGTGGAAAAAACAAACTAACCTTCAAATGCATCCACATCGACGTGTTCAATCTGATTCGCGAACAGAAGTAAAAGGGTCAGGGCGGGCGTGTTTGTAAAGGCGCGCTTCGGCAACGTTTTTAAACCGCCCTGGGAAAGTTCCAGCGTTTTTAGCTTAGGCAACAAATTGTCAGCACCTTCATCTTGTAACACAAAAGAGCCACCTGTCAGTGTAACCTTTTCCAGCGAAGTGAGTCGAGATAAGGCTGTATAAGGCACTGATGTTATGTTTTTTTCTGAAACAAAAAAAAACAATAAGTTACACTACCCTGATAGCAGGATCAATTTCCGGCGCGATGTACTTTTATATTTTTGCAGCTTCAAAGCTATTAGCAGTATTTTTTTACGTGAGTTAATCCCGTCCGATTTGGTCTCGGACTCGGTTATGTGGGACTCCAGACTGACAGATGTAGGCCGTCACAATAACCGCTAAAACCTCACGGCGTGGAGCACCGGACCTAGACCGCCACTGGCCGGAGCCACGGGGACCAATCCAATCTTCCGTGAATCTCGGCGGCAGACAGAGATAGCCTAGTGTCAAGACACTCCGTTCTCCGCTTTCTGGCTTGCGTGTTGTGTGACGGAACTCAACGCTACCCTCCCTAACCTAACCAGCGCGGGAACATTATAATCATTCCCTAGTGTGTATAGAACCCCAAGCCCCAGCGTATTCAGGCATTTTTTATCACACGTATCCTCTATATAATAATTATCAATTCAAAATTATTATAATATAATAAATTGTTAACACAAAAATACTAATGGAAATACCCGAGATAACAATATCACATTATTATATTTTTTAATAGTGTAAATGATATAGCCAAAGGTCAACGAAATCTGTCTTTACTTATATTGTAAAGAGGAAAGATTTGTTTGTTCGTTTGTTCACAACAAAAAAAATTTTTTTAAAAAAATAAAAGGACTATATTAAAATAACTTTTACCGTTACATAGATACATTATCACCGAATTATGTATGCTATATATATTTTTTTCCACTAATAATTAAGAATCTTTACTAAAACTTAAACAATAAAACCCAAGGTGTACAAAAAAAATCTTACATTGCATGCGTCGTAAAAATCATTGGTGATAAAACAAAACCAGTACTACAATATTAAAGAACCTATCAATATCTATAAAAAGATCCGTCATAGCGTATGCCTATCTCCGAAGTATAACTCAAAAGAATAAATTTTTGCGAAGCGTATTTGAACTCTGGATATTAATATTAAAACGGTAATTTAATATAGAAAATTTGTGCCAGTAACTCTATACAGTCTAAACAAATATTTTAGAAGATATTGCAAAATAAAAATATCCGCACGACAAACGAATAACGTGCACGGCAGTCTTTCATGCAGAATACAGAATTGTAAAAATATATAGTTTTTAAGATTTTATATAGATGTAATAATAAATATGTAACTGTAATCGTCATTTATGTATAGAACTGTGAAAATCAAAAATGTTACGTATCAATCACATTACATACACGAATATGCTCAATTGATAATTCAATATAGTTAGGTAAAAGTGTCTTAAGCATACACTTGTGCGGCCATAATGGTGCAGTGTGACAGCGTCTGACTGTATACGCGATGTTTGCGGGTTTATTCCTACTTTTCTCGAGGAATGATTACATTTAAAATATTTTCATTTCTCGTCTCTGGTATAGGTACCAGCGCCTAGTGTGTCCTAGGGGACAAAGCGCGGCGTGACATTGATTAACACGTCATTGTGTTGACACTACGTTGTCTCTGACTTCTCTTCTGTTTAAATAAATATTAAAATAACAGTAGTATTTTACTCACCGATTTGAAACATTTGAAATCTCAATACACCCTGTATACCTTCAAGGTGGTGGGGCAGAAGATTTCCACGGGATTTGCTAATCCTCAATACGTCAGTTTTATTCGCACCGAGCATTGTCAGGGGGCAAGTCAGGCTTTCGTTTGAGAGAACTACTGATTCAATTTTGAGGAAATTCAAATGAACATCTGTTTGTCCGTCTGTTGATATGTAAGAGTCCACTAGAGGCTTAGCTTGTAGCAAATCCGCACAAATCATTTGACTATCCTGTAAAACAAAAAAATCAAGTGGCGGTTAAGATGCACCGGGTTTATTTTACTAATTTCAGTGGGTAGTCTGTCAGGAAAATGGGAGGGATGGGCCCCCACAATACGTTTATGATGATTATATTTAAACTAGTAGTCATGCACAACTTCGTTTGTGTAATCCCGTTTTTTATATATTTTCGTCTGTGCGTCGTCAGTATCGGATTTTTTACAGATAGACTAGCTGTGCCCGCGACTTCGGCCGCGTGGAATTCTAAAATGAAAGTAGCCTAAGTTACTCCTAATTACATCAGCTATCTTCCTGTGAAAGTCCCGCCAACATCGGTCCAGCCGTTCTAGAGATTGGCCGTAACAAATAGAGACAGACGGACAAAAATTGTAAATAAAATATATTTTGGTATATGTACATTGTATACGTATGCATTTAGTTAAAAAACGGTTACTTTAATATGACAAATAGTAACTCAATTTTATTGAATAGATAGCTAGACTCCTTTAATTTTTCTCTATTTAGTAAATGCGCGGTGTCGCCAACTTTATCAACACCATTAATATTTTTGCAAAATTAAAGGAAATTTTGACCACTGTATTTTAGTAATTTTCCTTTAACATTTAATGTTTGTATAATTTCAGTCGGTTCATGAATAAAAGAGTAACAACAAATTAAATTGTAAATTAAAGCAAAATTTGTGATTTAAGCGAGAACGTGGGCTGCCCGCCCAAAAATAAAATAGTTTAGTAGTCGTGTTTGCGTTTGATTTATTATACGTTTTCTAAAAATATTTTGAAGTGGTCAAAATAACTTAGGTTACATTTCTTTATATTTATAACTGACGCTTTATATATTGCAGTAACTTCTTCTTATAACTGAAAACAGGTTGAACTGCAACATAACTATACAAAAATCATACATACCGTTTCATAGATGACATTGACGCTGGTGACAGCCATGTCAACTTGATAGGAGAACCGGGTACCAGTTATTGAACACTCTACGATAACGCTGCCGATTCCATCTGCTGAAGTGCATCCATCCTGAAGAGTCAGAGTATCGTGGTCCGTAGCGGCATCAGCACCAGTGGCACTGGATCAAAACGAGACGATTTTTACAGAGCGTATAATTTTTTTTTGATTGCAAGCAGTCGATAAGAACGTACGGCTTAGTTGTCAGAGCACTTGGACAGATTCCAGCAGGCGCGGGTTTAAGTCCCCACTACATTTAAGTTAAAATTAGAATATTAAAATTTAAAAGACTTTTTTTTGTTTAAGATGGCGACGAAGAAAAAAAAATAATTGTGCGTCAAGTAGCGGAACTCAGCCCCGCGTTCTTTTACGAAACCAGCGAAATGTGAGCTGTTCTACAAGTGGGATTCGAAGCCGTTAGAATTTATATTTTATTATTTATACGTCATCATTCATCAATATGGAAATATTATATGAAAGAGTTTTTTTACTAGAACTTCAATCCATACCAATATTATAAATGCAAAAATAACTCTGTCTGTATGTATGTCGTCACGGCCAAACCGCTGAACCGATTGTGTTGAAATTTTATATAGAGATACTTTTAGGCTAATTTTTTCTTTGAGTTTTCCTAGGAATTTCATTGTTTTACGAAAAGGTCGCCGAAACAGGTCTAGTTACACTAGCGAAGACCTAGTATCGATACTGAAAGCGTAAGACTGACTTTACATACTTGTATGGTGTTATTTCATCGGCCACCACCGCGACCACCAGCATCAACAGGAAACGCAACATCTTTGTCACATTACTGAAATAAAAATACAGTGAATACAGCTCCGTGTACTACACGCGTTGCCATAGCAACAAGTATGTCACTTTATACAAAAGCGTACGTCAAACACATGGTAGTGTGTGTAATATTTATTCAAATCAAATCAAAATATTCTGTATTCAAATAGGCTATTACAAGCACTTTCGAATCGTCAGTTAACATAAAATGTTTGTATTGTCAGTCCTAGCGGCAGCCACCACTGGCTCGGAAGGCAATCCTGCTGAGAAGAGCCGGCGAGAAACCTAACCGTTGCTCTTTTCAAATATAGTTTTACTATAAGAAGCCTTCCGAGGGAGCATCAACAGCATTTAACTCCACACATTAACATCAGAATAGTATTCCTGGACAAAATAATACAATTTCGCTCAAAATATTCGCTTTCTGCACTCCTTATAACTACGCCAATTTTTAATACTCCTCTGTGCACTTAATTTTAACAAAAAGAGGCTCTTTTTTGTTCTTTCCTCGTATTTTCCAGTGAAAATCAAACTCACAACCACCGTTTTTACATTCAGATCTTGTACCATTGCGCTAGGAACATATAATAATAATAATAATAAAGATAATAATAAATATATAATAATAAAGATGTCTAATATTTTAAAGTGTTAAGGAACTTAGGAAATTGAAAAGCATATTTAGAAAACATATAAAAATTTGCATTTCGGACGGTTTCCAAGAGGCGTGGCTTCGAATCTCGCTGCGTTCAAATTTTTATACGTTTTCTAAATATGTTTATTAAAGATATCGTTCAAATAATATCGTAACTGTCTTTAGTCATACAAAAAAAACACACAAAATAACATAATAAAAAAAAAACTAATAGAGTACCAATGAGGCGCAGTGGCACGTCTGTCTATGAATACAATTAGTAGTGAGTTCGTTCCCCACTCAGGGGTACGATGCTATATATATCGATCATAGATCGCTATATATAGCATTTCAAACATCATTATAACATAATCATAAGCTAATACGAAATAAAATAAATAAAAATAAATAAATCGATATTACACAATAGAAAGCACGTGTTAAAAGTTATTAAAAATGATATTTGAGTGTGTGTGTGTGCGTGTGTGCATGTGCGTGTGTGCATGTATTTGTGTGTATTCGATGAGTGTGAATCTTGTTAAGTGGCCAGGAGCTCTAAACTATGCCTCAATTTGGTTAGGCAAACGGAATGCTTTGAATCTAGGCTCTTCTCTATATACGCTGCTACTTAAAAACCTACATATAAATAAGTTTTCAGGGGAAAAGTTTTGTGGTTTTCACAAATGTCCATACATTTGTGAAAACCAGAAAACTTTACGACCTTTTGTTATCAGTGCTTTGCAATTGTAAATATTTATTATTACTATACAGCAAAACCCACTCATATCTGTAACATAATGTTGCCAGCAGTGATGTAACCCCGAAACCGTAAACGTAAATTGTAGGATATTCAAAATAAACAACTATCCGTACCCGTACTCGAAATCGATATACAAGTTTCGGATAATTTCGGATATGGGCGAAGTCTGGATGAGAGTAGTCAATAACAGATTCTTCAAAAAAATCAAGGCATCAATCATGGGACGACAGTAATATCAAACGAAAACTAATTTATAAATTAGTGTCCTTAATTTGCTTATATTCCTCAAAAATCTTATAGCCATAACCGAAATTATCCGAAACTCTCCGAATCCGAAAATTATCTAATGAAAAATCCGATATAATTTTATATACGTAACTGAAACCAATATAATATTTAGTATCGTCCAGAACCGAAATGTTACATCCGTAAAATCACAAATAAAAACACGTGATATGTATTAAAAAAAAAAAGGTTTTAAAGTTTACATTTTTTTAACGCGTTTATACTACGACCATCTGTATCTATACAAATTAGTAAAATTATTGTGTATGTTTGTAATATTATATTTAAAAAAAACCGCTTTTTACTGAATGTACATGTATGTATACACAGTACATATAACAAAATAAGATTTTATATATAAGTGAAATATGGAACATATATTTTTTTAACAGCTTCACGTTTTACTCCCGCATAGCAGGTTAGTCGAGAGAGAACCTAGTGTCTAGAGCTAGACTCACCCTTTCACCACTTCCCTCCCACCCAAAGGCTTGACCAGACTACTCAGGTGCTTAGTTGTACTGGCACTAAAAATGAAAATATTACAGCGCCATGATAGCGTAAAACGGTAAAATCCATATCTCATTTTAGTTGTACATATTTAATTTACGAATTACGCCTACGCCAACAGTTATTTGTTATTTCACTCCCACCTTTATTGATACGCCTAGATTTCTTTAAAAGTAACAATATAAGCCCCGTATACTTTGGTTCACCATCGAGGTCATCGTGTCGCAGTGCCTTTACATCATCATCGGCACATTCACTGTTCATTTTAGAGACATTGCGTACTGCGCGACGTAACTCAACGCCGCGCCTTATCTTACAGGGGCGAGGAACCAAAAATCTATACATTTAATAAAAATGTACTTATCACCGTCTGTACATGGAGGATATATGCAAAAAAAATATTACAGGCGGCTTTTATCAATGTAATAGAGAGAACCCAAAACAATGATTTTTAATTTTCTTTTACTGTTTGTCTGTGTGTATGTGCACGTTGATCTCAGAAACGACTTAACCTAGTTAAATGCAGGTTTGACTATTCTATTTTGGTAAACTTCTCTTAAAATTTTGTGTTTATTTAATTTCAATCGGTTCATTAATAAAAAAGTTACAAACCTTTTTAAATGATAAAATTTGAGTAAATTTAATGGTAGGCGGGCGTACACACTTAATAGTTTAGTCGTGTGTTTTACACATGCGAAGCCACGAGCGGCTCGCTAGTAATTTAAATATAATTATTCCCCCAAGCGTGTATCGAACTAAGTACCATCGCGATCACAGCTGACGCTGTCCCACTCTTATAATAAAAATAATATTTGTGAAATAATATAGGTATATTATTTATAAGAAATAATATAGGTATATTATTTCACAAATATTATTTGTAAAACAGATGTGGCGTATTTTTGTTATGACGCGTTTGATACGATCGAGCAATTACTCTATCATTAAGTGCCGGTGACGTCATCACTCGTATCTTTATATTGGAATTATCCACACGTTTATCACCTTGATTGTTTATGTTACATATAAAGGCATTACCCTGACGGTAACGTGTCGAAAACAACGTCATACTGTGAGGACGATTCGATCTAATTTAGACTCTAATGATGCTTTTTTTCTAGTCTATCTAGAAATATTTTGATTCTAGCGCAGTGGGAGAGTGCCTGACTCGAACGTGATACTCGTGGGTACGATGCACACTCGGGGGAATGATTATATTTGAATTATTTACGCTCAACTCATTGGTAAGACAAAGGGGGCGTTGATTTCCGCCACCAAAAAAAATATTTCAGTGGCGGCAGAAAGCGGAGAACCCAGTGTCATGGTCTTAACACTAGGTTCCTCGTTGTTTTCGAAGCGTCTTTAGTTTTTAATATATACTTACTGTATATATTTATACACTAGCGACACGCCCGGCTTCACCTGCATAAACTACGCGTTATAACTATCTATTTTTGTTTTTTTACCTGCCAGCGTTCCAACCAAAATCTTAAACTTAAACTAATTTATAATTTAATTTTTTTTAATTGTTTTAACTTTTTTATTTACGATCCGATTAAAAAAAATAAACACTACATGTTAATCGAAATTTAACAAAATACAATAGTCTAAGCTGGCGTACAGGAACGCACAGACATACAGACAATAAATAAAAGGGACAATTTGGGTTCTGTTACATTGATAATATTGCCTCCAATAATATATTTTTTATATATGTTCCATGTACAAAGAGCGATCAGTTACATTTTTATTATATGCATGTATAGACAGACTGAGCTAGTTGTCGCCTGCAACTTCGTTTGGCACTTCATGCCATAATATTTTCACTTCCAAATGCCGTATAAATACATTAAATCCTGTTTGTTTCAAGCTCGCTCTCTACGCTCAGTTTCAGCTGTGCGTTATCAGTCAGTCAGTTTTACTGTATTCTTTATTTACAATGCCCATTGTAGAGCATTTATAAAAATCTCATCAAAATTGATACAGCTACCGCTTTCAATAATTAATGTAGATTAACTTTTTTTTATACAAAATCAATAATGGCAGCCACATTCCGTCCGCATAATTTTGGTAAAATGGGTTTACCTTCACGTATTATAATTAAACTATTTATCATTTCAGAACGGAGTGTCTTGACACTAGGTTATCTATTACTACCGTGATATGCGTGGAAAAAGCGTGAAGCTGAAAAAGATTTATCGTAACTAGTGGCCCCGTTGACGCATAAACGTTGCCATAGCAACGTGTATGCCAGACACGTGTTATACAGACGTGTATGTCAAACATATGGCAGTGTGTCCGTTTTTAGCACAGCAGTCAGCGAGAGACTCCGTTCTTCACTTTTCACCCTAATTCGAGACGCTTTGTCTTAGATACCAGAGCAGAGAAATTAAAATATGTAAAGTGTTATGAATTGCGTTCAAACTTTTATACGTTTCCTAAATATATGTTTATCAATTTCTGAAGTGTGAATAAGAATTTCAAAAAATGTTAAAATATATTTTAATAAATAGCATTATCTCTTGTCAAACGATTGTTCGTAGAGAATAATCTTTGGATAGCAGAAATTTCTCTACAGAGATGCTAACAACAAATATAAGTTGTAATTAGCAAATAAGAATTTCTACGTAGCTGGATGTAAAACGCATGGCTTAGCGGTCAGAGCGCTTGAACGGTTTTCAAGAGTCGCGGGTTCAAATCCCGCTAAGTTCAATTTTTTATACGTTTTTTAAATATATGAAAATATCTTAATTATAATCATTCCCCTGAGTGTGAGTCGAACCCACAACCATTCGCGTTTACTGTCAGAGTAGTACAGTAATCAGATATACACTGATGTGAGGAAAACTGCTATAAAAACCATATACAATATTCAAATAGTCTATTTACTGTAACTTTGTAACCAAATCATTGTGAAATAGCTAAGTTCAATATTTAAATGGTAAGATTAGATAAGCAAAGGTGTGCGGTACGAGAGGCAGGGGAAGACCTTGGTTGACCTACGAGAACACAGTATCTATACTGCCTGCCGGAGGACGTGTATGAAGAGATTGATGACTTTGGACGAGGAAAAGAAGTGTGCAGGGACTGTAGTGTTTGGCGCTCTATTATTTCCGATCACCCCGCAAGTACTGAAGCCTGAAGCCAAAAACATATATCTATTCCAAAACTACCGCGAGCAAGTTCATTCCATCCCAAGTCCAGGTCATCCATTAATAGAAAAAAACTAGAAACAAAGTATTTTCCTTTTAGACCATAGACAGAAAAAAAGTATTTTCCTTTTAGACCTGTACGACAAGATTCATGTGTGATGACATCATAGCTCCGAGATAAAAAGTATTTATTTAAAATATCAGCTTCATCCTTGTAGACAGTGAGATAGCAGTTTACAGAAACTCCATTCTCCACGCATCGATTACGAGACATTGCGTGTTGAGTTGCGGAACTTAACCGGAGCGGGGAAATTATAATAATTTAAATATAATCATTTTTACCGAATGTATATCGAACCCGCAACCGTCGCCTTTTCAGTCCGGCACTCTCCCACTGCGCTAGGATCATCATATTTCTTGATAGACTAGATGAAGCATCGTTTGAGTCAAAACTAGAACTCAATTTCACAAAAATAGTGGGCGGTATTAAATTAAAGAAAGCGGCACATATAGAAATGTACGAGTCTGTTACAGTAGTCTAATTTAGTTCTAATTCATTATAATAAAAAAATTGGTATGTATAATTTCGTATGAATTTGGTATTTGGAATGTATTTGGTATGAAAAAACTCCTCTGTTCCCAAAACTTTTGTAAAAATGGCTCCAAAGTTTATAATATAACTAGTGACCTGCTCGTCACTTCGCCTGCGTAAACTACACGACTAAATGTATTCTTTTACGTTTTTTCGCGCACCCGAGTACTCACTTATTTACTTTTCTTGCCCCAAATAATATTTTTTCTCATATATCTTCCATGTAGAGACGATCGGTTACATTTTCGTTATATGTTTAGATATAGATATACTCGTTCCTGTGAATATACGATCGGATATATAAAGCGGACAACGGAGTTTTTAACACTAAATTCCCTCACTTTCAGCCTATACTGCTGTAGCCGGTAATGCGTGAAACTAATAAAAAAACCTATCGTTGGCGCAGTGGGACAACATCCAACTGTAAATGCGATGCGGGTTCGATACACACTCGATTTAAATGATTTATATTTCCCCGCTCTGGCCAAGACAAAACACGGCATTGAGTTCCGGCAAAGTCTTCGACTTCGAGCGGAAAGTGGAGAACGACATGTTTGATGATGAACGACCCTTTTGCGGTTTAAAGATTCTTATTCATTTTATGGCCTTCTTTATAATCGAAATCGAATCGAATCAAAATCGAAATAAAAGTCCCGCTGAGTTTCTTCACCGGTTCTTCGTCGATGGGCCGGTTCTTCTCAGGTCTGAGGCATTAAATTTAGTGAACCGACGGTAAATTGTTCGACGTTCAAAAAATTAAACATGTTACTTCTTTTTTTTAAAAACAATTCTTTGACGTTGACTTTGAATGATACTAAATTAAGCGCATTCTATCTTGACCGGACATATTTATACTTTTAGCAAAATTTCTCCCAGTCGCAATCGAGCTGCCAATGAGAGTTGATGGGTAACTGAACCAACAAGTCAACATGCATAATGAAATAACTAGGCGTTTATCGCCCGCCCGCTACATTAGCTGCGTCTGCCGCCAATCACTTCCTAAAAATCTATTCTGCGAAATCAATAGTAGCTAGGTTCCGTCCATTCAATTACTAACTCGCACACTATACTATTACTGTAATGGGTAACCTACGAAACTACAGAGCTGCCTTGTTTACATTATACATGATTCGTTATATATGTTAAAAGAGAATATATAGCACCCAGCCAAGAATGTAGAGTTTATACACTAGTTTCTCCACTTTGCTCCTGTCCACTTTTAATGACATTGTGTATTTAGTGGCGGAATTTAACACCATTTTTATTTGTATGTGGACCCAATATACAATTCCATGCAAAGAAAGTCATGGATGGAAGATATTTATTTTGTATATATGTATATATATATATATATATATATATATATATATATTTATATATAAAGCCACATTTTTTCTCACACAGTCTCTTATCAGTTACTCATGCAAAGAATTGACCTTGTTATCAGTTTTGTTTTGTTCGCTTTGAAACTACATGATGAGGCGGATATGTAAAACTCATCCACAACTTTGTTTGCTTTGTTAGCATTTCTATTTCCATAGTTTGCACAATAAGCCAGTACTATAGGAATCTATAGGAATTTTATATTAATGAGTCCTAGTCTATGCTTTCCAACAATCCTAAATGGCAACTTTTTCTATACACAGTAATTTCCGCTGTGTATTGTTTATCAGTCAGTTAGTAAACTATGACATTTCCGGCAAACATACAACATTCTATTCAGACACTCATGTGTCTTATGATTATAGGGAAAATGTACATAACTAAAGAAATTGTAAATTTGATACATGTTTTTTTGTTTAAGTAAACTTTTGGATAATAGTATACAGTTTATTAAATAATAAAAACTAAATCAACATTTTTTGGAATAAAGCTAATAATTGATTACAAATATGGCCATTATGGTGGATGTGGAGGAGGAGGTGGTTAGATGGCAGAGTAGGACAGCATCCAACAGTAAATGCAATTGGTTGTAAACTCAATTTCCACTAGGAAGAGTATTTTAGAAACTTTCATTTTTCTACTCTCGTAAGCTCTTTGAGGAAAGAGGATAGCCTTGACACTAAGATCTTTCCAACTATCTTTATGTGGGAATAACTGTGAAACTGAAAATACAAATGCAACTGCTGAGTTTGAGTTGAGCTAAACTAACTATCAAAACAGTATTAGCTCATAGGACTGACAATACTTTTCTTCCAGATAGTTTCCTTCTTTTACAACTTATCATTGTACTTAGTTGGTGGATTAAGTGTGTTTCACATGTGTCTACTTATACGTGTATGTATTTTGAAATATGTATTTAAAAATAAATAAATTTTGAATGAGTTCATTATCGAATTTACAATCAACTTATATAGATTGTTAATTTTCGATTCAAATTTACAACAGCATCTTATTTATAATTATTATATAAATTTATATACTAATAAAATTCATTCAATATATTGTAGCTTAAGGTTTAATATAACATCCGGGTAAGTAAAGTCACGAAACAGACGCTATATTTGATTATATTTTTACAAATTCACATATAATTTACTCTAGGATTATACTATTACCTAAGCATTATATAAATGTAAAAAAAGTTATATATTATATACAAAAATACAATTACATATCGAGTTATCAAAACAATCTGCCATTTTGATTTTGACATAACGATGAAGCAAGGATAATCAAAAAACTTACCGTTCAGTTTTTGCAATCCTTTTTAATGTCAAATTTAATATATTTTACACACACAACATATAATTAAATATTAAATAGAAATGTTCTTTTAAATAAACACCAAAATAACTATTTAAGTACACACATCCACATTCATGGCGATTATGATTGACACTAAATAAAGTTGCCATTAAATAATAATGAATTAACAACATAATGACGTCATCGTGTCGCAGTGGAGCATCGACGGACTGATTGACGAGATGGTTGTGGGTTCGATTACTTCCGGGGAAATAATTGTATATAAATAATTTCCATTTCTCCGCTGTGATATAGTAAAGTTGGCGTTAGAATTTAGATTTTGTCACTCAACCGCCATTCTGCCACACAATCGCAATTAATCGGGTCTATTTTGGAATTTGAAAATACATTTTAGAAAGCTTGACTTATCTAACACTTAACAGTAATCCGTACTCACAGGTAGACTCTGTAGGTTTTCAAATTTGGTAGGTTTTTAAAAAAATATTTCATTTCAAAATGTATAAATCACGAAAACCAAAGACCTTAATATTGACTTTATAAATTTGCTTTAAATAAATAATATATATATGCATTTTTTAGTTAACAATTGACTATTTAGTTATTAGCTATAATCAATTGATTTATACGTACACGAGCTCACGTTAGAGTTTATTATTTCGGACTAAAAATGTAAACATTAAATACTTGTATAACAAAACCTAAATCACTAATTACGTGTAGTTGTTAATAAATTTAATCACATGTTGAAGTAAATTTATTAGTATAAGCAAATAATATATATATATATATAAGCAAAGCAAATAAAATATATATATACATTTATATACAGGAGTGCATCAACATCTTATCGGTAACCCACACAAAGGGCCCCTCAATCCTTATGTTAATGTTAATGTACAAATATATTTAACTATTTTCAGTAGTTCAGGTGATGTTGAAGAAAACTAGGATATACAGCCAAACCGATAATTGGCTCTACACTCGTACTTTTTGCTAAAAGTAGCTCAAGAACAGGCCTTGGGAGCTATATAACTGCTCTGAATCGTCTCATAGTAAAATCGATATACTATTGGCACAAAAAAAGTGAAATGGTAACAGTAAGTTTCAGGGGATGTAGTGTCCGTTTTTAAACCTACTGTGTAATTCGCTGCGTTTAGTTCAGATGCTTACAAGTTCAAGTATTTACGATTTTTGTCAGTAAGTTATTCGGATAACGTTATTCGGAATATGTTTTCGCCACCTCCTGCTGAAAAGCTCTTGAAACTCGATCAACCTGCAGTAATGCCTATGCTAGGATATAATAACAATGTCTAGTTTATTTAATTACAGGCTCACAAATACTGAGCTAGTTTAGTAGTGCCTGTTTCCAAATGAGAATTACGAATTTTCACAGCCTTTTTATTGTAATATTGCTAAACCTTTGACTTTATTTAGAAAAATGGAATTTTCGGGTTCGCAACATATGATGTAAAATAAATTAATTAAAATTGCCTAATTTTAGTAAATAAAATAAGACTTTTTGCTGCTATTTAATTCAAATAGATTTTGAAACGTATTGTAGTCAAGCTCGTCAAATACATTTATCAGAGAATATTCTACATAAATACCAGTTATTTTCAAGATCGCTTTTAGAAAAAATCACAAATAATTTCGATTCGTCGAGAAGTTATAAATAAAATTCAATACTAAGAACTAGTACTAAAAACAAGATTTGTTTTAATGCTATTTTCATATTTATAAAACGCCAGAGCTGAAAAAACCTGAGTTACTTAAGCGGAACATTGTAGCTATATTGTACAGTTTTCTATGAGAGTTCTTTTTTTTTTTTATCAAATAGTTTCTTTGCATAATGCTAAACATACGTGGGGATTTAAATGGATAAGTATTGAGGTTCCTCATCCGTAGACCCCTGTTGCCCCGTTGTTCAAGATACACTAAGTATATTTTAAGATAATTTAATAATTAGAGCTAGCAAGACAAATTATACTTCATGTCTCTTACAATATTTACTATTCAGACCCATGTAGCTGTTATATTCATATACTTATAAAACAATAACAAAAAAAACTAAAAAAATTTTTTTTTTTCTAAATTTTTTTCTATAAATATCATTCTTATTACATAATATAAATTAAATTAATTATATTAATTAAAAAATACAAAATAACAGTCTGAACTGTTTGCTATTTAAAAAAAAATGAAAATAAATACGAAACATAATAGCCACAATTCAAGCAAAATCTGTACTACTGGCAGCACAACGGAATTCGCAATATATAGAATGTGCGAAGAGGACAGTAATATATACTATCTCACTCTCCACTAAATTTAAATCTGAATCCGCTGCCATTTATTGTTATTTAAGATATATTTTTTACACTCCACCTCCCAAAACATTGCGTGTTGAATGACGGAACCCAATCTCGGTTTGTCTTAGGTGTCTGGTAGGTAACCAGAGCTGTAAACCGATAAAATTTTGAATATAATCATTCCCTGAGTGGGAATCGAACCCATAGCCATCATTGTGCTGTCCTGATAGATTTCTTTAGACAATAATTATATGTCACGTTATAAAGAATAATAAATTATACCATATTGAATTGCATGTTTTTGCGCACCTCCCGAAATCCAGACATTGCGTATTGAGTGGTGGAACTCAACGCCGCGTCTAAAGTACCAGAACGGGGAAATTAAAATTTTTTTGTAATATAATCGCCCCGAGTGTGTATCGAACCCACCACCAATCGCGTTTACAGTCAGACGCTGTCACACTGCAACACGACTAAAATCGTATAAAAAATTGAACGCAGCTGGGTTTCGAACCCGCGCCTCTTGGATCTAAAATTATGTCATTGGGTAGCAGAAATTTGTGAATTTGTAAATCTCTCTACAGATATGCTAACAAAAACAATAAGTTGTAATAAGCGTATAAGAATTTCGACGCAGCGGTCAATGTACTTGAACAGTATTCAAGAGGCGCGGGTTCAAATCCTGCTGCGTTTATGTTTTTCAATTTCCTAAGTGTGTGATTAACACTTTAATAATGGTAGAAAAAATAATTCATATCTATACATATAATAAATTGTAACTGATCGCTGTCTGTACATGGAAGATATCTGAGAAAAATATAATTGGGGTTTAACCCCATCAATGTAATATAACATAAAATGATATTTTTTTATGTCTTTGTCTGTGCGCTTGTGCACGCTAATCTCAGAAACGACTTAACGTATTTAAATGCAGTTTTTACTATTGTATTTTGGTAAACTTCATTGCAATCGGTTTATAAATAAAAAAAATTACAACCATTTTTTAAATTATAAATTTAAGCAATTTTTGAGATTTAAATGAGAACGCGGTGCGAAAAAGACTAAGTAGTTCAGTCGTGTAGTTTACGCAGGCGAAGCTGCGAGCGGATCGCTAGTGACATAAATAAGCATACTCATAACCTCTCGTGTATGTACGCTCTTTAAAATATTTATAGTTAAAGGAAAACTTATACCTTAGTTCATAGTAAAAAATATTTTTTGTAAGACTATTCCCTTTTTAAATTTTTTTTTTTTCGTTTGCCGCTTATGACAAAAATAAATTGCCAACAGTAAAAATAAGTAGTAATAAGCGTATAAGAATAACGACGTAGCCGGATCTAGAACGCATGGCTTAGCGGTCACAGCGGTTGGACAGTACAAGCGCGGGTTCGAGAATCGCGGGTTTCACAATATGGTTACAAGTAGTTTTGACTTCTCTTTGTCATCTGATTTAGATGAAAATGTGCACTTGTGTCCGGTTCCGATGACAATACAATATAGTCTAACATAAATATATATAATGATTGAGTATATTGAAAAAATTATCATTTTTATCGCTGGTAAGATAAAATGCAGCGTTTCAAAATAGCCAGTTTTTTTTACATTGATATATAGATAGACTAGCGACACGCTTGCAGTGGCGCCTGCTTGACCTATAGCTGTTTAGTATTTTCGACGGCATGTTCGTAAAACAATGAAATTCCTGGGTAAACAAAACAATGGATAAATAAAAGTAGCCTTTGTTCATCCCATGACCTCTCTACAAAGAAGTATCTCTATACAAAATTATATCACAATCGGTTCAGCGGTTTGGCCGTGATGAGGCCACAGACAGACAGACAGAGTTACTTTCGCAATTATAATATAAATTATTAGTATGGATACGGTGAAGCTGACACAGGTTGTTAAATGGATAAAGCTTTTTTAAACTCAACGTATCAGTTTAGAAAAACCCAAACAAAAGACACTAATATAATTATGTTATTATTAAAAAATCTTGAGAAATAATTTAAGAAGGTTATAAAAAAGCGATCAAGCGAACTGGTTTCTTGAGGAAAAACAAACGAATTTGGTTTATTTTTTTTTAAATAAATTAAAAATGAATGAAATACACATTAATTGATTTAGAGGCCATCGTATAGGAAACAACTGATTGTAAAATGAATGAATATATTTACATTGTTTTCATTGTTCGCGGTGTTAAGTTTCGCTGGTCGCATTGCAATGCCTTGAATTCGGAGAATTGGCGGAGAACGGAGTGTCTTGACACTAGGTTCTTTTCGCCTACAATATGGGATATGGCGTGTGGCTGAAAAAACGAAAGTTTTTACGAGATCAAATATCGTCACGCATCTTAAATTTATTTTAATAAAGAAATTAAATTTAAAATTAAATTATTACATTTTCCGTCTTTTCTTGAAGTCGGCCGAAACAACTTATCAATACATCTGTCTGTCAATAATTTGGTAATTTTTTTTATAAAACGCGATTAGCGGCGTAACTCAACGCCGCGGTTTCTAACTACAATTGAAATTTGATTTGAATTTGACTTTACTTAAATATACATCGTAAATTAAAATATACCGAATGTTGTTTTTTCAGTTGTCCTTAATAAAAAAGTTAAATTACCAAGATCAAAAATTAAAAAAATCCTATTTTTTTTTTAAGCTTCACTGAACTCTTGCAAAGAATCGAGAATTTAATGTTGAGACACTCCATTCTCCACTTTCCGATCTAAACCGAGATTTGTCATATTAAGAAGCGGTACTTACGAGGAAACGATATTAATAAGTATTTACTATTGTAACAATGAGTGAAATTGATTTTTTTTTTGTAATAAGTCCTCGTATCCCAGTGGATCAGTGTCTCGGTTTATAGTCGTGGGTTCGATACACACTCGTGTGAATAACTATATTTAAATTATTCTTATATTTCCCCTCTGATTAAAAAACGCAACGCAGGGTTCCGCCAGAAATGCATCTATGATATTATGTAATATCTAGTAAACTATATACTTAAACTAGCGACCCGCTCGTGGCTTCGCACGCGTATACTATACCTGTGTCGTATTTTCGGTGGGCGTTTTGTAAAACAATAAAATCGTGAAAATATTTAATAAATAGGAGGTAAAAAGAGCCTATGTTCATACCAAGAACCTAAGGTATCTTTATATGAAAATTCATCACAATCGGTTCGGCGGTTTGACTGCGATGACGTCACAGACAGACACACTTTCGCATTTATAATATTATCTACTATATATAGATTAATTAACTACAGATATGAAGATAATTTAAATATAATCATCGCCGCAGTGGAAATCGAACTGACAACCATCACTGTCACACAACACGGCAGCATTTTGTTCTTTTTTTAATTAAAATTAGTTTTTGGAAACAAGCAAAAACTTAAATCTCTCAAGCCTCAGCCTCCCTTTTACAGTTTTAATATTGCATCTACCCTCAAAGGGCGTAGTTAAACCCTGCCTGTAAGCCACGCCCCTTATAGAGCCACGCCCCCCAGAAAACACCCTTAAAGTCAGTTTGCGATCGCAAGTGATAACGGAAGGTGGTTATTTGCCGAATTTTAGTGACATTAGTGATTATTTTTTGGGATATTTTTGGAATGTAAGTAATTTTTTTTATATTCGTTTAACTAAGAACATCGTGGCGCAGTGTCAGTGACAGCGGTTGTGAGTTCGATTCCCTGTCGAGGAAATGGTTTTATATAAATTATTCACTCTGGTGACAAGACAGACCGTGGAAAACGGAGTGTCTTGACACTAGGTTCTCTCTGAATACCGTGCTATACGGGAAAAAGCGTGAAAATGCTAAAAAAACAAAATCATAATATTCTTTAATTTCATTACAGTACATATACACATAATAAAACTATATAAGGTAGGTATTTTATTGATCACTCAATGTGTAATTCCGCACGAATGCTCAAACCCACACGTTTTTAATAACAGCGTAATTACACATAACATAAACACATTAATAAATTGCAACTAGCGTATTAGAATTTCGATAAATAGATAAGAACATAGCTTGAACGCACGAGAGTTGCGGGTTCAAAGGCGGGACTCAATGTCGTGTTTCGTCTTAGGTCGATGGTCCAGAGCAGAGACGATGAAAATATTTTCAAATATAATCTGTCCCCAAGTGTGTATCAAACCCACTACCATCTCGTTTATAGTAAGCCGCTGTGCCGTTGTCTTATGAATAAAAGTTCGTTGTCAATAGATAAATGAGTATTTCTTTCAAGAAACTCTTTCTTGGAAGTGGGATATCCATGTCAAGTTGCTATCTAAATGCATTCAGAGGTATTTATCACTGGAAAATACCGTTCTCATTTAAGACTAGCCATCCGCTCGCGGTTTCGCTTACACGACTAAATTATTTCACTTCTTCGCCCGCCCGCGTACCCACTTAAATCTCAAACTTTGCTTAAATTGTTAATTTAAATGGTTGTAACTTTTGATAAAGTGATTGAAAGGTAAAACAGAAAATGTTAAGGGAAGCTTACCAAAATGCATTAGAGAAAACTGCATTAAATGAGTTAAGCCGTTCCTGCGATTAGTGTCAACAAACGCACAGAAAATTAAAATTAAAAATCACTGTTTTGGGTTCTATGATATTGATAAAAGTCCTCAATTATATGTTTTTTTATATATCTTTTATGTACAGACAGCGATCAGTTAAATATTTTATTACATGAATAGTCTAGCTGTGACTTCATCCGCATAAAATTCGTTAAGTTACTTATTATAACAGATTTATCAGTGAAAGTCCCGTCAAAATCAGTCCTGCAGTTCCAGAGATTAGCCGGAACAAACTTACATCAACACCGACAAAAAATGTAAAAAAAACGTTATTTTGTTATATGTACCGTATACATACGCATGCACCTAGTAAAATGCGGTTCTTTTAATTTTACTATATTCCGTTCAACGCATGGCTTCGCGGTCCGAGGGCTTGAACCTTTTTTAAGAGGCGCGGTTTCTAATCCCGCTGCGTTCAAATTTTTATACGTTTTCTAAATATATGTTTTTTAATTTTGTAAGTGTGTAATTAACACTTTAAAATGTTTTTCATATTTTACAAGACCGAAAACGGATTGTCTTGACACTAGGTTTTCTCCAACTGCCTTGATGGCGATACATGAATATATATATAACAGTAGCGTTCTTTTGTCTAATGCCACGCTTCACAAATGAATTGATTTGTAACTGTCACAAACGTTTATACTCAAAGTTATCTCATAGATACTGTCCGTTATTGAATCACTTTAAACAAATTAAGTAATATGAAATTTTAAATTAAAAATTCGCTAAAATTAAAATTTAAAATTCGCCGCAGCTGGATATAGAACACATTGCTTAATGGCCAGAGCGCTTGGACGGTTTTGAAAAGGCGCGGGTTCGGATCCCGCTGCGTTCAAATATTTATACGCTTCCTAAAAATTTGTTTTTCAATATCCCAAGTGTGATTAACACTTTAAAATGATAAAAATAGTGTAAAATATATTCATTTTGATGCCTCGCATTGTGACACAGTGTGGGCGCAAGTGCACACCGTCTGTATGTAACTGCGGTGGTTGTTGGTTCGATACACACTAAAACACATTTACCCGTCCAGCCAGTTAGACAAAGGTCTTGCGGTGTTCAACTCCGCCATTCAACTTGCAATATCTTTAATTCGGTAGGAAAGTGTAGATCGAAGTGTTTAACTCTAGAAGCGTGAAATACTATTCATTTATAAGAATGAGATTCGAACCCACGACTATCGCAACTAACAACAGATTTCCCGCTTTTATTAATATGGTTTTAAGAACAATATATGTTTAATACTAATTGTGACACAAGCAGAGCGATGTGATGTCAATACAAAGCCCTCTCTGGACTTGAACCCGTTTTGGGTTCACTTTAGAAGACCACTGTGCCATATCAGTTAATAAACTAGAACCATTAGGTACAAAATTAATTTGTAAATCGATTAACTAAATACTCAGGCAGAATTTCACTATAAAAATATATAAACACTCTGTATTAACTTCTGTTTATATCCAAGAGAATATATATATGAACTAAAAAAATGGGATTTAAATCCCAAGGACCTAAATAAAACTTTATCTCTATATCAAATTTCATCACAATCGGTTCAGCGGTTTTGCCGTGATGACGTCACAGACGGCCAGACAGACTTTAGCATTTATAATATCAGTATGGATTAATGTAAGAACATCTTGCAACGCTAGTGTTACACACTTCGTGTCTTCGCTTTTGTTTGAAAACGTGCACCCGTGTCCGGATCTGATAACAATACATTATAGTAATGTTTTGAACCTGATGTCGTTGTCATGACGACCAGGAATCATTTTAAACATATGCTTTTAGTTTTTTTGTTAAAGTTATTTATAACGTAATGAACCCGTAACAACCTCAATATAGCTTAATTCTTCTTAAATTACACTTGAAGATCACTAGTGATCTTATCATGCAACTGACAGATTTCAACGAAAAAATCATCCAAAAATAATTTCTATCTCTTTGGAAATTATTATCAAAATCGTTCCAATATTGACTTATCATTTAATGTGACAAGTTTAGCAGCGACCACACTTTTTTGCAACAAAAAATTACGGTTCATACAAATTTCGACCTTATTGTATTGAAATAAGGTTGGTGGGGTTTGTGAAGAGTGGAGAATTAAGTTTGTGCGGTAAGACAGGCAAATATTATATTTTTGATTCGCACCGCGGGATGCTTGCGAATGTAGGGTGACAAGGCTGCCGTAAATATAATTCGGGCTTAATGGTCGCACTCAGAGTTGCCGATTTAATATTAATCTTTAACTGATAGTTAATCGCTATTTCTGAGTGCAGCTCGTTCGTTCGTTCGTTTTTGATTTCTAACTTGCCACAGTAAATTAATATGGCAGTGGGACTGCGTCTGATTGTAAATGTGATTGGTTGTGGTTGTGGTTGCAATCCTCGTTTGGGGAATTATTATTTAGCATTATTTATAATTTTTTTTTTTATATATAAAAAAATATTTATAGAGTTTCGACACTCAATAGGTTATGTTGAGGTTTCTCAGACTAACCGGGACTTTTGTGAGGGTAAAAATCCAAATACATTGAAATACATTTATTTATCTGTTTTAAATGGTTATATAAGTTATAGTTTTTCTAAAACAGAAAACCACTAACGAGTTATTTAAAATTAATATAAATATAGCAATGGATAGTGGAAAACGGAGAGATTTAACGCTTATACACACATTAAAGATAAAAAAATTTTTAGCTTTACGATATTTGCCAATAAAAAGAACTTAGTGTCAATACACTCCGTTCTTCACCTTATTCCTACACTAAGACCAGTACAAACTGTTAAAAAAAGAAATAAATATATTATTTTGTTTTAATTTTGACTAATCAACTGCATTGTTTTTATGAGAAGTATCGAGTTACTTTAGAATCTATTACAGTTCTATCTATCACATGTCAATGGTAATCTTCTCTAGATGTCTGTCTGTCTCTCCGTCTGTTTATCTTGGGATAAACATATATTACGTTTATCTATCATTTTTTTTAGTTTTGCCAAGTGTTTCAAATTTGTCTTA
The DNA here is from genome assembly GCA_038994665.1 of Podotricha telesiphe. Taxonomy (NCBI): domain Eukaryota; kingdom Metazoa; phylum Arthropoda; class Insecta; order Lepidoptera; family Nymphalidae; genus Podotricha; species Podotricha telesiphe. Next base: position 34,894 of record JAOYRR010000463.1, read on the forward strand.
CGAAAAGGCCGCTGAAAATACGAAACAGCAATTTCATGCGGGCAAAGCCGCGAGTGGGTCAGAAGTATAAAATAGGTGTACAACACCGGAAAGTTACATCCATAATAATTACACCTACATGAGTATACGATAATGCAACTGCATTGTAAAATATGACCTTATATGACTATTTATGTATACAGCTATATATTTAATAAATTTCCCGCAGTCAGAGAGAACCTAGTGTATCTCTCTATGTTCTCCATTGTTCGTATAAAGTATCATAACTCGCTTTGTCTTCGGCATCGGAGAAGAGAAATTAAAATATTTTAAACATAATCATTCGCCCGAGTGACTAGAACAACACATCTCTCCACTCTCCTTCAGAACAAGAAAGCTAGAAGCACAGAAAGACTTCTAGAAGAAGTGATAGATTCAGGTTCAGGTTTTGATGTCTGGTGGAGAATTGAAAACGGAGTGTCTTGACACTAGTTTCTCCCTAAGTACCCTGAATACGGGGAAATGCATGAATTTTCACTGTGAATTATTTCGCATTGAGCTTCAGAATTAAATTTAAATACGCATCGAATACTTATTCAAGGTCGCATATCTGGACATGAGGAAGAACAGTTCAATGACTTTGATATCGATTTGTTATTTACAGGATATTATGAAATATATTGCAGGCAAAACGATATTTCAGTTTCACACTTTCTCTCGCATAGCAGGGTTGTCAGAAAGCACTCACCAAATTCTACACTTTCCATTCTACTATTTCCTCGTATATGGAAAAATCTATATTTTTTACATACATACAGTGACGTACGCGCAGGAAATTCTTTTACATCTATTTACCTAATCATTATAAAATGTCGTAAAAAGTACGTCATTGCGTCTATTTAACGTGTACAAAGGGTAGGGTAGTTGTATAATTCAAATCTAAATTTCCGAATGTAAGATTTTGTCTATGGTCTTTACAAAAAATGATAGGTTGACCTTTATGAACGCATTAAGTACTATTTACTTTGAATAAAATTTTATTTATTGCTCTATCTCAGTACAATTATATCAGCCCAATAATATATCACCTACGAGTAAGTGAATATCGCAATCATCCCCAATTTTCCTCCCCTTAGGATGCGAATTTTAATTTAAATTTTATATGGGACTAAATTCGGAGTATACTCTATCCATAAAAAAAAGAATGATCAATAGTTTACTTAGAAAATTGAGAACCTGTTCTGTTTTTTTGCATCAGTTAAAAAGGGCGTCATTGCTGTGCAATTGAACGTGTACAAAGAAAAGGTAGTTTTTCTTTTTCTGGTTCTTTCAGCATCATGCTAATTCCTCATTGCAGGGCGGGGAGGTTCTCCACTTAGACGACAGTTATGTAGTTAAAATTCAAATCTTGGAATGTAGATTTTTCTCTATTGTAAAGGTTCTTCTTTTCTCTATAATAAAGTTCTCTATATATAACAGAATGAGTACTATTTACAAAGCGTAACAGCACACGTTTAAAATGTATTTCCAATGAGCATAAAATGTTTTTCTATACGAATAATATCACACATATTGCCACTACGGGAGTAGCTCTTAACATCAAGGGCATCGGACCAATCGCCGACGAGACTTCTTGCATCCCAAGTGTAGGTTTAAGGGTACCATTTAAAATGCTTCCACATTTAACATCAGTGCCCGAGCTCCTCTCCACTACCACTTAAAAAATTGACGCAGGGACAAGGCCTGTTTAACCGGGAGTCTACCAAGCGTTCTCCACGCCAATCGCATCAATAACTCTTTTACAACCATTGGTCTCACCACTCATTCGTACAACCACTCATTGGTACAAACAAAAAGATAAGTAACGCAACTAACGACCAGACTAATAAGTATCGAACTTGAAAATAAATAGCCCACTGAAACTATCAGATGGCGCTTAACTATGCCCTGATATATATATATATATATATAGGCAAAAATTGTACAAAATAATATTTTAGTTTATGTACGGTATATATGTGCATTTAGTACAAAAAGACACTCCATTTTTATTTATTGGTATAGACAAAAAAAAATACAATAAAGATTTAAAATATATTCTTTTATGACACTGAATTTGTTTAATAAGTGTCGAAATGCCTATTGTGAGTCCATTTATGATTATACTTATTTGGACTGGATAAATTGAAACTGCATCAATCTACCGTAATGACGCGCTCTGTTTATTTTTCTATTCAATATTATTCCAATATCAGTATGTTTGTTTATAGGAACAGAGAGTAGAATTGTATTTCGTTATAAATAATAAAAAAAAAACTTCACGCATTACTCCCGAATAGCAGGGTAGTGAAAGAGAACCTAGAGATGTTACGTGTTGAGATACAAACCTCAGTACCCCACTTTGTCTTAGGTATCAGAGCGGAGAATTAAAAGCAATTGAAATATTATCATTCTTGCGGTTGGGACTAACCCACAACTAACCTACAACCAATCGCTTTTACACTATAATGAGCAATAGAAGAGAAATAGATGATTTGTTTGAAATATTTAAATTGTTTGAAATATTTAAATTGTTTTCCTTTACATGCTATGGCAAATCAGCCATTCAACATACAATGTTCGAAAACGAAGAACAGAGTGACCGCTAGGTTATCTTTGAAACGGCGTGAAATATTACAAAATCCTAAAAAAAGTTCTAAAAAAATAAGACTTGTCCTCATTTTGCCGCACTATGGACACCCTACATTTGTTCTTGACGTACGTTTGATTTACAATATAATTTCTCTAAAGGCGTCTTTAGATCTTACATTAAAGTATTACCTCACGCGACGTCACCGCGTCGAACCCACTACTACCGAAGTAATAGCATGTTATTGAAAATATTGTAAACTAAGGACAAGTAACATATTTTAGAAAACCGTTTAAAATATGAATATAGCTTCGAAAGTATATCGTGGCGCAGTGGGACGTCTTACTGTAAACGCGATTGATTGCGGGTTCGTTTCCAACTCGGGGATATGATTATATATAAAATATTCATTTTTCTCTACTTAAGATACTTAAGATAAAATGCGGCTTTGAAAACCACTCAACACGCAAAACTATGCTTATCTTTATTGATGAATTAATATTTAATACCTGATGATTATTAAACTGAGTCATTCAGAAACCGGGCCTTAGACGTAAGATAGGAGCGGATTCGATTTCCTCTACGTATAATTTTTTATACGTTTCTTTAAAGTAATCGGTACATTGTTAATCAAATAACTAGTTATTTTTTTCTTTAGGTTAGCTAAATAATTGAATAATGAATAAAATATTATATTTTAAAAGAGCAACTGTTGAGTTTCTCTCAACGATGAAAAAGTGCTTACCAAAGTGTATTTGAATAAAATATATTAAAATTTGAATTTCCATGATGACCATTTTTGTATGTGCCTTTTTTGATTTTAAATAACTTTATTTTTATTTGAATATATATATTTCTATGTATGAATATTTTTAACATGTTTTTAAGTGATAATCACGCTCAGGAAGTAAATTGAAAAAAACATATTTTTAGAAAACGTATAAAAATTTGAACGCAGCGGGATTCAAACCCGCGCATCTTGGAAACTGTCCAAGCGCTCTGATCACTAAGCCATCCGTTCTACATCTAGCTGCGTCGGAATTCTTATATGCTTATTTGTAGCTAACATCTCTGTAGAGAGATTTCTACAAATTTTCTGCTACCCAAAGATTATTTTACGAGTAATTATTTGGCAAGAGAAAATGCTATTTATTAAATATATTTTTATATGCTTTCTAAAAATACGTTTTTCAATTACCTCAGTGCGTGATTAACACTTAAGAACATGTTACAAATATTCATTACATGAATTCTGAAAGAGTAAACTAGTTTGAACTTTGAACCCCTTAACTCAGACCATTAACCCCTTATAGCAACCCTTATATTTGCGATTTGAACGGCTAATCCATTACTGACGATGTTTCTCCCCAATTAATATTCAGTGGTCATTTCACGGCGCTTTAGGTTAAACGCTATTGACATAAGCCGCTTTTAAATGGGTGGGCATTTTTTTTGTAATTGGTAATCGTATCGTATTAAATTTTGTTGTTAGTTCTGTTTAGTCTATCTAAACTACTGCTAGTCGTCTGAGCTTGAAAATATGAACACGTGACCGAATCCTATTTATTAATCATATTATTATTAATATTATAAATGCGAAAGTAACCCTGTCTGTCTGTGATTTTATCACGGCAAAACCGCTGAACCAATTGGGTTGAAACTTTATATAGAGATATTTGAGGGTCTTGAGATGAATATAGGTTATTTTTTTATTTTATTTTTTTAATATATCCAGGATTTTTATTGTTTTATGAAATTACCGTCGAAAACATGAAACTGCTGTATGTCACGCGGGCGAGGGCAAAACCGCTGAACCAATTGTAATGAAATTTGATATAGACATCCTTGAGGGTCTTGGGATAAACATAGGTTATTGTTTTCTTTAATTTTTTCTCCGTTGATCCAGGAATTTCATTGTTTTATCAAATTGCGGTCGAAAATATAACGAAACAGCGGGCGAAGACCCAAGAGGCTCGATAGTTATATAATATTTGTATAACACCAACCTGTTGTCAGGTGTCATGATATCAGGGTAACCAGACACAAAATATTATATAACTATTGTAGCTGATTTAATAGAGAGAACTTAGTGTCAAGACACTCTGTTCTCCATTTTCTCGAGAATACGAGGCACTACAAGCTTAGTGGCGAAAATCAACGCCGCGATTTGTATTTGTTATCAGAGCGGAGAAATAAAAACAATTTTAATAAAAATTAAAATCATTCCTTAGAGTGGGAATTACACTAACAATACTCGATTACAAATTATAAAACCGGGCCAAAATAATCTTATTTAGTATGTGTAATAACTTTAAACATGTTTTGTTTTTTTTTAGGATATGATAATTAATCATTATATTAGTTATAAACATAATTTCAAGTTATGGAATCCATCGTACTTTAGGTGTGATGGTTGTGGGTTCGATTCCCACTCGTGAAAATAATTCCAAAACGCGGCATTAAGTTCCGCCATTCAATATGTGAACACCAACTTAACTTACACGGTATCTATAAGTCCGTTGAGCTATACAGGTGATAGCTATGAGCAGTAGTTTTTTAATCAAGTAATTACATCGCCACGTCTTTGTCCCTCGCCCTACAATATATTGCAATACAAATAAATTGTCGCACAGACGCGCGTTAAAAATAAATCGAGTTTTTTAACATTTTTAAATTGTTATTAAGAAACTGGAAATTATTAAAGATTTTTAGAAAACGTACATAAATTCGAACGCAGCGGTATTCGAACTAGCTCCTCTTATGCCATCCGAGCGCTCTGACCGCTAAGCCATGTGTTGTACATCCGTTTACGCCAAAATTCGCTTAAACGCTTGTTACAACTTATTTTTGTTCTTAGCGTTCAAGTCTTCTAGAAATGTTTTTTTAAATAGAGTTAAAATAAAATAATGTTAATTCCATATTTGATAAGTTTATAAACTTGGCGATTATATATATATTTATAGACCCTTGTGTGTAGAAGTGTAAAATAAGTTTTGCCTTATATATCTTTGCACATAAATGTATGACAAATACAAACGAGAATGTCAAACTAGTTTTTCTTGTGAATTACATATTAATTATGCCGACGGAGTAGTAAGAAAATTAGTTGTCTTAAGTTCCAATAAAGATTTTTTTGTTTATTTAATTTTATATATTTTTTTCAATATGTAGATGAAGTGTAATAATAAATGTATATATAATATATATATATATGTATATATATAAAATAAATGTATATATATAAAATAATAATAAATAAATAATAATAAATAATAATAATAATAATAAATGCCAATTTTATTTTTAATAATATATGAAATTAATATAATAATTATTACAAATCGTACTATGTGTATTTTACAAATCAAACTAGGGGCTCTAAAATACACAGAAATTTGAAAAAGGAGTGTCTTGACACTACTGACAGCTTAACTTGCTTCATATGGATGAGACGTTATCATAAATCGATAAAGCATCGCCGTCGCAAGTCTGCACGAGCCCCCAACAAAAGCTAAACTAAAGTTCTCACGTCAACTAATTTGTTAAAACGCATTTAGTTTACAAATAAAAAGGATCGCTGAATCACTATACTTTTATGTTATAGTGAAAAGGTTTTTAATTCACTTATTGCGCTTGGCAGAGAATGTAGTGTTAAGTCACTCCGCTACCCATTAGCCTTAGTGACGGAATCTAACGCCGCGCTTTACTTTGTAACAAGGGGAAGACGAATATTTCTCTAAGATAGAATTGAATTCAAAACCAGTTATATCATGGACAACTACGCTACATTGACATTTTGGTATATTTTATTTTTCAGCTTCACTATTTTCCCCGTGTTCGAAGGTCATACGGACCCTAGTGTCAAGATTGTCGATTTTCACTTTTCGCGCGTCCATGGTTTAAAGCAGATTTGACTAAAAAGTCAGTTAAAACTGCTTTAATCCGGTAAAAACTACTTTTAACCAGTTAAACAACTTGTGACTACTTTTTCTAGGAAGTAGTTTCGTTTTAAGAATTCTGTTTTTGTATTTAGCAGCCCCACACTTTTTCCCGCATAGCAGGATAGTCGGATAGAACCTAGTGACTTGACACTCCGTTCTCTATTTTCCGCCAGAATTCGAGACATTGCGAGTTGAGTGGCCCAACTCAACGCCACATTTTATTATTCTATTTCTTGTTATATGACAATAGTAATGACTTCAAATTGGTAATATGATGAAGTTAAGATTGTTAAATCTATCTATCAATGTTTTAAATTAATCAATTCGTGCAATGCTATATTGACAAACTTATTATTCAAAACCCAACATGGTGGACCACCCAAGATGGCGGACTAGTTATATTAATATTGTAGGAGTCCCAACAATATGTATATCAAATGAAAGAGCTTGCTAAGAATAATTACCTACTAATTTTTATTTTTAAAGGTTACGCCTCTAAAAGATGTATATCAGTTTAGATAAAAAGAACCGTGTAAACAATAACAATAATAATATATTGATATAACAAATATATTGGAACCGGACAATTACAATATATTTGTTATATCAATTTATTTGTTGTATCACTCCCCCAAATGTGAACCCACAACCGTCGCGATAACATTCAGACGCTGTAACACTGCGACAAGATGGTGTCACAATTCAACAATTCGCAAGCTTTGAACCAGTTACAATAGCCTAATTGAGGGAGGCCAGCGGGGCGTCGCCGCGGGAGACTATTAGTTAATGAAGCGTGTATAATTGCCTTGTATAAGTACCTATACATTTTTTTATCAGTTTCACGCTTTTTCCCGCGGTGCAGAGCAGAGCACGGTAGTCAGAGAAAACGTGTTAGAGCACTCCGTTCTTCCCTCCAAAGATTGAGTGTTGAAAGTGAAACTTAACACTGCGCTTTGTTTTGCCAGACAGTGCAATTGCAAATAAAAGACGCAAAAGTTTTCTATATATATATATATATATATATATAAATATTATTTATTTATTCATATTCGAACTTGCTACATTAGAAGTCTTCTGAGATTTAAGCCGCTGGGGACTATCGAGTGCATTAGTACTATAAATAGGGTTGACAGTTTAGTTTAACTGTTTTCTTTGATTTTTTTTTATTTCACGCTTTTTTCATATAGGCTAAGACGTTACGTGTTGAGTGACGGAACTCAACGCCGCGCTTAGTCTTACTAGAGCGGAGAAATAATATCACAATTTCCCCAAGTTTGTATTGAACAAACAATGGGGTTTACAGCCAGACTGTCTGATAAATATGGTTTAATATTTTTATTTATCACTAGCGACCAGCTCTCGGCTTCGCCTGCTACACGACTAAACTATATAGAAGTTTCGCCAGCTCGCGTTTTCACTTAAATCACAAACATTGCTTAAATGATTAACCGATTGAAATGAAATAAACACTAAATTTTAAGTGAAGTTTACTAAAATACAATAGTCAAAACATTTAAATCGGTTAACATATTTAGAAAACGTATAAAAACATGAACGCACCGGGATTCGAACCCGCGCTCTTTGTTTATAGTCGAAGCGCTCTGACCGTTAAGCCATGCGATCTACATACGACGTCTATATTCTTATAGACTTTTGTTGCTAGCATATCATATATATAGATTTTTACAAATTTCTGCCACACAAAGATTATTCTACGAGTTATTATTTGGCAAGAGAGAAATCTATTTATTAAATATTGTTAATACCGTAGAATAATAATCTTTCAACACCAAATCTTCATATATTTTCTAAAAATATTTTTCAATTTCCTAAGTGCATAATATGCCAAGTCCCGTTTACGAGCAGTGCGTGGAGAACGCCGCTTGACAACCCCGCTATATGAGAAAAAGCAACAAGATGCCAAAACAATCATCTGTCTAAAAAAATATATGATACAAAAAAAAACGAAAATCCCATCCCTAACTCTAAATCAAATCCCAAAATCCCGCGGGACTTAAATATTAATTCGCGCATTAGTGCTGTACCGTTTTGCGAAACACGTAAATAATAGCTGTGGATCAATTACATCACTAGGGGAAAACCTACACTTAGAATTTAGATATTTTGTTTGTTTGTATATTTAATTAAGTATATTAATACTGGAAGTAAAAACTTTGGACCTCTTTTTAAGGCAATTATGGGTACGGAGGAGTATGGAGTTTGGGACAGTTTATTTTTATATGAAGAAGAAATGCAATAGCCAATATTTTTAATAGTGTACGACCAACAGTTTCGGCCAAATCCGAAATAAAAACTTTGCATGTTATATATATATATATATTTTAAATGATGAAATCTAGTATTTTTTTTTATTAATAAATAAATAATTGAACTGTTTTTTTAGCTCCAGTCAGAGAGAACCTATAAATCAAGACATTGCGTGGCGGAACTCAAAGCCGCTTTGTCTTTTTTATCAGAGCAGAGAAAGGAAAATAGTTAAATTATGATCATTCCTCTGAGTTGGAATCGAACCCACAATCAATCGTGATTACAGTCAGACGCAGACCCACTGCGACACGATAGCCTTTAATTTCAATAATGCGCGTATTTTTTTATAATAATAGCTTTACATGCAAGATATTAAAAAAACAAATAAGGAATATGGCTTAATGTGACAATGTGATATGTTAATATATATATTTAAATGGAATTTGCAAAAAGAAGTCCATATTTTTTTTTCATAAACACAAAACGAAAAAAAAAAACGCAAATCAAACCTGTAGGTTTACCTTACCTATTTACCAATAAATTTTATCCATTTAGCCGCGGGGTGCTTGAATATTTTCATAATTAATCGTTTATTTGTCCAAAAGATCATCCTATCTCGTCCAATATTTACTAAGGGGTAGTGTCGGGCGCCAGAGGGGGACGGACGGTGAGCGGGGCCAGGGGGAGGGTACTGGGGGGCGTGGCCGGAAGCGGATGTGCGCAGATATTAAATAAACGCGTGTTTGTGTTTGTTTTAAAATTTTGATGAAATTTGTTGAGCTTTGTTGTTATATGTTATGTGTGTTAAGTTAAATATAGATATAAATAATTAGCGACCCGCTCGCGGCTTTGTAAACTACATATGACTAACTATTTTGTACTTTGCCCGCTCGCATTCTTACTTAAATCACAAACTGTACTTAAATTTATAATTAAAATAGTTTTTACATTTTATGGTATAAAATACTTTAATTTTAAGGGAAATTTACTAAAAAAACAAGAGTCGAAACTCCATTTATATCGTTTAAGCCGTTTCTGAGATTAGCGTGCACAAACGCACAAACAAACAAGCAAACTAACAGAAAAGAGAATTTAAAATTAAAAAGAAAGTGAAGCCACAGCTACAGGCTTATATTAGTGATGAAACAAAAAACATTATTTGAAAAACTTACAAAAAATAAATGCCCGCGTGAAAATGCCGAAATGGTTAAAAGGAAATAAATAATTAAACTATACAATTTGATATAAACAATGGCCTCTTAGATCTCAGAGACTTTAATATTGAACCGCGAAGTTGGTGCCTTTTATCAAAGAAAACATTCGGACCGTTCTGGATACAGTATTAAAATTGTTTTTAATACGATTCAATGGAGAAAACTTGCCCAAATTAGTGGATGATTTAGTTGAGACGCATCGATCTTTCCTGCAATGTTGAGGGACCAGGGGGGGAGGGGGCTAGAAGCTAGGACAGTACATTGATAAATGCCCCAATAATATTTGTTTTTATATATCTTCCATGTACAGACAGATATCAGTTACTATTTTATTATATATAGATATAGGTATAGATGTGTTAGGTAAGTTAAATATAGATTTATTAATAGTTTTTGATATTATCGATATTATGGTACAGTGTGACAGCGTTTGAATGGGAACGCGAAGGTTGTGGGTGGCGAAGGTTGTGGGTTCGATACACGATGGGGAATGACTATATTTTTATTTTCACCATCTACTTGGACTGAGCGGCATTCGCATTGCATGCCATATGTTTAACAAATCACTTTAAAAAAGAATCTAAAAGCAATCATAAAGCCTTTGGTTTTCGCGAATATTTTACACATTTAGAAATGAAACTATTTTTTATACGGATTAATCGCGTATATTCTTGGTATTCGTAAACACATTTCGGAAAACCGTGCCCGAATTAAAAAAGGACTAAAAAAAATTATATCATTCCTAAAAGCAATGAATGCGCGGCGTTTAGTTACGTCGTTAAACATACAATGCCTCTATTTCCGGTTATAAAAAGAGATCGAAGTGTCTTGGACACTAGGTTCTCTCTGACTATCCACTGAAACTATATTCTTTTCATATATATTATTTCATATTAATGTTCATTTTATGTACCGTGGGTACTTTGATCCACAGTTAGATACCAAAAAGCGGCACTTATTATATAGATAAGAAAGACTGTTTAGTGCAATTACCTATAGAGATATGCTATGGCTTGGCTCGCTATTAAATATGATGTACTTACGACAAGCTCACAGCTTCGCCTGCGTGAACTTTATCAGTTTCGTATTTTCGACGGCCTTTTAGTAAAACAATGAAAATCCAAGGAAAACTAAAAAAATATGAGAGTAAAAAGTAGCCTATGTTCATCCCAAGTCCCTCTACTTGAGGCTTTATATAAAATTTCATCAGAATCGGTTTGGCCGTGATGACGTCACAGACAGACGGAGCGGAGCTACTTTCGCATTTATTAGTATAGGTTATGAAACGAATTAGAATTTTTGTTTTAGAATATTAAAAATGGTTTGAAACTGTTGTTGTTTTCAAGAGGCGCGGTTACGAATGCTGCTGTGTTCAAATTTTATCATCCGTTTTCTCTAAACATGCTGTGTTTCAATTTCCTATGTGTAAATAACACTTTAAGAAAGTATTAAAAATATTTAAAATATTACTCTAGTTGTTTATTATCTTTTTTTGTGTGAGTCTAATGTCGTGTGACATTATGTGTATTAGTTAACGGAACACAACGCCGCGCTTTCTAGTCCAAGAACGTGTCTCAGACTACAATTAAATATAACCATTATCCCGAGTGTGTATCGAACCCACAGTCATCGCTAGACCCGATCCCGCTGCGACACAATGGCTTTAAGTTATATGCACGCTTGTCACGTCTGTCGGCTGAAGCGAGTCTGAGACGATTTTGATTGAATTCTAAACATAATATAAACAAATTGGTTTGTTATTTTTAAATCTATTCTTCGATATTGACGACAAGTAAAAGGAAATTCTTGAAAAAAATCTAATTTTTGGGGTTTTTTTTATTTTACACTTGTGTTAAGATTAGAGGCTGTCGTGGCACAGTGGGACAGCATCTATGTGTTGTGGGTTCGATACACACTCTGGGGAACGATTATATTAAAATTATACACGTTTATCAGCGCTGGTAGGACAAAGCGCGGCGTTGAGTTACGCCATTAAACACGTCTGGAATTTGAGCAGAAATCGGAGGGCTAAGTTGTTATTTGTCTTCTTTCTTTTTAAATTCTTGTATAAATACGATTATACAAGAATTCGATTCTCGTATAGTTATTCTGAAGTACCTCTAGTTTTTTTTATTCAGGTCGGTATAGGTTTTTTTTTTCTGTCTAGTTCAGTTCAGATTTAAATACGTTTCATAAAAAATATTTTATATAAATAATTTTTCAAATTAAAAAAAAATCTTATTATTGTTAAGCGATTTTATATAATACAAAAATACCTACTAGTTATGAAATTTACAAATAAGATCTTGACTTGGAATCGAACCCACAACCACTCGCGTTTCTAGCATGATGGCCTCAAATCAACGTCAAATTGATATTTTTTACAATTTTTTCTGTCTGTATGACGGCTGGACAGATTTTGAAAAGACTCACTGGCAGATAGTTAATGTAAGGAGTTCCCTACGCGAATTTTATTTATAATTTCTACGCGGACGAAGTCGCGGGCGCAGCTAGAACTGAATATACTCAACAGCCAAATAGACGGTTTACTATGGTATTATTACATACACTTATTATTCCGATAGCGTAACGCTGTTGAATATTTTCCCTCGATTAGATTCGCGGTCGTGAGGCACAAGCCAACGAGCTTAGAGTTTATTTAATTATAAAAAAATATAATAAAAATCATCTTAAACCTTATAGCGCAGTTGTCGTGAAGATTTTTATGATATAAATTGGTTGTGAATTCATAATTAAGTTGGGGTATGTTATCCATACTAAGCGATAGTAACTGTCTGTGACGTCATCACGGCCAAATCACTGAACCAATTGTGATGAAATTTTATATAAAAATACTTGAAGGTCTTAGGATGAACATATGCTAATTTTTTCTATATTTTTTTAGTATTTCTAGGAATTTCATTGTTTTACGAAAAGACCGCCTATTACACGAAACATAGCTCACGCGGGTGACGCCGCGAGCAAGTAGCTAGTATGATAATACATAAAATGTTTTCATAGTACTATCCTGATGACCTTACCACGACGACCGGAAGATATATACGGGATACGATGCATATTTTTTTCGAAATTCATTCCTTTTATCTTTTTTTCAAAGAGCATCTAGTCCTCTTAGTTAACCTAGAACCTGTCGAGACACTCCGCTCTCTGCTCTCCGGCTGAATTCGAGATTTTGTGTAACAATTGCGATTTTTCTTACAGAAGCGGAAATTACACGGCGATACTATAGCTTCCAAAATGTCTAATGGCGTTCTTTATTGCGGCGTTGAATTCCGCCACTCAACAGGCATGGTCTCAACTTTGGGTGCGTGGCTATGCGTGAAAACGCGTGAAACTAATATTTTTAATAACCCATACAAATAATAATAGTTACACATTAAACTAAATTGCATTACCTAAAACGATGAAACAAGCAGTGATTAGTTAAAAGAATATAGTACTGAAAGGCCTTGCAAGGGGTCGTGGGGGGTCGTAGGGGGTAACAGGGGGTAGTGTAACGTCGCGGGGGGTCTGATAGCGATTGACGCATCATTATCAGTACATCAAAGAGAATTAGCTTTTGAGAAAGTTGCGACGTCACTTCACGTGTATTTTTGATTTATTGAACCCAGCTAGTACGAGACCATATTGGCGTAGCGACAGCGTTTGGCTGTAAACGTGTGGGTTGTGGGTTCGATAAACACTCGGGGGAGTGATTATTTTTAACTTATTTTTTATTTCTCCGCTCTGGTGACAGGTCGAAGCACCTCGTTGAGTTCCAACACTCAACACGCTAAGTCTAGGATTTGGGTGGAAAATGGAGAACGGAGCCTCTTGACATTAGGTTCTTCTTGCCGATGCCGATGTCGATATGCAGGAAAAGGAGTGAAACTGAAAGAAATTGCAAGCGCAATGGTTGTGAGTTCGATACACACTCGGGGTAATGATTATATTTAAATTACTCGCTCTGGTACCTAAAAACCGATTACCTAACGAGCGAAACGACCGAATCACGGTTTCTGGACAATGGAGAACGAAATGATTTGAAATAATGTTCTTAGTGACTACCCTGATATACGTGGAAGTTGGAAAAACAATGAAAATTTGATATTTTTGCATATAAATATAATATTAAATATACAGACGCGTTCAAATTACTCAAATATAGAGGGTCTATTCAGTCTTAAGATTCGTTTGCAATTCGCTATTTCCTGCGCCGGATGCTGGGACGCCGAGATGAAATCTTGTTACAATTCGACTTAGTTACATTTGTTTGTGTGTTTATTTTTTATCACGTCTAGAATACTTAGCCGGAGGTCCGAGATTCGATTTTAGTGACGACTCCAGTATCATTTATTCAAGTGCTTGAGTTTCTTTTATTTTTGAAACGTTAAAATACGACTGATGTTTAGAGAAAATTGCTTCTATTTTCAATAACTTTTTTTTGGTTTCTTTTAGCTTCACGCGGTTTTCCCGCATGGCAGGAGTCTGAGAGAACCTAGCGTCAAGACACTCCGTTCTCCACGCACCTACTGAAATCGAGACATTGCGTGTTGAATGGCGGAACTCAACGCCGTTTTATTTAGGTACCAGGGACGGAATAGATATAAAATAAATTTAAATTTAATCAATTCCCCGCATGATAATAATAATAAAAAATACCTAGGTGCTATAAAAATATATAAAAAATGACTGGACCCGACTGGGAATCGAACCCATAACCATCGCCGGATGCTGTCCCATTGCGACACGATTGCCTCAACTACTTTTATTGCGTTTATATTTTCAAATAATGTCGTAAACCTACCATTTTGTATGTGGTAGATGTGTGATTGCTCAAAAAGGACGAAGGGAGGAGAGCGGAGTGTCTTGACACTAGGTTCTGTGAACCACTGAAACGATTTTGATGAAATTTTATAAACAAGTCTTGGGATGAACATAGCCTACTTTTTTTTCTTATTTTTTTAGTGTTTCCTGATATTATATTGTTTTACAAAAAAGCTGCCAAAAATACGAAATGGCTGTAGTTCACGCGAGCGAAGTCGCGAGTGGGTCGCTAGTTATTTCACACACTTAATATTCCAATAGCGTTGATACCGAATATATCAATCAAAATGTCAATCAACTTATAAGGTACTTATTTGAGTGTAAACGAAGAAAATTATTAGTTAAATCCCGCTGCGTTTAAATTTTTATACGTTATATGTTTTTTAAAAAATATTTTTATTGTGTGAATAACATTTTAAAATGTTAAAAAAGACAATATCAAAACTATTCATTTGTGTAGATTAAAATGAAATCACTGGTATTAGATGCAGTCGATTCCTATTATATATATATATACGAGTATACATATAGGCATCATAATATATCATATCGCAATGCGGTAGCGTCTGACTTTACGCGCCGTATTTGTGTGTTCGATGCACATTTAGGGGGATTGATGATTATATTTAAATTATTTTTATTTCCACACCACTGTGGTGGTGACAAAGTAAAGCCACAGTTCCGCCTCTCTTTGCAATGTATCGGATTCGGGCAGTGCTTGGGAACGGATGTGACCCGCTAACGCCAACGTCAATTGGCCCATTGGTCGAGAGCCCACTGATAGTCGTTAATTGAATTATTATACGTTTACAAAAAAAATACTCACTAGTCTCCTCAGAAAAGATTTCAAGTTCTTAAAACAGTGCCAATATATTTGGCTTTTTATTAATGCATTCTCAATTTATACATATAATAAAAATGTAATTGATTGCTGTCTGTACATGGAGGATATATGAGAAAAATATAATTAGGGTCTAAATGACCCCATCAATGTAATATAACCTAAAATGTTATTTTTTTATTTCTTTGTCTGTTTGTCTGTGCGCTTGTGCACGCTAATCTCAGAAACGGCTCAACCAATTTAAATGCCGTATTGACAATTTTACTTTGGTAAGCTTCCATTAAACATTAGTGTTTATTTCATATCAATCGGCTCATAAACAAAAAAGTTACAGCCATTTAAATTTATAAATTTAAGCAGTTTGTGATTTAAGTGACGACGCGGGCGGGCGAAAAACGAAATAGCTTCATTCAATAGTCAGTCAGTAGATTACGCAGGCGAAGCCGCTAGCGGGTCGCTAGTTATATATTATATATATATCACTAATGACGAAGTAATGGAATCTCCAGCCATAATACCCGCTACAAATCATCAAAATCCGAAATCACATTTCCCTAAAACAATAATTTTCTAAAGCAGTTTCTTCTAACCACAGCAGTCTACAGATGATTTGTAGTCTATATATTATATATGATTGTAAAACTCTGGAAACTAGTTCCAAGTTTTTCTAAGATATCTGATGTTGAACTGCAGTGTCTAAGTAATTTTGTCTCAACGTATACTTGTGAAAAAATATTTTCGGTTATCATCTACGTAAAAAATATCGTACTTCTGCGACCCAGAAACATATCTCAGATTCAATTTTACTTTCTACCTCAGATTTATCGCCCAATAGTGTAAAATGAGTATTTTTTTACAATTATTTTTAATTTAATTTTTTGGCTGTAAACAAATAAGTTGCAGCTTTTGTGGATTTCAAAACGGCGTTTAATAGAGTTGTACGAAAGAAGTCATGAGAGATAGTCCCGGTACAATGTGAGCGGGCCCTTGTTGCAGGTTGTAAACTCTCTATATCGAGATCACGCAGCCTGTGTACGAGTAGAAGTTGTCATGTAACTTCGGTTTAATATTCAATCGGGTGTCTAATAAGGTTGCCCATTTTAGCTTGGCTGTTCAATTTGTACTTGGTTCGAAGGAGTGAAACAAAATGAATTGGGAGTAAAGAGTACAGACTTGCAGGAGTAGTACTTATAGTATGAAGATTATGCATTACATTATCAGATTGCGAGTTATAGGCATTCTGAAACATGAATATGAAACAAATAGTCTAAGCCTGAATGTGAATAAAACTAAGATTCTGGTATTTGAAAGAGACGGAGAAAGAACTATATTATGGACAGGTGAATGAAATGGTATATCTGGGAAGTATAATTATAATAAATATACATCCTAGATATGATGACATGAGATATGATATATGGATGAGAAATGCATATTGCTGCCGGTACAGGATTAACGCTGCTCTCTGTGCACTGACTAGCAGGCGTCAGTAAGGATGTTATAATAAAAATGATAAAGAACGTGCGGGCGTGGTGGTTTGGACTCGTCAAGAGGATGAGTGACGAATGAATTGTAAGAAAGATATATCAAGCAAAGTTGAGTGGTAAAAGAGGTAAATGGAGACCTCGGTTGACTTCGAGTGTGTCTACAGTGTCCATGATACTGGAGGAAAATTACGTAAAAGCATGAGGGGTTCCTCAGGGCGTGTATGAATAGGTTGGTGACAGTTGATGAGGCGAATGTAGTATGCAAGGACCGTAGCGTTTGGCGCTCCGTCGCTGACTACCCCGCTAGGGATGAAACGTGAAGCCAAAAAACATTCTTTACTGATGTGTGGCCCGCAGGTGATCTTGGATACGAAATTTGTGCCAACTTCCATTAACATTTGGACAGCCTTACCTTAGATGGTTAATGCGTCTATTGTTTTTGAGTGTCCATTTATGACTTTTTGGTTTTTTTTTTCGTAGTGATTCCCAGCGATGTGAAGGCTATGATGAGGTGATGAGATGGCGCAGCCTCCTTTTCTGCCGTGGGGACTCCCCTATCAGCACAGGTAGTGTATATTATTATTGAAGACATGCACGTACAGACAAGCCTGAGTCTCTATGTTGACTGGTACAACAAAATACAGCATAAAAACAATAAGAGCATTACAAAATGTTTTGGACTTTTCATTAGCCAAAGGTAGAAATTTTAATTTGTGAATGCCGAATATTGTATACTAGATGTGCCCGCGACTTTGACAGCTGTCTCCAAGTGAAAGTCAGTCAAATACGGTCCAGCAGTTCCAGAGATTAACCGGGACGAACAGACAGACAGATAAAAATTGTAAAAAAAATACCGTGTAACAATTGGCCTATTAATAACTATCTATCTTATTAACCAACTGCCTACCATTTCCAGGGAACCCCCTGGACCTCGACGGGACAGCTACGAGTCAGTCAGTCACACTCACCTCCACCCCCACTCGCATACACACACGCACACACCTGTGTACGCACACAGACACACACACGGGCAAACACACTTGGAGACGCATCAGACACAGTAAGTATGAGGACTTTCTTTTATATTTTTAAAGTGTTGTTCACATACTTACTATAAGAAAAACAGGAAAAACGTTTTAAATTTTTAACGTAACGGGATCCGAACCTGAGTTTCTTGACAACTGTCCAAGCGCTCAATCGTTAAGCCATACGTTTTATTATAGAATGCATTCTCTATTAACAAACAGTTGTCCATAGAATTAGTATTTTTGTAGCAGAAGTATATGAAAATCTCTCTATAGAGATACTGACAACAATAATAAGTAACAAGCGTATAAGAATATCGATGTTGCCGGATGTATAATGTATGGCCTAGTTGTCAGAGCGCTTAGACAAGAGGCGTGGGTTCAAATCCTGTTAATTTAAAATTTTCATACGTTTTTATAAAATTGTATATGTTTTGAGAAATATTAGGCATTTATTTAACTACACATAACACCTACTACAGACTATAGAGTAATAACTACAGAGAACCTAGTGTCAAGACATTCCGTTACTGCGTGTTGATTGATGGAACTTAACGCTGCGCCTTACAGCAGAGAGAAAATGATAATAAGAGAAATATAATCAATCCCCCGAGTGTATATCGAACCCCCAACCATCTCGCTGTGCCTTTAAATATAATAACTAGATAAAATCGTAGCATTCCTTCGAACAGTTTTGACAATTTTAAACAATTTTGACTGATTTGATAAAATTGAATGTTAAAATTATATATTTCATTATTTTATAAATTTTATTTTATTTTTTTATCAACAGTAGGTGGTCTAGTGAGGGAAAGATTTAAATATTTATACATATTTAAATTATATTATTTTCATTTCACCGCACTGGCAAGAGAAATCGAGTGGCACTAAAGTACAGAGTGTAGGTGGAAACCCACGTCTAATAGATACTGTTCTAAACAACTACAGGTAGTTGCGATGTAAAATAGTGACCATTTTGCTTATAATAAAAACACTAAAAGGAACACTATAGTACTCTCTCGTGCACCTGAACCCAATTATATTCGTTTTTAAACATACTTGGAGTGTCTGTTTTAGAAAATATTTAATTACGCGTCTACCCCATACGTTTTTAGTAATAAATACTTCTTTGTATTAAATATAAATATTTCAGGTGTTATTTAAAATAACATGACATTTCAGATGCAAAGGGGAGGAAGATGCAAGAACGGATTACAGGGAACAATACTTACACAGGTAATAGTAAAATTATTATTTTAAAGTAATAACATAATTGAGTTTAATAATACTGTATGTATGTTTTTTGGTATGTAAATACCAACCATGTTGTACAACCAAATGTTAAGTCCATCGTGTCCCAATAAGAGCATGCGACTGTAAACGGGATGGGCGTATATTCGATACACACTCGGGGGAATGATTCTATTCAAATTATTTACGGCGTTGAGTTCTGTCACTCAACACGCAATGTCCGAGACATTCTGGCGGAGAGTGAAGAACGAAGTGCGTGAAGCTGAAAACAAAAGATTTTTTTATTTTATTATGTGCTACTTTTAAATTCATAAAAGAAAGTTCATAGTATTCCCGTTCTTTGGGCTAGCATGGGACACAGTTCCAATATATAGAGGCCTTAGAGAAAATTATATATTTTACTGTGAGGCATACAGATTAATGCGTAGGAGCTGTGAAAAATATGGTAAACTATACTGTCAAAAAGCATACAAGATATGCTCTTTTTTTACGTGAGAAAATCCTTTACGGATACCAGCCCGATTGGGAACTCGAACATGGTTATATGGGACTCCGAACTGTCAGATAGGGCGTCCGTATACCCATTAAAACCTAACGGTGCTCCTCCTCGACCGCCAGTAGCCGAGGCCACGGGAACCCCAATCTTCCGTGAACCCCGGTGGCGGGAGCCAGCATGGCACGTCGCGGGTAAGTCAAGGGTGGTGGGCACCCTCGACGGCCTACTAGGAGTTTCACGCGGAAGCGAACAGCGCGCACCTATTCGGGCCAGGTGACCAGGCGATCAGCTTCTCCAAGCTGACCACCCTCTGGCTGAATCAAGACGGAAGGCGGTGACCCGGTCGTTTACTGCGGATGGCGAGGTTGGCGGAGGCCTCCCTCGTCCGTTCCGCCGCTTCCTTCTCGAGCATCATCGCCTCGCAGAAGGTTCCGACCGCGTCCCACGACCTCTTTATAAGATATGCTGCCTCAACTCTTATATTACCTTTATACAATTTGATATTGGTGAAGTGATTTGTAAAACCTTTTTTCATAAAGGACTAAAGTGTTTACCAAGATTATTAGCTTTATACAAACTTCTATAAAAAAAAACCTTTCTCTAGATGCAGCAGCTACGGCAAGTGCTCAGAAGAGGAGGGTGAAGGACGGGAGGAAGCCGTCACCAGCACCGCCGAGCCCTGGGGGGATAGACTTGGTATGGCTCATCAAAATTTGTCTAATGAGATTGGCGAAATGGAATTCAATGATATGGATTTCTCACAAAGTTTCGCTCAAGCTAAGATAAGGTCCAGAACTGCTGCGTTTTCACATCTTCCAACATTGTGTAAAAAGCTCTACTTTGTTATAATACAAAGTATATTAAAAACAAATGCTTTTATTCTGGTATATAAACTTAAGAAATTCCCATAACTAAAAGTGCGTTTTCTTGTATTCATTGTAATACTGTCTCACTGTGTACGGGAGCGATAGAGAATTTAAACACTCCTTTGTTTTATTCTTAATAGCAACAATCACTATGTTTCAGTACAATTTTGACTAAAAATGTAGAGAATAAAAATGGTATGCCTGTTCATGACCATATTGAGTTAAATTTTCACTTAACATATTATACTACTAGCAACCCACTCGCAGCTTCGCCTGCGTAACTACACGACTATACAATTTCCTTTTTTGGTCATACATTTTTATTAAATTTATAATTTAAATAGTTGTAACTTTTTTATTTATGACAAAATACATTAGTCGTACCTGCACTGAAATCGGTTAAGCCGTTTCTGAGATAAACGTGCCCAAACGTTCAGACAAATAGATAAACATACAAACAAAAAAGAAAATTAAAAATAATTGCTTTGGGTTCTATTACATTGATAAATGCCCGCAATAATATGTTTTTCTCTTATATCTTCCATGTACTATAACGGTTGGAAAAATGTCTATGAATATTTCATTGTAAATAGATACTAGATGTCCCGTTAACACATAAACAATGCGTTACCATAGCAACGTTTATGTCATACACATGGTAGTGTGTGTAATATAAGTTTTATTCATTTAATGTATGCCTGCGCAAAGCAGGCGAATTACATTTATATAACTATGCAGTGAGCAGCTCGCACGGCGCCGCAGCCCGATCTGATGCAGCATCTCCTCACCACCACGTCTCCACCACTAACGCTGGTAACTTAATATAATTTATATTTTTCTTACTTTTTTTGACCATCAGAAACATGATGGAGTTTTAATTGTTTTCATTTCACCGCCCTGGTTGGCTAATGCCAAGCGCAGTGTTAAGTTCCGCCACTCAATGCAATCTTAATAAATAAAAAAAATCATTATATTTTAATGTAAGTTTATGCGACTTTATTTATTGATTTTCATGAGAACCAAAAATAAAATAAATGAAATCGGTGAAGTCGACCTCATTAACGTTATGACGTCACCAAGGGAAACAGTGCATTCAGACAGAATGTAGTGTCAAAACACTCTGTTCTTCGACCGAGTCCTCCCAAAACCGAGTAATTACGGGCTTAGTGGCGAAACTTGATGCCGCGCTTGGTCTTAACATAGCGGGGAATCCATACTTATACTGATTGATGAAACTGGGGACCGGAGTGCCTTGACACTAGACTCCCTCTAACTACCCTGTAGTGCGGAATAAGTGTGAAACTGAAGAAAACAAACTATGTCTCGTTGACGCGTTGTCATAGCAACGTGAATGTCACTTTATATAAACGTATTTGTCAAACAGATGCTAGTGTGTGCATTACATATGTATGAATTTAATTTATTTCTAATAAATTCATATATAATAGCTCTCTGTTATTTTGTTATTTTTCTTGCTTTTGCTACGGCGGCTTTATTCGACATAAATTATACCGTAAGTCTTAGTAAAAAATATTAAAAAAAAAAGTTTCATTCAAATGCGTCCAGCAACTATATAGATGTGCGCGTACAATCTGATAAATAACTATTTAAAAAACAAAGCTTCATATGTTTTTACCGGTTTTTTATCCCCCTAAATTATTTTGTTCGTAAAAATGTTCAATGTACAGATACCGTTATGTACTCTTTTATCCAAGTATAGATAATTTAATCATATATATATAATATATGATTTAATATTTTCTAAATGTTATTAATGTTTAGAATAGTTTAAGCTTTGTAAAGTTCTTGTCGAGATAGATCGAAATTCTTATAGGCTTGTTACAAATTTTTTTTTACATACGTGAGTTCGATTTGAAATCTGAAATTTATTTAATTTTTTTTTACCTTTTCAATATTATTTTATATGTAGGTCCGCGGTAGAAGTACCTTTCTGTAATCTACTCAAATATATCGACCTACCCTCAGTTCATTTCTAGCACATATTTTAAAGGTGGCTAATGCCACCTTTAAAATTTGGTTATGTAGAGAGAAGAGCTCAGATAGTGAAGGCGAAGGATAATGTGCATTTAAAAGGGGCCCTTAAGCCTACACTTGTGTCGCAAGCCCCAGGCGCTGCTTCGACCTCCTCTATGTAAAGTGATGGACACGCGCACGGTGAATACATCAGTCCCTAGCATTCGCTGTAAAGGTTATTCTCTTCTCAATATCTTGATATCAACAGTGGGGTCGTCTGGAGGTCGACGTGGTGCTTTGCAGCTATGGCAGTTCCTGGTGTCGCTGCTGGCTGAGGGAGCGAGGTGCGTGGCGTGGACCGGTAGGGGACTGGAGTTCAAATTACACGAGCCTGAAGAGGTATGTTCATGGACAGACAGACCGAAGTGTCTGAGATTGATGACTTAGACGGTTTCCGATAGCGCTGGATCGATTCCTGCTATGTATAATTCTTAATATTATAATAAGTATTTTTTTTAACAGATAACTTTTGAAACTTTACGCTTTATACTGCATAGAAGAAAACACCCGGAGAACTTCAACACACTCTGTTCTCCGCTTTCCATCTGAATTTGAATTCATGTGGTGAGTGGTGGAACTCAACGCTGCGATTTGTCTTACCAAAAAAGGAAAATGAGCACAATTGAAATACAATCGTTTAATCAGAGTGTGTATCGAACCCATAATTGCAAAAGCTTGATGTCAGACAATACTGACATGTTTATTTTAACTGACGATATTATCGAAGAGTTCGCGTCTTTACATCTATCTGTCATCATTAAAAAGGCTTGTTTAAGGCAGAGAGAACCGAATACTGCTAAGACACTCTATTCTCTGTTTAATTTTTTTAACATAGAAACTACAATACGATTTAATGTCATATTTTTTTTAGGTGGCCAGACGTTGGGGCGCTCAAAAGAACCGACCCGCTATGAACTACGACAAACTTTCACGCTCATTGAGATATTATTATGAAAAAGGCATTATGCAAAAAGTTGCAGGTACTTAATTAATATTTACTAAGGTAGCGTTGCCATAGCAAGGTGTATATCAATTAGGCATGGACGATGTATATCAATTCGATATTTCATAAACTATCGCTATATGGCTTCGATATATCCCTTCAACCCGATATTGTCGATAAACCTAATATCGATATATTGATATATCATGATTCATGAAATTAAATGTACATTTAGTTTTTGTTACTGTATTTACTTTTTGAATAATTGATGGTTAATAGAATCTTTTTTTTAAATCTATTTTTATTTAGGGACTTTTTATGTAATAATACCAAAATGTCAGCCCCATCGTTCCCTAAAACAATCTACAAACACACAATTATAGCATTTCCTTAATCTTCTAAGAACACTATTTATACTTAAATGTATACAACATCTTAGCTACCACAGAACAAGGTTCAGACAATAAACATTGGAAAACACCTACATCTCTTAAATTTAAATTATATCGACGAATTAAGTCTTGACGGGCCCCGGCATTACGGACATTCCACTAAGGGGAATGGTGAATATCATCCTCCACTCCGCACAATTCACAGTTAGGGAAATTTACTTTCTTCATGAGAAAACTGAATTTCTTTTAAGCAGAATATGCCCCAGCACACGCAACCTAAGAGCAATAACAATTTGTTCACGTGTCATTTTTTTTACAAACCATGGGATCTGAGGGAAACTTATTCTGAATAACATACCATATTTCCTTTTAATTTTTGATCTCTCATCAAAAGATACTCTTTCCAAATTTTTATGACTTCCTTTTACATTAATAGCTTGATAAAAAATAAAATGTACAAGACCAATTATTAAATAAACAGCTTTCTCTATAACGCAACGCATAGACACGAGATGCTACTTTCCGCTAAGTAGCAGCGGAAAGTAGCAGCTGCTAGTAAAAATTAAAATTTTCACCTGTGCCTTACATGGTGTTTTTAAAAATTTACCTGAACCATAGCTAAAATTATAAGAATATTTAAATATAAGCAAATTACTTACGATATATCGAAAATATCGATATATTGTACGATATATCGTAAAGTATCCACAGAACATTGCGATATCGAAAAAAATATCGATACTTTAGTTTATTGCATAATTTTTTTATTGCATAATATTAATTTTATATAAGGAAATATATACACTATTGGGTGCTATATTGATTATATAAATGTAATAATGAACTTCTTTGGTTTTCTTTCACGGTCGCAGTTTACTAAGTTCAAATGACCGCCGTGGCGCAGTGAGTTATTGTCTGACTGTGAACGTGACGGGCGGTGGGTTTGATTCCCACTCAACGAAATAATTAAAACTTAATTGGTTTTTATTTGTCCGCTCTGGCACCCTAAGACAACGTGCGGGAAGTGGAGAACGAAGCGTTTAAATCGTGAAGCTCAAAAAAATTAAATGCATATAGATTGTTATTTGACTAAGAATATATTTAAAAAAATTAATAAAAATTTTGTTTGCGAAAATTAAAGCTATTTGCCTGTGTTGTAAAGCTAAATACTAAAAATTTATTATAGCGAGTACTTTAATTATTTTGCCATTAATGCCCGCATAGCATGCCGGAAAGAACCTAGTATCAAGACACTCCGTACTCCGCTGTGTCTATATTAATTTATTAGATAATAAGATAACTTTATAAATTTAAAACACTACCTCGACTGTAATTTGAGATAATACCAACCAGCCACTCTGATAGACCACAAAAGTAGCGGTGGGCGGCTCTTTAAAAATACTCTGCAAGAGTGGAGACGACACTAGGTTATTGTAACTTATCCTTGTATGGAAAATTGAATTAAAAAGAGCCTTATCAATTTCCATTTCTGCCAGGAGGGAGCGCTACGTCTACAAGTTCGTTTGCGACCCCGAAGCCTTGTTCAGCATGGCTCGACCCCCTACGTATGACGTCATCTCACAGCTGTACCCCACCCTTCATATTTACCACCCGGGCCCCCCGCGCCCCCCACACAGCCCCTACCGCCCGCACCTGCACTACCCCCCACTAGTGACTACCAGAGGAGGTATTCCCAGGAACATTATGAGAACTTAGTTTTTAGAATAAAGTCAATAATTGTTTACGTATTTGGTAAAAAGAGTATTCTATGGAGATTTTTGGTAATTATTAATGCTAGAGGAAAAAGGATCTGTTTTTTATTTTTATTAATGTTTCAAATAGAGTTTGTATTTTATATATATTATGTGTAATTTGTACAATGGTCCAAATTTAAGGTGTCTTTATCCAACTTTTCTAGATTTCAGTTTTGTATAAGTGTTGTGAGCATCACAATTTTGGATTTGAAGTCAATAAGTATTTTTAAAAGTCAATAAGTTGTGACTTTTAAAGGTAAAATTATTACCTCTAACTACAAACATAACATACATTACTATAAGTTGAGGGGATTTACCTTGTGCCTAAAACTCATGGGTAAAAAACCAAATGCCAACAAAGTCCTGAGGTGGTAAAATTACATAAAATATATAATTTTACCGCAGACTTTGTTAACGACTAATTCGGCTGATATTTAAATATTTGGCTTAGCAATTTATATTGACAATTTGTTTGTTTTTTCCTTCGTTTGAAAAAATATAAATATATATATAATACAACAAAAAATTGTGTATTCATATAAATGGTGTGCATTTTGTTTTTCTCATTGTTTTATTTTTATTTATTTCTTTTGGGAATAGAACTGACTGTAGTCAAGTATTTATTTAAAATCTATGTACCTAGTTACTGTTTGTTTTAATTTATTTATTGCCAAAAATTGATCAAAAAATATTATTTTGAATATGACTAGGCAACTGTGCAATATTAATTTAAGTTATAACTATTAAGAAAAAATTAAAGCAATTTTGTGAATAATAAATAATTCAATTATAAGAAATAGATGTTGTTTTATTGACTCCCATTGTATCTGATAATTTGTCGTTCAGTTACTTTAGATATATTTAGCGTGTATAAATATTTATTGTGATCAGTGAAGTACATAATATTAATACTAGAAATCCCTCCTCCTCTTCATGTGTCCTCTCCTCCCCCTCATGTGTGTCCTCCTTGTAAAAGCGTGTACGCTTTTACAATATTATCCCAAAAACGGTACGTAAATGCCTAATTAACGATTTCATAAATGATAACACGCATTGGGAACGAAATGCTCGCTCCAGTCTATTTCTAAGGTATCATTGTCACTGATAAATGTGTAAATTATCGATTTGAAAAAAAATAAAGAAAGATAGAAGTTTCTTCCACATTCCTCCCTCCGGGGAGTTCTCGTGCTTCACGTGACCTTCCTCCAGTACCACCGGCCCCTCCCCGAGGTCCCTCTCCACCTCCCTTACCGCGCTCACCTTATCTTCATATCATTCTTCATCATCTTATCATTCTTTCATCACCCATCCTCTCGACGTGCCCAAATCACCTGCGCACGGTCTTCTTTCTTTTTTATGCCAGCCATTCTATGTATATCTTCATTGTGGATTCGATCATCTAAGCTGACTCCACACATGCTACGAATACACTACTTGAATACATTCATTTCTCCGCTCTACTAAGCCAAAGCGAGAGAGAAATCCGTCACTAAACGTCTCAAATTCTGGCTGTAAGTGTAGAACAGGTTGTTACGACACTAAGTCTTATTTACTTAACTAAGCATCAATCTCAAATAAAACAAAAACAAACATTTCAAACATTTATAGCAACAGCAACAATTATAATATATAAAATAAAATTACAATATATTAAATCTCAATAATAATTATATATATATTTATATGTAAAGATCAAACCGTTACTCAAATAAAAACAACACAAAATGGTCCTCTATTTGTGATTATGGTATAAAATATATATAAAATTAAACGTAGCGCAGTGGGTTAACGTCTCACTGTGGTTGTGGGTTCGAATGCAACTTGGCGAAATGATTATATTAAAATTTATTTCAATTCTCCTCTCCGGTACCTGACATAAGGCGGCGTTCAGTTCCGCCTCTCAACAAGCTATTTATTTAAGCAATCTATTTCTGGGGGAAAGTTACCGACCGTGCGAGAAACCCTAAAGCCGATAACATGTAAAATAAAAATATATATATTTATTTAAAATATTTCTATTAAATTCATCACAATTATTAATGTTTTTGTGAGTATTTATCCTACTAATATTATAAACGCTAAAGTTTGTGAGGATGTTTGTTACTCTTTCACGTAAAAACTACTGTATGGATTTTAATGAAACTTTACAACAATATAGCTTATACATCAGAATAACACATAGGCTACAAGTTATAAAGAGTAACATTGTGTGAGTGACCAAAATATCAAGTAAGTATCTTATGTTCAAGCCATTAAAGCCAAAATAGTGAACCATTGTAGTCAATAAATTAATATTATGGTATATATATATGCTAAATGCATATGTATACACGCTACATGTACCAGAATATTATTTTTTGCTATTTTTGTGGCTGTCAGCCTGTTTGTTCCGACTAATCTCTAAAACGGCTACACCGATTTTGACGGGGCTTTCACTGGCAAATAGCTGATGTAAGATCTCCACGCGAACAAAGTCGCGGGCACAGTTAGTATAATATATATTATTACATACAAACAAAAACTATACTCTTACACTAGAAAATTGTGCATTTTATAAATAATGATTACTAAAGTAATAGTTTAAATATCGATTACTATAATAATAATTGTATTACCACTTGCGTCCAATTTTGTAGTAATAATAACAGATTTTAGTAAAGCTATATTCGTTTTATTTTATTTTATTTCAATTTAACATTTATGGCAAATGGCAAAGACAATACACTAATCAGCCTAACATTTTATTAATAACAATAATAATAAAATATTACATACGAACATATTTATTTGAATAAAAAAATATTTAGTTCACAACAGTTTGATAATATTTTATATAATTTAACAAAACTTAATATATTTTTAACCTAAATTACGCTCAAAACAAAGAAAATCCATATCGTCCCTTAGCAAATAACATCGCTCATGTAATTTTCACGAGCTTTACAGAAGACAAGAAACTGTCAAACTGTCAACTGTCAAAAAATACGTATGACGTTGTTTTATGTATTGTATATTCATTAGACGTATCAAGTAACAACACATACCATCTAGTTTATTTTAAATAAACAGTTTTTTCTGTTTTCTATAAAGTTCGTGAAAATTACATAAGCAGTATTGTTTGCTAACGGACTATATGTGAACAACATTTTTTTCTAAGACAGCCTAAGTCAAAAAATCGTATTTAATATCGAACCCGCACCACCATTAATAAATTCATAGAACATTATTTTCTTTAATAATTTTTAAAAACTTCACAACAGTATAATATATATATAAAACTTTAATATTTACATTTAAATTAAATCTTATTTTGTATTTATTGTCGTTTATTTCTCTGTCAGTCATAGATAAATGGTAAAACACATGTAATTTGCTTTATTAAAAAAAAACCACAGATTAGTTAAGCTGTGGTTTTTTTTTATATGCAAATAAAAACTACTGCAAGTTCTTGTATAGACATTAAACGTATTATAATATTAAACATGGATTATATTTAAAGTAGTTTTGTTTTGTAAAAAAATAATTTGAAGGATTTTTATATAAAAATAACAAAAAAGTAAAATAGAAATTTCTACAAATTCACAACAGTGGGTTTCAAAACTATCTGCCTATAAATTTTTATAGATATAAATTATTTTTATATATATAATTAATTGTTTGCATTCAATGTATTCAAAGTCAAAAGAATGACTAAGTTTTCAATTCTTTTAAATATTTCCATAATTTAACAGTAAGTCACAAAAACATAAGTATGTAAAAAAAAAACTACAATCTGTCAAAAGATTGATTGTGTTCATCAAAAATGGACTAGCTTAGTTATTAAATAAGTATTCCCACAAATAAAATTATTATATGTAATGATTTAAAAAAACAATATAACAAATATAAAATAATGTAAATATGTGCTTGTTTATTGTATAATTTGCTATGTTTATTTTGATACTATATTTTAACTCTATGCCTTAAATAAATATTGATTAAACATATACAGTTTGCTTACATAAAAAAAGCCATTTTAAAGATTGCACTGACCCAATAACAAACCGGTTTTTGTTTAAAAGTTGTATTATTTTTCACACCCCTGTAGAATAGAAAATACGCCTTGATAACAAATCTAGGGGTATATCTTCTTTACATAAATTTATTATTGATATAAGATAACATCTTATAATTTTAAATGATCTTTAAAAATATTCAAGTGGGATTCGAACCCACAACCAATTACCTTTTTATTAAATATTACCAAAAACGCCCATTAAAATCTCGATTATATTCATTTTTCTACAAAACAATTACTATTTTCACCCATTTCAAATATATTATTATACTTATAAATAATGTGTGATACTGATAAAAACTTAAGTCGTCTAAGCAATACTGAGATTACCAAATTAGAGCTAATATTGAAAAAAAAAAAATACCGTAATCTATGATTACCAAAAAGTAATATGGACAAAAGACTATACAGTCCACATTCATTTAATAACCAATGGATTAATTGGTATAAGATAAGTTAGTTATCAAATATAACGACGACTACCATTGATTACTTTTGTCTAAGTAGTAACGGCGAGTGCTATGTCTCTTAAATGGGACTTTATGAAGTCGTAACTGGCGAAGGAGATGCCCACAGCGATGGGTCCTTTGACCCAGTTCATGCTTAAGCCTTTGAAGAACCCGCGCCAACCCTCGTTTCTGGTGAAGAAAAAAAAGATTCCTTAGTTGGTATGACGTACAGCGTCAGGCTGTATACCGCATAGCGGAGAGGTCAGGGAGAACCTAGTGTCAAAACACTCCGTTCTCCACGCACCGACCACTACGAGATCTCGCGTGCTGATTGGCGGAACTCAACAACGCGCTTTGTTTTGTCGTAGTAGTTAATAGAAAATTATTTTAAATATAGTCAGAGTGGGAATCGAAACCACAACCATCGTGTTTACAGTCACAAGCTGTTTCTTCAAACAGTGGCTGTTGGCTTCAAAAATAGTTATTTTAACAAATTATTCACTCGTTGTTTTTGATTGTTATAGTTAATTAATCATTGGTACCAATAGTATTATCAACAATATGAATGCGTGCTAGAATTTGTACTGTGTGTGCATGGGTGCGTGTGTGTATTAGTGGGCATGTGTGTGTGTGTGTCTGTAAATGCGAAAATGCGTGTATGTGCGAGTATGAGTGTACGTGTGCTACCTGTACACGAGGCGCAGCGTGGCGGCTATGGTAGGGCAGGGGTAGGTGAGGTCAGCGCGGCGGCGCGCGGTCTGCATGCGGCGCCGCACGATGTCCAGTGGGTAGGAGGCGGTCTGAGCGAGCGCGCCAGCCGCGCCGCCGCACGCCATGTTGGTGAAGCCACTGGGCGTGGTGCCCGAGTAGTCTGCGGAGTGCGTGAGGACTTCATTTTTTAACACTTTATTTAATTTAATAGCTCATTGCGTGAATTTTGAGGATTACTCAGTTACAAAACTCCCTAGTGGATTTAATGATGATGTTGGACCAGTACGTTCCTGCTGTTGACTCTTCCTTCTACTTTCCTTCGCTCTCTACTTTTCTATATAATGTCTAAGTCAAGTGCGCCGACAGCGTGTTTATTGCATTTTTGTGTGTGTGATAGATTGCTATTTATTTTACATTAATTATATTGGATTATATCTCCAACGGATGTTTCATTAGCCCGTCGGATAAACCTGCCTGTCTTCTTCGGCATATGTGTAAATTATACATTCAAGTGATTGCGACAACAGCAAATGAAACGCGTTTTGCTACATTTTGCTGTACATCCGTCTTAATGATGACTACTACCTCTTTAGTCCCATTGATTCATTAACTGTGATGAAACGTGAGTTCTCCCTCACTTCTTTCTTACTCAAGCATGTTAATGAGTTCTCTCTTTTCTTCATGCGTGTGGATCAGGTACAGTGTGTTTGCAGAGTCTGCTGAGATAGACTCACCAGTGAATGAAGATGGTCCTAGGGAGCGAGTCTTCGACAAGGAGCATATGTCACGTCTAGTCGAAATCCGTATGATCGTAGAAGCTCTTGACTGATAGACGTCACGAGGTTTGGACCGATGTAGTTCATGTGGAAAAGGGTAAGCCTATCTCTGCTTAAACAATTTTGCCTCAGATACACGGGCGGCCATTATAATCATTCCAAAATGGTTCAAAAATCGCCTCATCTACAATCAGTCTTCTTAGCCTTATCTTTCTTCATCTTTGACCACAATTACAAGTATTGAGTCGATCCATAACGTAACTAAAAGTCATCTTACTTGTAGTTGCGATGACAACGAATTCCCGTCAGGGGACGCTATTAAGACAATATATCGCTGCTACCTCACAAACGTTGGACGTAAATAGTAGTTAGTGATCTGGGACTCTCCGTGCGATGGATGATAACCTGCTCTTGGATTCTGATATGAAGTGGGAGCCGACTGGGCAGGATGAGTGTCAAGTGTAGTAAGTAGACTGTACGGTACGACCTACAGTCTGCGCGAAGCCTCTCTGCAGCACAATTAAAAACTGTTAGATCATGCGCAGATCAGTAGCTAGGAGTCAGTCGCTCGCACCATAGGACCTGATGGGTTCTATTAGTGCATATATATCTCCAAATACAGACCCCATGTGACTTTTACGGCATATGCCCGCCGCTTGTAGATGTCAGCAGCTTTTCTACATTGCGCTGGTACGTGGGACTTAAAGGTCAATTTACGTTTATGAGTTACGGATAGTTATCATTTGCAAGGCCATTACAATACATATATACAGAAATAAAAAAAGACTTATTATTTTTTAAATATTGGTGTTTCAAAGACTTGTTAATCACGCACTTAGAAAAAAATATTTATATTAAACACGCAAAAAATATTTAACGTCACCGGATTCGAACCACACGCTCTTCATTCATTAAACCTCCTCATTTCGTTAAACATTTTTCTTGAAATAAAGTTTATGTTTTACAATTTATAGTCTAAAATCTAAATTGTTCGTTTAAAAACTCATTAGGTTAATTTTACTTTCCAATAGAAGAAAAGATTGAAAACTACGACCTTATAAAAGTAACTTACCAAGATACAAATGCCTTAACGTGTCATAAGTGAAGAAGGACACACCAGCGTATGGGATCACTCCTAAAACTGTAGCGGGATATCCTCTGGGGGAACAAAATTATAGAATCAGAGAAGCAACTCCTTATCATTCCATGTATTTAACATGCGAGTGTCCATCTTTACAGAGAGAGAGGAGCTCGGAGCAGCGCCTGGAACTTGCAACACTCCCTTTTAAATGCTCACTAACGCTCCACTCTAGAGAGATCTAACCAAATTTTAAAACATTCTACTGACGCCTGGACCTGATATTAGAAGTCCTACATCAAACGGCTACAAGTGTAAAAACACAACTTTACAGGATTTGAAGGTTCTTAATGTAGTTATTGTATCATTAATGTAGTAATATTAGAGAATGATAAAAAAATCTTAATGCTGAATATTGCTGATGCTGATATTTCAATAGCTCTCCTGAAACCTTGTGTTGTTGCTTGTATCAGTCTAAGTGGGACAAGTCGATTATGACCGGTACTATAGTTACCGGAAATTTACAGAATATAGCCATAGTATATATAATTTGTGTAATTTGTGGAAAATGTGTACAATGCCGCGCCCGCTTACCAAATGAGTGCAATGAAGATAATATCGTACAATTAGTTAGTGACAAGTTTTTTGACTGATTAATTCCAACAAAGTATGAACTGTAGACTAGACCTAAGCGCGACAACTTGTGTTTTCGATACATTTGATGTACACACGGCGACATGATAATATTTAAATTATTTTCGCTTTCCCATTTTTATAAACCTTTAAACTTCCATTCAACACTTATTCAGTACTCATTTGGTAAGACAGCGTAGGACGGAGTGTGTTCTCTCTGCACACTAGGTTTTCTCTGCCTTTCTACTCACCTGTACAGGGTGAGTACTCCCTCGTCCCTCAGCACCTGTCGGAACACCGCGCGGAGGGACGCATAGTCCGCGACGGCCATGCGCGCGCGCGCCAAATCCAGGGGATACGTCGCGCTCTGAGACGTCGCGCCCGCCAGCGACCCCGCTAGGAGCAGGCGCAGGGGGGACTGTCTGTGTGACGAGACAAAAAGTGAGTGAGTAAGTGGGGGAAGGAGTAAATAAGTGAAGGAATGAGTAAGTAAGAGAGAGGTGAGTGAGCGGTTCAGTACCCATGCGTACCGTACACTTTAAAATGTTAAAAATAAATCATTAATTACTGTGCCGTCTGCGGAGTGTCCACTCCAAGAACTTTCTTCCACTGTTCGTGGGCGGTGAACTGTATGGCGGCGTAAGGCACTATACGGGCCATGGTCGCGCTGTTTCCGCGCCACAACGCCGTCCAGCCCTCTGTGCGAGCGCTGTGCGCCACGAAGCGTACCGCGGCGCGCCATGAGTACGGAATTTCGCTGAAAAGCCATGCCATGGCGATATAGTATATGAAATTTATGAAAGTTTATATGTGAAATTGTGGCGTTTTGTAATGGAAGTCGAGAACACAGTGTTAAGACACTCCGGCCTCTTAAAAATTTTACTTTTTATTATTAACCGTTTCATAGGTTTTTATTAATACTAATAAAGCTACATATTTAGAAAACTATGTGTCATAATAAGTATTATTAGACAACATGTAAAGATCATTTTAATTCTATATATAATATCTTTAAATAGGCTAGGAAAAATATCGCACTGATATTTTTTGACATTTTTTTAAAGTGTTAATCGCACACTTAGGAAATTGAAAAGCATATTTTTAGAAAACGTCCAGTCCTTTCGTCCGTCCAAGACTTGGACGGTTTCCAAGAGACGCAAGTTCAAATCCCACTGCGTTCAAATTTTTATACGTTTTCTAAAAATGTGTTTATAACGCACTGAATTAGAATTTGATTTAGTTTTTTCTAATTGCCACGTAATATATAGAAAATAGATTAAATTTTGAATTGAGACCACCATGTCGCAGTGTGAAAGTATCTAGGTGTACCTATACGCGAAGCTTGTGGGTTAGATTCCCATTAGGGAGAAAGGTTATATTTAAATTATTTTTATTCCCCGCTCTAGTGTCAACACGCAAAGTTTTAATTTCGATCTGGTTATTTTGACTACCTAGCTATATGGGAAAAATTGTAGAAATGCATTATTATGCATTTCTAGCAAAAAAAGTAAAGCGCAAAAGAAAACACTGTACAGTGGCAACGACCGTTACACAACGACCTAAGAAGGCGTACTGAAACATGAAAAAACAAACTTATTTATAAATGATAGACGCAGTGGGACATCATCTGACTGTAAACGCGACGGTTGTGGGTTCAACACGCACTCGACGCAATTATTGTATTTAAAAAATAAATCCCGGTTTAGTCAAAGAGCGGCGCTGAACTCCGCCTCCGGAAAGTGGAGTGTCATGTCACTAGATTCTTTATGCCATCTCTAGCCACGTGAAAAGTAAAAAACAAATAAAAGGAATCAAATACATTTTTTTTTCATTGCAACATATACATTATTGAAATAATAATAGTAGACAAAGCTAATCGCAGACGGCAAATGAACCCGTGACCTCTGGATATTTTGATAAAGCTCCAGCGTAGCCCTGTACTTAATGTCATCGACACTTCCTTAAACAATACTGAACGAGATATCCTTATTATATTAATGAGGAAAGAAATTACTTTGGATTCTCTTTAAGAACATTGTACACATCGAGGCCTGCGAATTTGGCACAGTTATAGCTTATACTAGCTGTGCCCGCCACTTCGTCCGCGTGGAATTCTAAAATAAAAGTTGCTTAAGTTACTTCTTATTATATCAGCTATCTGTCAAGTCAAGAAAGTCCCTAGAAAATTAATCCAGCCGTTTCATAGATTAGCCCGGAACAAACTGATAGCACAAACATTTTAAAAAGGTATATTTAGTAGTAGTAGCATTTAGGAAAAAGTGGTTTTTTTAATATTACAAACAGACACCCCAATTTTATTTATTTATATATAGAAGAAGTGAAGAAAGCCAATAGCTTGTATAATAATCCATTAAAAACAAAAAACCCTTAATAACAATGTTAATGACAACAGTGTTTCACATATAGCCCAGTACATAATAAATATATAAAAAAAAACTAGCAATACTCACGAGGTCTGAAAGTTAATCTTGGTTCGATCTAGAGGCGCGATGGCCGTCTTAGCGATGGCGCCGGCAGCAGCTCCCGCCACCAGCGACGTCACCACCACCGTGCTGCCCGACAGCTGACGGCGGGCCTGCTCTCCTGTGGAAAATATGTTAGTGATGCTAGTGTCAGTGTAAAAGTGTATCTTCCTATACCTACCCCCCCCCTCCTCTTTTTCACACTAACTCCTTGTACCTGTCGCCCTTATTAACTCCAGCTATCCCTTTTCGCCACTAACCCTTTCTATCGCTGTCCTTCACTACATTCAAATAATTTTATTTTTTATTTTTGTAAACGGCAAATAATTCACCACCGGACACAGGTTCACTGAAGTTGATACCCGAGAGCTGAGAGAAACCTACGCAAGTGAATCAGCGAGGCGTTTTTTTTTTAGTAAGTCAATAATTTACATATTTAAAATTATTTATTAGCGTATATAAATAGACTGGAGCGAACATTTCATTGTTAAAACGAATTATCATTTATAACATACATCACTAGCGGGTGGCCCTAAACCGGGCACAAAGCCGGGTGGATGGCTTTAGCTATGTTTTGGGCCTAAGTTATATATTGTGCGAATAGCTCACTTCTGCAAGACGAAAATTGAATTAAAAACGACTGCATTACCAAAAAGTATAATGCTTTAGGGCATAATACTATGAAAGTTGCTAAAGCAAATAAGGCGAGCCGTTTCCACGTCAGTTAATAGTCAATTTTTTTTAACCGCGAAAGCTGCTGAGCTACGTCTTTTCGTCAATCCATCAATATAAAATCCCCATTTAATATTGATGGATTGACGATAGAAAAGTGTGTGGGAGGGCTCTGATTTTAGAAGTCGAGACGCCGGAACTCAACGCTGTGCTTTGTCTTATGTACCAGAGTGGAGAAATGAAAATATCAATTCAAATAATAAAACTAATCGCTGTCTGTACATAGAAGGTATATGAAAATAAATATTACTGGGGACATTTATCAATATAATAGAAACCAAAACAATGATTTTTAATTTTAAAAACGGACAACTTTTTAAATTATAAATTTAAGCAAAGTTTGCGTTTTAATTTTAATTAGAACGCGGGCGGGCAAGAGGTCGAAATAGTTTAAGTCATGTAGTTTACGCAGTCGAAGATGCGCGCTGGTCCAGTTTTAAATATAATCATTCCCCCAAGCGGGCATAATCGAGGATTATCTCTAAATATAATTTAAAATCTTTTATTATTAAACAGTTAGTAACTTAATAAGTCCTGATAACAAGTTGACAGTGCGCATGACTTGCTGTTTCTTATTTTATTGAACAAACAGATAAACAGACAAAAACTGTAAAAAAAATTATTTTGGTATATGTACCGTGTATAATACATACATTTAGTATAAGCGCGATTGTTTTTATATTACAAATCGATTTTGTATTATGTCAGAGCTTAAGGAGCCCTGATATATATATATTTGATTTGAGGACTGGAGGAGTCCCCCCTCCAAGTCATATCGGGTGGTTACAGTCTTCGTTGGTCAGGTGTCCAAGTTGTTTTATATCCATATTAAATTTCATCACAAATGGCTCAGCAGATTACCCATGAACGTCATTTACACAAAATAAGCAAACGGAAAGTAATTTTAATTTTTTTCAATATTTTTTTTTGTTATACCTTTTAATAAAGAATACTCATTATAGATTTTATAGAATAGATTTTATTGAAGAGATTTATTAAAGATTACTTAATATCCACATAAGGCGTGAATAAGTTGGTAAAACGAAAGTTGATATTTTTTTAAAAAACGTATAAAAATTTGAACGCAGCGGGATTTGAACCTGCGCCTCTTGGAAACTGTCCAAGCGCTCTGACCGCTAAGCCATGCATTCTACATCCGGTACGTCAAAATTCTCAAACATGAAATTTTTTCAGTTTTATTTTAACTAATATATATATATATATTTATTATTTATAAAATAATTATCTATATACATTTACAAATAAATTTTAATTTATTCACCATATGAGTTAAACTAATTATAATGCTTAGTAAGTAATATTTTTATAATTGTATATGCAAGCCGACTTATCAACCTATTCACAGCTCGTAACAAATGGCGTTTGTTTTTATAACGATTATTACTATTACTATTTATTTTGTTCGAAAACAACACACTTGAATTTTTAGTACAATTTCTTATTTTATAACTGTGTTGCATTTATAAGGAGTACTCAAAACTGGGTTTTTATTAAAAAGAATCAATCGCATCGACACTTGTATATATAGTATGCGCATTTTATGTCTTATATAGACTTATCTAGGCTTTCCGAAAATTTTAATTTAAGAAATTTTACAGTCAAGCAGACAATGACACGAGTGACTGAAATACATCATACAAGACACCATGGGCAGTGAAGTCTCTACCGTTTGTCTCCCGCCCGCGTCTACTGCCAATTAGTACCAAAATATCAGTTCTGCGACATCTATTATAGCTAGCTGACGTACATTCAACTTAGTACGCGCTTATTCGATGTTTCCCATACAATATATCGGATTGATTAGATGTTTTGACACCGATCTTGAATTTCGATTCGAAAAATATCGAATCGGTAAAAAATAAAAAGCCGACTCCATTATGAGTCATTGGCAATCTATTCATATAATATAAATGTCACTGAAGGCTGTCTGTACATGGAAGATATATAAAAGATAATATTATAAGTGGGATTTATCAATATTAATTAATTATCTTTTCCGTTTGTCTGCTCGTTTGTGCACGCTAATCTCAGAAACGGCTTAACCGATTTAAATACAGTTTGACTATTCTATTGTTCTAAGCCTCCTTTAACATTTAATTTAATTTCAATCGGTTCATAAATAAAGAAGTTACAACCATTTAGATTATAAATTTCAGCAAAGTTTGTGATTTAAGTGAGAACGCAGGCGGTCGAACAGACAACTAGTCAGTCGTGTAGTTTACGTGGGCGAGCGCGTCGCTGGTTATACATAAATTTGTAATTTCATAAACTTTTAAAATATATATAATTGATGTATAAATATTATACAACAGTTTGTTTATTACACAAGAAATGTTATTACAATATACTTTAAACGATTTTTGGTGTCATTAAATCCGACATTATCGAAACAACCCTAATACAAAAAAAAATTGGAATTTATGGCTAGCATTGTCAGTTTTTGACTAAATCGGAAATTTACGGAATTTTTTAGGTCATTAATTACTCACTATACTACACACATTTTCTCCCTGTGGAACTTGTACATAACATACAATTATTGTTCGGATTTCTATAGTCCGGTAAGATGAGCTGCAGCATTGCACCACCACCGTTAACTGTCTTTAAATATGCGGAAACCGGAAAACTGAGTAAAAATTAACTAAGCTCACTCAATATATGCGGTGTATCTATATATACGTATATAAAAATGAAATGACGTTTTCTGAATGTTTTTTTTTGGTTTTCTCTTAATTTACATTAAATTCGAACACATTATTTAATTCTGGGGCGTTACGAAGTTCGCCGATTCAATATCAAAATTATAGACTACTGGACAGCAAAATTGACTGTTCTGATAAATAATCGATATTGCATAGAATATCGATGTTTTCATTTTCATTCGATATATTGGAAAACATGGATGTCGCGTTTAGATATTTTATATCGAATACTAGCCCGAAGCACTGTCCTAAGAATACATGTAACGTATTGATAACATCACGTGGAAAACCAAGCGTGACATAGAAATTAAAAAGCTCCAAAAGTTTCATAATTAAACATATTGTATGAATTGCGCTATTTGCCGCCTAGCAGGGTAGTCAGAGAGAAACCAATGTCACACACTCTTTTCTCCAGTTTCCGCACGAAATCGAGACATTGCGCCGTCCTATACAAACTAGAGACGCGTTCAAAATTTTTATACGTTTTCTAGAACTATTTTTCTTATCCTAAGTGTGTGAATTTATGAATAGTTTAAAATATATGAATAGTTTCCAGCTCGGGTGGTGTATAAAGCTTTGGTCCGCACTAACCGTGGTGAGCGTGTCGGTCGTCGTGCAGCAGCGGTACTCGCGCCTCACCCACTGCCATACTGTCACATCACGGTGAGTGGAACTTATCTGAAACATATGTAAAGATTCCTAAATTATAATAAATATAGAATAAATGATTATATGTATAAACAAAAACCTGACGCGGATTTAGTATTCTTTTTTGTGGCAGAGGTTCGAAGTTCAATGTCCGATTTTCTATACCCAGACCGACACACACTACACTACGTTCTCTTCCAAATACACCCCCCCCCTCCCTCTTCCTCCCTTCATACGGAAAACGAAGAAAGAAATCGAAAAAGAAGGAGATGCTACCTTTGTTTTTATTATTACGAACACTTTGCGTTTACATAATATTATATTTACGTTACTTTTAGGTGATTTAGGAGACTTTATTGTTTTAATTGTATTTGACATGATAGTGTATCTCCCTTATCAGTTATCAAAGAAGTTAAATTTAAACAGTAACTACTATTTATAAAATTTAAAGAGGAGAGACGTAAAAAATACAATACGTGGCAAATATTTCATTTAAGAGATCACTAATAGTGATAAGGTCGCTTGTAATTATATATGTATTGAATTTCTGTTGTTTGTTTGTTTTCT
The DNA here is from genome assembly GCA_038994665.1 of Podotricha telesiphe. NCBI lineage: Eukaryota > Metazoa > Arthropoda > Insecta > Lepidoptera > Nymphalidae > Podotricha > Podotricha telesiphe. The sequence continues at coordinate 75,698 of JAOYRR010000463.1, forward strand.
ATTTTGTTGTGTGCAATAAAGATTTTTATCTATCTATGTAAGAACAATCGTTTGGCGATACAGAATGGTTAGCCAGAAAGAATCTAGTGTCAAGACACTCCGTTCTCCATGCACCGACCGAATTCGAGATATTTGCATGTTGTGTGGCGGATTTTAACATTTTCTAAGTGTTAATCACTCACTTGACATACATATTACTATGTATAAAAAATAATTTTTCGAACATATAAAAAAATTACAACAAAAATAAGTTGTAACAAGTGTATAAGAGTTCCCACTTAGCTGGATATAGAACGTATGGCATAGCGGTCAGAGCGCTCGGGCAGTATCCAAGAGGTGCGGGTTCGAGAAATATTAAAAAAAAAACCCCCTTAACGATTCCCTAGTGCACCTGGTCATGTCGTCATGACAACGACATTAGGTTCACGCTATGGTTATATTGTATTAACATCGGATCCGGACAAATGTGCACATTTTCGTGCAAATCCACCGGAAGTGGGTCGAAATAGTAAATTTTTAACATTTTTTTTTATGTGTTATTCACACACTTAGGCAATTGAAAAACATATATGTAGGAAACGTATAAAAATTGAATGAACGCAGCGGGATTTGAACTTGCGCCTCGTGAAAACCGTTCAAGGTAGACAAGCAAGCAAGCGAGCAAGTAACCTTGAAAAACGTTGAACTTTAATTTCTAGAGTCTCTATCAATTTTTAAATGCTGGTGTATTTAAATCATATTTAAGTGTTTGCGATATCGTATAGCAAGCTAAGCAATTAATACTTCATTTTTTATTTTTATTTTAATTCTATTTTTTACAGCGTCAAGCTTGGAGTCAGAGAGAACCTAGTGTCAAGACACTCCGTGCTCGAAGCACCACCCGATATAGAGATATTGCGTGTCGCGTGGCGGAATTTAACGCCGCGATTTGTATCGGTTACCAGAGCTGTAATTATCTGGTGACATACACCCAGGTCCCTCAGTCCAACCCTAGTGTACATTGTAATGTGTGTAGTTCATTTTATCCTCATATTAAATTGCTAACTTGCAACTGCAACTGTAGTTGACAAAATTAAATATGTAAATACATCATTATGAATATCACAAGTGGAATTATAATTAATGTCATCATAAAAGGGAGGGGGGGGGGTCATTCAAATTCATCGAGAACACTCTTTGATTAACAAGCATTCCACGTTTCACTGGAAACATTTTTTTCAGCTTCATGCTTTTTCCCGCATTGTAATCTTACTACAGTCAGAGCCAACCTAGTGTCAAGACACTCCATTCTCCACTCTCTGCCCGAAATTGGGGCATGGCATGGTGTACTTAAGGCCGCGCTTTGCCTTAGGTAACTTATTTTTGTAGTTAGAAAGGTAATAAGTGTACAAGAATTTCAACACTTTCCAAGAGGCACACGTTAGAATCCTACAGTGATAAAAAAAATTATACACTTTCTAAAATATGTTTTTCAACTTAGAGTGTGATTAACACTTTGAAATGTTAAAAATAATATACCACCCACAAACAATGGTGCTTGCAGTAATTTAAGAGAGACTGTCCCACTGCACCATAATAGCCTCAAAACAGGAGGATTTAAATTAACAAAATCAATTGGCTTGGTGGTGTTGCAGTGGAACTGTACTCAATACAGTATGGTTGTTGGTTTGATATATATATGGGATTCTATTTTTATGTATTTTTAGTTTTATTCACTATGGAGTTATGGTCTATACCATTTGCTATTTAGTATTTTCTTTATAAAACATTTTACACATTCTTTGACATTAGAACCCAACTTATATGACTACATACATAAATAGTTTCTATGAATATTTTAAAGGATTGATTATCTTATATAATAAAGTTGCCTTAGTGCAGTAATGGTCGTGGGTTTGATTCCCACTTAGGAAAATAGTTTCATTTCTCTACCTAAGATAAAGCAAGGCTTTGAGTTCTACCACAAAGTATAAAATTTTCTGGTGGCAAGTGGACACTAAGTTCTCTGACTAGCCTGCTATTTGGGAACATTAATTTAATACCTATTGAACTACCTTTAGTTTATACCTTTATAAACAAGGCTATGGATATTTGGATGTGGTTGGCATAAACAATAAATATAATATATTTAAAATGCTTATTATTTCTAGCCTATTTAGCCAGAAAGTAGAATACAGAGTGTTATGTCACTAGGCCAAATTAAGAAATGTTGAAGATATAAGCAATTATAAAATTTTCTATAATAAAATAGATATTTTATATAATTATTACTAATATGTTTTTTTTGTATATTTCATTACACATATCACATCATCATTATCAATAGTGTCTATAATGTAAGTTCAAGATTTATGGTGTCAAAGTCCAAAGTTGAAACTAACCTTGGAACTAAGTCTGAAATTTTTAGCCCTAATCTATTAATAGATACCATTTTATTATATATTGTAATAAACTCACATGTATATTCGAAGCGAAATTGTTTTAAATAGCACACATAACCATAACACAATAGCGCGCTAAAAAAATCTAACTATGTATATATAAATTAATTCACTGTTTCATATATAAATCAATATATATTCAAAATTTAAATTTTAATTCACAACATACTCTTATTCTTATTGAAATCTTCATAGTAAATGATTTACGTCACAATTCTCGACGATTTTTAAATAAACTTGGGAGAATTTCGCTATTATGTAGCTGACAGTGACGTTGACATCACGTTTGTGAAATTTTACAGCTGATTGTAATATTGCCAGTTGTAAAATTATAATTGAAGTGTTTTCACATTTTAAAGTGTTATTCACAAACATTTTTTAGTATACGTTTAAAAATTTCAACGCAGTGGGATTTGAACCCACGCCTCTTTCAGGCAGCGTTGCACGCTTGGACGGTTTCTAAGAGTGTTGTTGTAAATATCAGCGGGTTTGTTCTCAATCCTCGCCTCTTCATCTCCTGTTCCCGTAGAAATTGTAAACAAATAGGTTTGTGGAAAGATATATAATAGATTTATAAAAAAATATTTCACTAGTCACGTTACATATCTCAAAAAGTACCCATGAAGAATAATATTTAAAAATTTGTTTTGGTTACCATTGCAATAACATTTTGAGAAAAATGTAAACACAGCGGAATTCGAACTCGCATTTCGTGCGTTCTACATCCGGGTACATCGAAATTCTATTACGCTTGTTACAATTTATTTTCTACGAACCTACGAACAATCGTTTGGCAAGAGAGAATGCTGTTTATCAAATACTATCGACCCGATCGCGGCTTCGCCTACGTAATATATATGACTAAACTATTTGGTTTTTTCGTCCGCCCGCGTTCTCACTTAAATTACAAACTTCGCTTAAATTTGTAATTTGAATGGTTGTAACCTTTTTATTTATGAACCGATTAATATGAAATAAACACTAAATGTTAAGACAAAAGTTCAATAGTCAAAAGTGCACTGAAATCGGTTAAGCCGTTTCTTAGATTAGCGTGCACTAACAAACAAACAGAAAAGAAAATAAAAAATCAATGTTTTGGGTCCTATTATATTGATAACACCCCCAACAATATATTTTCTCATATATCTTCCATGTACGGACAGACGATCAGTTACATTTTTATTATATATATAGATTTTTATGATTTTTTAAATTATTATCCACACACTTAGGAACACTTACATTTTTCTGTATTCAAGTGTAAATAACTTTTTAAAAAAATGCTAAAAATAAAATATTACAAAACGTACTTCAATATATAGTAAAACAGCAAATCAGTTAAAATATTTTATTAAAAAATGGTTAATCGATAGAGGCCATACTCAGAGGAATGATTATATTCAAATAATTACATCTCCGCTATGGCAACAACTAAAACGAATCCGCGGCGTTGAGTAGTCTCTTTTAACTATATTTATAAAACGTATAAAAATTTGAACGCAGCGGGATTTGAACCCGCGCCCCTTGAAAACCGTTCAAGCGCTCTGACCGCTAAGCCATGCGTTCTACATTCGCAGGTTCAAATCCTGCTGCGCTCAATTTTTTTTACGTTTTCTAAATATATGTGTTTCAATTTTGTAAGTGTGAATAACACTTTAAAAAAATCTTAATATTATCTTTAACTAAACTGCTATTCGGGAAAAAGCATGCAGCTGCATACAAAATATGACAACCTTTTCTATTACGAAATTTTCAACCAATTAAGATATAGTGACGTAACTTTTTATACACAGACAAAAAAAAACGACCCCCCGACGACACAATGGAAAGGCAAATAGAATGTCCAAGCACCTTGAAATTACATTCTTTAAGAAAGAATTAAATGTATTAATTAATATTTTAATATATCTTATCATATCAAGATGAAAATGTATTTGTTACTGAAACAATATTTTTAGATCAATTAATTGTCCAATTGTTATTTATATAGAGCTTTTAAAATATATGTATTTTTATTAACACGATTTTAGAGAATGTATAAAAATTAGTGGGGACGCGAACCCGCGCCTCGCGGTCTCTGCCGCTACAACAGACGCACAATACAGCCCCGGAGTTACTCGCATACACGCAGTACTACTTGTTTCTGAACAGCTTAGATAATATCCAAGAGGCGCGGGTTCGAATCTCGCGACGTTTTCTAAAAATATTTTTTATATTACAAATGTCTGAATAAAATTTTTACACACAAAAAGTACTTAATGTCGTTATTAAAAATAAATAAAAATTACACATTTTCATTCAAAACTAAAGTAATAATACACAATAAATACACATTTAAATAAGTTTAATCGCTAAAATCATTATCAGAGTCAGAATCAACCCGTCCCCGGATAGTTTTTTTGCTTTGAATATGGAGTCGCTTCTTCCCAGGCTCTGGAGGTGTCAGAAGATCACCAGAATATTCTATTACTTCAGACCTATAAATTGAAAATAAAAGTAGAGCTAAAACTGTATTATTTATAAAATTAAACATAATTTTTTATGACTGACTGACTGACTGTAAATGATATAATTGGGTTCAATCGATGAAATACACTTGCGGAAATTATTATACTCTAATTATATTAATTTATCAGCTCTGTTAATACAATTGAAAAGCACAGAATTGATTTGCACCACTCAAAATGTAATGTCTCGATATCAGGCGTAGAGTAGAGAATGAAGTGTCTGGACACTAGAGTTCTGTCTGAGTGGATTGCTATGTGGGAAAAAAGCTATAATTTATTTTTAAAATGTTATATATCTACGTCAAGCGGTTTTCGATATTTCTTAAGTGACCTATTGTTTTTAGATATATAGATGGGGGTAAAGCAAAGAGCGGAGTGTTTAAGCACTAGGTTCTCACCCTACCTGGCTATTCTCCATTCCAGCATCTCTGTGGAGAAGTCATCTCGGTTGCCCAGATCTGTGAAGCCAACTATAAAGTCTTTTGTTTTGTTGCTTTTCACCAACGCTATAGTGGGTATGACTCGAATCTTGAGGCGGCCTGGAAATAGTGTTAATAGGCAATATGAAAAAAATAATAATAAACCACAATAACAATAATAATTAGATTAATAATATAAACCCCTAAAAACATGTAAAACCAAAAAAGAAAAAAAAATCGGCTATAATCTGTTTCACTGGGTACTCATCATTCAAGAATGGTACCTTCAAACTACACTCAAGAACCCCACAAAAAAACACAAATATCCTTATCATCAAATACTCACCAGTCAAAAACGGCGCCCTCTCCACATCCAGCTTCACCACCCTGGTCTCCACGTGTTTCTTGGCGAGGGTCTTCAGGTGCATGTCGACTATGCGACACCGAGGAGTATCATTGCGGTGTGCAAACGGTGGTACATCACATTCACTCTTATTGCAGACGGTGAAGAACTCCTTTTCTCCATCTATCTCGGTATATTCTCCGTGACCCTGGAAATGTATAGATTTATAAAGTGCTTGACCCTTTGGCTCAGTGGGCACTGTGTTGACTGTAAAAGTGATGATCGTGGGTTCGGATACAATAACTATAGCATGTTAATGATTATATTTGAAATTATTTTTCATTTAATACCCAATGTCTTGAAATTAACTGAAAAGTGCTGTAAAAAATATTTTAAAAATTTTCATTTCACTTTGAATACTTTTAAAGTGTCACTTAGGATAAGAATAAAATTTCTAAAAAACATGGAAAAAGATGTAGAACGCATGGCTTAGTGATCATAGCGCTTGGACGATAAACAAGAATCGCGGATCCGAATCCTGCTGCGTTCAATGTTTTATACATCAACTACAATAGGTTTTTTTACAACCAACTGTGTTCAGTTCAGTTAATATTATTATGGCGCTTCGAATGTGCCAGTAAAGCACTAATCACTTAACCAATGTCATATGTATGGAGAAGTGAGAACACACGAAGGAGGGTTGATCAGTAAAAAAAAGAGATACAGTTACACTATTATCGATTGCAGGTTAAACAGTGTTTTTAACCACTTTGTTCTCTTCAAAACCCTTCATTCTCCACTCTCTTATCCAAATCGAGATATTGTAAGTAGATTCCATAATTCAATACTACTCTTACTTAATAAATTCATTTGAAATTAAACCAATTTCCAAATATGTAGGACCTAGTGTATATTGAACCCACAATCATTGCATTTATGGTCACCGATGTCCCACTGCACATTATGGATAATAACAAATATTATTTATGTACAACTTACAATAGCGAGCCATTCCTGCTTTTGTTTGGCTCTTTGCTTCATCTCGGCAATCCTCTGTTGTCTGATTGCCTCTAAATCACTGTTATCTAATGCATCTAGCCTGAAATATATATAAGTGAAAAGTAAATATAGAAGTAACACATATTTTAAAATTTTTTTAGTATTATATTAATATATTTTCTTTATTATTGAACATATCAACACTACAGAGCTTACTTACTTATTTTTTTATAGTGACTTCTACAGGTTCTGAATACCAATTTTTTTTTCATAAAATTTATTTTATATTTTACTTTACTTTAGTTAGTGTAACATGAATAAACATAAGAAAAAAGGGAGTCTTATCACCATAATTTTTTTGTATAATTAATTATTTAATAATTAATGAATTAATTAATTTAAAAGTAAGTTATGTGTGTGTGTGTATATATACGGGTTAATTTCAACTTAATAAAGTATGTCATTTCGAATACCAAACATACAATGTTTTAAATAAAATGTTGCATATAAAAAAAGCATACCATGGCTTGGTTTATTAATAACTATTATAAGAAGTTTCAATTTTATATATAATTTAGTTACCTTTCAATTTCATTGTCGAGCTGCTTCTCCATGCTCTGAGCAACTTGATGCAGTACTTGATCCATTTTGTGGTTTTAAGGACCTAAAAATAAATATTCCTGCATGAATGAAAAATAATGCAAGTAATGTAAAAAAAATAAAAGCCTAATTCATTAAGTACATCTGTTAATGTTTAAATAATATCTGTGATAAAATACGTATAAAAGGTTTATATATTTCAAAAATCGTAGGCGGCTCAATGTCGCAAAAAATTGACGCAGTGGCGTAGTTATATATGTTGTTATAAATCACATTTAGTACAAAGCGTATTAATAAATACAGCCATTTTTATATTAAAAATGCTTATTGGTTAATTTATTTCCTTTTATGTCAAAAATTGTATAAAAATAAATCACGATCAAGTCGATGACCTCATTGCCGCACATGAAACTTAAATGTAACAAAACTAACAATACTCACTGTCTTTTAGAATAAAAACTTAACAAAAATTTTGAAAATGTACAAAATTCTTATTAAATAATGTTAAATTTGTATAAAAGTTTAATTTTACATTTATTTCAATTACTAATTTCAACAGCAACACACCAATTTAGTGTTTACTTGACACTGACAGTTCTTAGTTCATATTTGAGTACTATTGCCATTTTATTTTTCTTTTTCTATGAAGTAAAATGATGATGGCTTACTTTTATTCGTACAGGGATTTCCACTACTCACAAGGTCAAATTACACTTCAATTATAAATATAATTAAACCATGAATTACAAATATTTATAACTATACAAAAAAGACTATAGCCATCTTTAAATCTAAACCGCAAATATTTAATATTCGAATTAAATATTTGATTTAATTCGAGGGTCAAGGACCACTATTAATGTAGCAATGTAGGCGAAGATGATAGTATAGCTAGCTATTGAGAATATTTTTATTTACATTATCTGCATTTCCCTGGTTTGGTTTGATGATGCGCAGCGTTGAGCTGGGAATTCGGACATCTAGCTGATCTAGAGTTGTTGACGAGCGGATCACTCCCACGCGCTACTTCTGAGCAGGCCTCCGAGAGTGCCCATCACCCTTGGCCCCGCAACGTGCCTTGCTGGCTCCCGCCGCCGGGGCTCACGGCAGATTGTAGTTCCCGTTGCTCCGGGTAGTAGCGGTCGAGGAGGAGCATCGTGAGGTTTTATTGGGTATACGGACGGGACTTCGACCATCTAACACGCAAAATGAAAAGAACTACTGAACGGATATTCGTATAGCTTTTTTTATTGAGTTATTCCTGACTGTTACCTGTATCTATCCAGACCGTTGTAACGCAGTGTGACGGCGTCTGATCCTATACGAGATAGTTGTGGGTTCGATATATACTGGGGGGAATAATTATATTTCCATTTCTCCGCTCTGATGAAAAGACCGAGTGCGGCGTTCCGTTCTGGAGTTCTGTCGTTCCAGACTCGTAAAGTGAAGAACAGAGTATCTTTACATTAAGTTCTCTCTATCTATCCTAGCTACGACCTGGGGGCTTGCAAGCGTCGAGTGTAAAATCCTTTTACCTTTACCCTAAACGCCGGCAATGTGTCCGCAACATCTCTGATGTTGTATGTACAAGACAACCACTTACCATCAGATGGTCCTTCTGCTCGTTTGCCCCTTTTTTGAAATAAAAAAAAAATCCCGCTATGCCGGTGATAGTGGAACTAAAACAAAGAAAAAAGTGCAACTTTATCAATTAACCTTTTTAGAGATAGTACGCAGTTTACCTAATGTCTTTGCCAGTAAGACCAGGTACAATACTCACCAGGAAATCATTTTAACCGTATTTCTTTAAGCTACTTTTTACAAGGAACCTATTATTCTCTCTTCTTTAATGGTAAAATTAAAAATATAGAACCTTTATTGGTTTATGTATTATCTAATTTGTCTTTATTATATGTGTATGTAATACTGTATGTTTCCCAAATAAAAAAATAAAAAAATTAATTAATTGAAAATTACATATTTATTTTCAATTTCGTAAGTGTGCGAATAACACATTTTTAAAAATAAATTAAAATTTATAGATTTTTTGTGGCTATATTTGTTAGTACAAAATAAAATTATAACAATTAAAAAAAAGGCTTATATAAAGTTTAACGTACCGGAACTCGAACAAGTCCAATCGTCCTGATCCCTAAGCCATACGTTTAGCATTTACTATATTTATTAGTGTAACCTATCTATACATATTATTAAAATGTAACTGATCGCTGTCTGTACAATTCTGTCTGTGAATTTATATGAGAAAAATATTATTCGGCGCATTTATCAATGTAATAGAGCCCACAACAATGATTTTTACTTATCTTTTCTGTTTGTCTGTTTCTTTCATTTCAATCGGTTCATAAACAAAAAAAGGTACAACCATTAAAATTATAAATTTCATCTGTGCACGCTAATTTCAGAAACGGCTTAACCTATTTAAATGTTGTTTCCAACGTTGTATTTAAGCAAACTTCCGTTAACATGTAGTACTTATTTTATTTCAATCGGTATATAAATAAAAAAATTACAGCAGTTATAATTTTATTTGACAAAATTGTTATAAAACAACTGTTTTTAAACTTTAATTGGTGTAGCTTACGCAGGCAAAGCCGCGAACGCTTACTGTGCTTCGGGAAAACATATTTAATCATTTTCTAAAAAGTATTAATAAGCCCAACACTGTTTTAACTACGGAAGCCATTATCAAACTTTATTTTTCATATCATTTTCTCAAGTTCCAATCAAGTTTTTAACATTTTTAATGCTTTAATCATACGCTTAGGATATGAACATTTTTAAAAAACGTATCAACACTTGAACGTACCCGGATTGGAACCCGCGCCTCTTAGCAACCGTCCAAGCGCTCTGGCCCCTAAACCATGCGTTCTACATACGGCTACGTCGAAATTCTTATTACAACTTACAGTTATTGTTATATATTATAATAAGCGATACGAATCTCGTCGTACTACACGTATGGCTAAGCGGTCAGAGTGCTTGGACGGTAAATACGAGGAGTGGGTTCGAATCCCGCTGCGTTCAAATTATTATAAGATTTCTAATAATGATTTACCAATATAAAAAATCTTTAGTGCGTTTGATTGTGCTTCAAGGGTACGTTGGATCAAATCTTGACGTTTTATTTAATACAATTTATAGATTAATCGAAAACGAACAAAAAAAAGCAATTTATTAATATTATTATGGCTGTACATTTTTTATTTAAAAAAAAACATATCAACAATTTTAACAATGGGCTAGTCAAAATTGCTCAAAATTAACCTGAGAGAACCTAGTGTGAAGACACTGCGTTCCCCACTTTCCGACCGAATCTGAGATGTTTTCGTGTTGAGTGTCGGAACTCAACGCCGCGCTTTGTCTTGCACCAGAGCGTAAAAATGAAAATAATTCAAATATATCCAATCAAGTTTACAAACAGACGACTCAAAAATTTAAACATGCACTATTTTTTATGAAATTTAAGACAAAAGTAAATTACACTTGAAAAACTCATTTGCATAAAAAGGATATTGATAACTTACAAACATACTAATCTTTTACTGTAGAATTAAAATAATAAGAAAACAATTAGAAAAGCTGGAGGCCATCGTGGCGCAGTGGAACGCGTCGGACTGTAAACGCGATTGGTTGTGGGTTCCATTCGCACTACAACAATAATTATATTTAAATTTAATTTCTCCACTCTGGTACCTAAGATAAACCGCGGCGTCGAGTTCCACGACTCGACACAGTCTCGATTTCGGGCGGAAAGAAAGAAGAGAATGTCTTGTCACTAGGTTCTGTCTAACTACCCTCCTATGTGAAAAACTTGTACCTGGTCTCGTCTCCGCAAGAACACATGTTCATGTTTTCAAGAAAATTTGATGACAATAGAATCGGATTTTCTTACATACATAGATACAGGTAAATTTTGAATGTAAAGTAAGGAGCTCATAATTTTTGACTCGCCCATCGTTAAAGATTACTGAATTATCACAATATGTAAATATTTACAAAAAAACCAATGATTAACACACACAAAATTAAACATTTTTTACTATTGTATTGGTACATATTAACACAGACTGTGCTTCTGTTTGTTTGCACACAAAAAACAACAATGAAACAAACATTCTTTCAAAATTTCAATAATATCATAAATTCATAATTAAATTGAACAACTATTTTAATGCACCAGAAAGCAGTATATTTAAAGGGTCTTTGTCCAAACTCACATTAAAAAAAATCAATATGTCCGTTGTCAAGAATTTGTAGGCACTGCCTTGTATATCCTAAGCCTTGATTCAGACAGCGCTGCCAACATTGTATCACCAGTTCTTTGGGCGCAACACACATCCAATGCTGGTTCAGCTGCTGGAAGAGATATGGTCCTCACACCATCTAAACCATGGAGGTACAGTGAGGACTCACTCTCTGAATGAGAAGCGACCCAGGAAGCCCCAGTTGTCTTCACCCAGGTACTCCGTGACATGAGGGTGGACCGAGCTGACCCAGGGAAAGTCTGTTCGATATCAAACAAAGTCTCTCCGCTCGATACATTCGTTTTCAATTTACATAACGTTAGTCGTGACCTTTCGTTGGTGCTGCCTCTAGAAGACAATAACGCCCTATGGGAGTCATTGTCATAGCAAAGTGACATAAATGGCCCGTCCACTGGTAAAGCCCTAGGCTCCCACTGCCTCATGTTCCCCACCCATAACCAACAGGAATTCAACTGGCAGGACAGTAAGCCAAATTCAGTGGAACACAACGAAACCACTGGTGACATGTCTCCTGGAGCGGTTAGCCTCTGGATGTAACTACTAGGATTCCTAACATCGTACTGGTGGATCACGCCACCGACTCCGCCCACGTAGAATTCGTTGCTACGTAAATAGTCCCAAGAACATGACCACAGCGGCACTCCGCAAGGTATGGACGCGTTGGGGATGCCCCTTTCGACAATCCGAGCAGTATTATCAAGACCAACACTTAAAAGCAAATCTCTCGGTTGAGAGTATGTTATGTCACGAATTGGTTTGGTATGTAAATGCACGAACTGCCCCAATTTGTAATCAACAGAACTGACTTTCCGTATTCCGAAACCAGGAAACAAGTTATTTGTACTTTTTTGTGAAACATAAAGTTCGTAAGTCCGACAGTTGTAAGTTAACACCCTGCAGCCACCATCTTTACTGATTTCCAAATTTTTTTCTAATGAAAACCTCCACATACGCTTTGGCGGTTGGTCTTTGGAAACCTGGTTCTTCATTAAGGTACTCCTTAGGACTTCCAGTTGTAGAACGCAAGTTCGATGGGCTATCCTTGAATTCTGGAGTTCCAATTCGGTTCGACTTTTCTCAGCTTGTAATAAATCTATCTGTTTTTGTAATGTTGTTAATTGGGATGTGTCTGCTGCTACAAGTTTTCGAGCATAAATAAACCTAATATCTTTTAAAGCAGCTTTACTTTTACATGTTGGACAGGAACGATCTTTACTATTTTGGGCTTTTAACCATCTTTCCACGCAATGAGCACCAAATAAATGACCGCACTTTAGTGAAACAAGTCTATGTTCTCCAGAGTTTCCCCAGGAATCCAAGCATATTGGGCATGTCTCTCCATCACCTTCATCAGTATGCTTCGGAGAACTAATCTTTCTCACTTTTGCTGGTGGTTCCTCATCTTCTTTTCTGACATCAGCAAAAGAGGCTGCACTGTTTGACTCTTCATTAGCAGTTGCAACTTCAGATGGTACGGAGCGAGATTGAGAGTCATCATCATAAATCACTGGAGTCCAAGGTTGGTTATTTAAAGTGCGCACAATATTTCTTAGTAAAACTACTGGATTTGTTATTTCACTGTCAGATTGGGATGAATGCGGCTGGATAGAATTACTATTACTATTATTGCTTTCAGGTATAAGACTTGGTCTCCATATATCTGGAGCATTGTCATTAACACTAATAGGATTTTCTAAATTATTATTTTCATTGGTATTACTATCTACGCTGTCTACTGGCTCATCTCTCGGCCATGATGGTAGAATAGGAGAATGGTGTTCTACTCTTTCTGGTGATTCAGGCACAAGAATACTTGGACTGTTTGGCAGAGAGTCCTCATCCATTATATGACATAAAGTACCTGTAAAATAAAAAAAAGCTGCAAATACATATAAAGAGAGATTATATTGTCACTAATTAGTGTTAATGTAATTTTGCAAATAAGTAGTATAGAAATAACTTGCTTAGCATAATTTAAATTAAGCTTTAGTTCTGATTAATATGAGTCAATGTTATTAATTGTAAAAATCTAAAGGATACAGACCAGGTGTCTGTAATGGTTATATATTTCAATAAAAAATTATAAAGTGAATGTATAATTATTCATTTTCAACTAAATCAAATTTTTTTATAGAAATAATTCTTTAATCAAAATTCATATGGTCAAAAGTCTGTTCTAGAGCAATTTCGAAGTTAATTTCGAAAAGGTAGCCTTCTTTTTGTGTAATATTCATTATTACTAAAACTTATACACTTTGTAAATTTGAAAGTTGCTTAAAGATATACAATTAGCACAAACTATAGCCTAATATAATCAACTTTTAATAAATATAATGATAAATATAGAATATTTTAAAATTGTCATAAAACTTATAAATCACTATAATTACTCATCACTTTCTAATCTCATAAGAAATACAAAATAATAATAAAAACCATGAAAACTTACTATTTAAACAAATAACATTTGAACAACAGAAAAATGTGTTCATGTAATAGAATTTTTATGTTCTTAATTTTTTTTGTGGATATAAAACTAAAATATTTTAATTTTAATTTAACAATTACAATAAGATAATAATAAATACAAATAGGAAATAGATTAACAGATTTTATAAAATTTGCAAACAAACCGACATTAGGAAAGTCACTAGTGTAAAAAAAAATAACTTATATATCCTGTTTTTTAATGTCAAACTTAGTTCGGATACACAAGTATAATAAATTTGCATTCGTTTTTTCATATATACATTTAGTTTTTAAAATACCTTTTTAATTTACTATTACTTTACTTTTTATCACCTGCAATCTGCATCGTTTGGTCATTTCACTGGAGGTGTAAGAGTAGGTACGACATACATTAATGATATACGCCCAGTAAAGCATGTACATAATTTAACAAACTTCCACGAGATCAAGAAGATAGGCATAAGTCCATAGATTTCTTTATATGCTAAACAAACTCGTTAAAGTGCTTTACTATTTGACAAGAGTATGATGTAAGTTTCTATTTATTCTCCTATTTCACTGTAGCTATCTTTAAATCTGTGTAGCTGAAAATTATGGCAAACCTGAAAAAAATAGAGCGTTAGATGTTACGCGAGAGAGAGCTTTTGATTATAAACGTTGTATTATATCCAAGTTTGAGGCACTTGCAGTTTAGCACAGAAGGTCTTCCACTTCATTAGACCCCAATTGGCTTGACAGTTCTATTATACAAAAAGGGTTTATTGTTCCACGAGAGGTTACACTTTCGTCACAAGAGCTAATAGAACTTGTAAAGTTGTACGCTTAGTGGTTTTCTTATTAGAATTATGTGCTTATTCTATGTTAGACGACTCTGTAGATGTATACCGTACACAGACTAGGGAATTCCTAGTCCATTAAGTTAGAATTAGATCATCTATTGTGGTTATGGGCGAAAATTACATGCACTAACATAGTTTCGTTGGCCTTTATCTTTTATTAATAGAACATTTAAAATATTTACGTTATTCATAATCACATGTGAAGACTGTAAATATATAACATATGAGAATAGTCGATAAATATACGTTATATTTATACATTATTTAATATTTTTGTAAAACTTTAACCATGAAAAAGCTCTTTCTTAACAGTACTATGTAAAGTAAAACCTTTTTTTATATAAAAATAATATGCAACTACAATAATACTTACTCTCATTTGAACATTCTAACTAGAATTTCTGTTGCAAATTTATACAAAAAGAAATATAACATTTTAAATGAAACATTTATTTATTCATATAAAATATCGATTATCCGATTGTCATTCCATGGTTGGTATGACAGACGACTAGTATTTATTTATTTCTCCGTGAAGTTGGCAGTAGTGTCAGAATCGCGGACGGGAAAGTATAACGGGTTGTTCTCGTTCCAGTTTTTATTTCAATTTATAAACCCGACGAGCTTTTATTCGTTAATTATTTGTGTTAGAAAATAATACAAGTGTAATAATAAGTATTCGTAACCAGTGATTATGTTCATACATTAGTTAAATCATTTACAAGATATGTGAATGTTTTTAATGGCGGCGGAGTGTCAGTGCACTATACTATAAATACAAAATGTTTGTTTGGTGAGATAAAAACTAATTGGATTATTGACGTGTGATGCCAGTTGTTGCTGGTAAGTTAAATTTAATACTCCACTCGTCCAATCATATATTTAATAATACTAGACATACAATACACGTCGTGAACAAGTTATTTGTTAACGAACCGCGTTAACATGTTTCTCAACATATCCACGCAGAATTAGTCAATACACGTTGGGGGCTCGTTGATATTTTAGTGTGGTATAGTTACAAAATAGTGTCGCAAGATAATCTGGGTCAGGACGGTCGATGCGCGCGCCGTGACGTCAGCTACACCCTGCCGCACCCCCGAGGCCTGGTGTCCTCAAATATATATAACACATATATAAATATATAGGGTAGAATGCATAAGATTCACTTTCAAACATATACGAGATTGTATCGACGCAGTGGGACAGTGTTGCACGCTCAATTCCCACTTGTGGGATTGATTTTGTTTACGAAATTTTAAACTGCCCGCTCTTTTAAAACAGCAGTGTTGATTTTCGTCAATCAACACGTAATGTGTTGAAATTGTACACTGGAGAACAGAGTGTCTCAACACTTGGTTCTCTCTGTGTAATCTGTTAAATACAAGAGATGAGAATCAAGTTGGCAAATAGATGTATATAGGTTAGTTCATCCCTTTAACTAGGCCAAGCATTTGTTTTTTGAAATGTTTCCACCAGACCAGTATTTGCTTTACACTACTGTTCTTTAATAAGATGGCACAATTTTCAAATGTTGTTTATTTTTTTACTTTTCAAATGAAAATGTGTTGAATTAATGAAGAGATACAGGACAATCTTTTTGAGTTCAAACTAGTGTTTTTTTATAATGACAGTTATTATTATTGCTTTAAGAAATTTTAGTTCAGTAATGCAATCAGAGTTTTATCCTGTGGTTTTGGCTTTTAATGTTTTTTTTTAATTATATACAAATATGAATGGAGTGTCTTGACACTAGTAAAGATGAATGTAAGTATAAAATTGTTTATACATCATATAATTTAATAATATTTACTAAATTACAAATTATTATTTGTAAAGTAAATTATATTATTTATTGAAATCAAAGAAAATATTAAACAATTTTCTTTCTAGTAAATTATTTATGTATTTAAATTAATTTCATTTCTCCACTCTGAAAATAAACACATATAAAGTGTGGTGTTGATTTTTGCCTTGCAATGTTAACAATGTTCAGGATTCCGTGAGTAGTGGAAAACAGGGTGTTTTGACACTAGGTTTTTTCAACCTACTGGTATGCATAAAATGGGGTGAAGCTGAAAAATAATGAATAAACTATTAAGTTTTCTTATAATTATGATTTGTAACAATTTGTTTTAAATATTTTTTTTACTTCTCACATGCTATTTTAAATTTTAGTCATAAAAAGTAATTACTTTAAAAAGAAACTAAAAGGAACAGCCTTTATAGTATTTTCTTGTGTACCTGATCATTCCGACTACAAGACGAAGTTTCGCTGGATAAGAATTATTTATTACAACTACTTGTAAGAACTCGGTAGAGAGATTTTAAAAAAATTCTGCTAACTAAAGATTATTCTATGAATAATTCTTTGGCAAGAGAGAATGCTATTTATTAAATATAATATGTTTTAAGTTTTATTACACAGGTTATTACATTATGTTAGGAAATTGTTAAACATATAAAAAATTTTATGCATAAATGGTAATCATTTATTGCTTATTTGACTGGCCTTAATATATATATACATAGAAATAAATAAAATTGAGCGTCTGTCAGTCTGTTTAGACTTTTATATGGACAGAGTAGCTGGCACAGCTAGTGTATAAATAAAAAGGTTCATGCTATGACTATATTCTCTTATCACCGGATCCAGTCCATGAATAAATATAGATTAATATATATATATATATATATATATATATATATATATATCACTGGATGCAGATGTATGTACTAATTTTCCAAGTCTAGATTTTATTGTTATCTATGACTAAATAAAGTAGATTATGTCAACATAAAAATTTTATTGAATAAATAATTTTATCTATTTTTTTTAGGCTAATCGCTATTTTTATATGAGTGAAGCTGTGAGTGTGATAACAGTACCGTTCCCATATAATTTGTTTGTAAATTACATGTATTTAAATGAAAATTGTTTTCAATGAGGCTTCAAAATATTAAATCATATATTTTATGAGGCCATCATGGCATGTGGTGCTTTGACTGTAGACGCGATTAGGTGTGGATTCGATTCCCACTCGGGGGAATGATTATATTAAAAATAACCTAAGACACGAAAGTAGAGAACT
Organism: Podotricha telesiphe; assembly: GCA_038994665.1. NCBI lineage: Eukaryota > Metazoa > Arthropoda > Insecta > Lepidoptera > Nymphalidae > Podotricha > Podotricha telesiphe. The sequence goes on from JAOYRR010000463.1 coordinate 93,693, forward strand.
GAGTGTCTGGGCACTAGGTTTTCTCTGACTACACTGCTATGCGGGGAAAAACTCGGAGAATAAAAAGAGAAATAGATGAGGTAAAAACGCGGAGAATAAAAAGAGAAATAGATGAGGTGAAATGAGAATGTCCACTGGTGACTACGGACAGTAGTCCACAAAGTTAGCAAATTGAATTTTGTCATTGTGTCATGCAGATGGATGAATGAATTATTTGCTGCGTTTGTAATTTATGTATATCTATATTTATGTATATGACGACTCGATCGCGACTTCGCTCCTCGCGTATACCATATGATTCTTACTTATATGGTCTCTTTTCGTCCACCCGCGTTTTCACTTTTTTAAATCATAAACTTTGCTGCAACCGATTGAAATGAAATAAACACTAAATGTTAAAAGAGGCTTACCACAATACATTAGTCAAAATTGCACTTAAATTGGTTGAGTCGTTTCTGTGATTAGCGTGCACAAACAAACATGCCAAAATTATTTTTTTTGGGTTATATTATATTGATAAATGTCCCTAATAATATTTTGTTTTCCATATATCTTCCATGTAAAGACGGCGATCGGTTACATTATATATGTTAGGATGTGTCAATCACTGTATATAAAACAGTACTGTTCCTCACAGAGTGTGTGACAGACAACGCACACAGATGACGCTACTTCGCGGATATAGGTGACATTTGTATGTAGGTTACTTGCGGAAAGTAGTTGAAGTTTGGAATTTGATTTACCGAATTGCCTACGGTGCGGGAAAATGGCATGATTTTACATTTTAAACAGGAAATTAAAGTTGCCAAATGGAAGTTGTATGGCAAGAGTCGTAAATGTAGTTCCTACGATAATAAAATGGAACAGTGGTATTAAAGAGAAAATAACTGATTTAAATTCCTCGTAAATTCATCGTTCCCATCGCGTGGCAGGTGAAAGACTTCCCTGGGACTTGCAACTTGCGACTTGCTAGTGTAGGCTTAATCAAAGAGTCGCTTTAAAATAACCATTAACGCTCGCATCGTAGACAACAGACGAGGCAATGGCTAGTGAGTATATAGCGGTATAACCAGACATCACTCACCACTTAACCATACAGACACGTTAAAACAACACCTGAACACCGCGGTGGTTCCTCACATCCCATCTACAGGTTTTGGTACGTCAGATGACAATCGGCATCGGACCAGTAAACTTAACATACAGTCACTTCTTCAGAAATGTTGATTAGCTCGCCAGAGCCTCCACTGTTCTAGATCCTCTCGCTACCTAAGCGAATGTCGAAGAGATCCTACTAATGCAGCATTTGTAATAAGTGCTAGAAATCGAACTTACGATAGATCTATACAGTGTGGCATTTATCTAAACAATAATCGTTAAATATTACAAAATAAAAAATATATAGTCACAATCTTTAATTTAAAACAAGAAATTATCTACGTGCGTGTAAAACGGAGTGTTTTGACTCTAGGTTCTCTCTGACTATCCTGCCATGAGGGGACAAAAATAAAGCAGAAAAAATACATGACTAATCAAGAGTACGGTATTATTTTATTTGCAATTTAATATATTTTACATATTTTTATATGTTATATCACTGAGTAATGCACTAAGTAATTGTAAATTATCAGTGAGCTGTAACAAAATATTGTTTTTGGTGTCTCATTTTTAGGGTACGAATGAGCTTTGTGCCCATGTTTGTACCCCAAATTTTTTATCGTATTAGAACTTATTGATTGACAGTATGGATTATACTGTAAAATATTTAATTAAAATAAAAAATGTGCTAACTCGAACCATTTTTAATATTGTATAAAAAAATTCTGATATAATTATGTGAAATCATAGGTATTTAGATACTTTAACGCGTTGTAAACTGATAAAATTATATATATTAATTTATACTTATTTGTCAAATAATAACTCATTCAATTCTAATGTTTCAACAAATTCTAATGTCTTCGTTCTATATATCTAATGGTTATTTTTTATTGTAATCATTTACCCGAGTGAGGATCGAAACCCATAACCATCGCGCTGTGCTGTAAAACATTTTTCTGCGAATTCGTATTTTTATTACTTGTGCACATTTCCTTCTATAATATTCTGTTGGTTGTTACTTTCTTAGTGGAAATATGTTATAAAATACTAACGACCACCTCGCGGCGTCGCCCGCGTGAACTATAGCTGTTTCGTATTTTTCGTAAAACGATGATATACCTGGAAAAACTAAAAAAATGGGATTTAATAGTAGCTTATGTTCATCCCAAAACCCCCAAATATCTGCATAAAATGACATCATCATCTGTTCAATGGTAAGGATGTGACGACGTCACAGATACACAGACAGACAGAGTTACTTTCGCATTTATAATATTTGTATGGATTTTTAATTTGTATTTGTATTACAACATTTACTTTTATTGATGATAATAGGCCAAAACTAAAACTTCAGTAATCTTTCGTATATTTAAAAAGCAGTTTTACTGGTTGTCTCACATAGCAGAGTACGCGGAGAGAACCTAGTGTGAAGACACGCCGTTCTCCACTTTCTGTATGAGTTTAAACGTTGCGCATTGATCGGCGTAACTCAGCGCCGCTTTTTGTCTTTTACCAGAGCAGAGAAGTAATTTAAATATATAAATTTTCTTCAGCGTGTATCGAACCCACGAATATCGCGGGCACAGTCACTGTTCCACATTTTTGTATGGTGTCCATATATTCACTCAACTGTCCACTGTCTGTTTGCAGGTGCAAGTCGGCGAGGGCGGTCGCCGCGGTGATGTCGCGCGTCCGATGACCCGCCTGCTTTGCTGCCTGCGCGCGCGCGCCGACATGGGCGCCGCGATATCGCACCCACAGGTAAACGAACTGGTACCTACCTACCTTGTAGTCACATCCCTATACATGCCAACAGGTAAAACTTAATGAACCGAAAATCACTTACATAGGAACTCAATAGCATCTAAGATATGTTTCTACACAATTTTTCAATGTAATCGAACCCGCGTCTCTTGTCCGTCCAAACCCTGTTGACAATTGAGCTATATTTATCAGAAGGAGCCAAGCTCCTTAATAGTCCGATCCATTTTACTAAATTTGTAATTTTTCAAGCGTCGCAAGAAATGCGTATTTGTAAGGTATGCAAAAAAAGGTAATAATTTTTTTAACATTTAAAATATAATCACAAAAATAATAAATGAACTTAGGTACATTTATTGAAAGATTTATTATTGCATCGAAATTCTTATCGTAGGTTCGATTCCTACTTGGGGAAATAATTATATTTAAATTATTTTCATTTCTCCACCATGGTACCGGCTTCTTTCGTTGTACTTTACTTTACGTTGTGGTAAGTCAACACGCAATGCCTAGAATTCGGGCGGAAAGTGGGGACCGTAGTGTCTTGAAACTCTTTTGTTTTTATTATTTTTTAATATCTAGAACAGATGTAAACCGGCAAACTCCTAAATGTAAATCACGTCTAAACGTAACTCTTGTTTTATGGAAACTCGGTTTTTGTAAAAACTTTTTGTTATTCAAACCTCTTTTGTAACAGCCTGTGTGTGTATACTTTTGCACTCAACCTACTGTATAGTAGATGTATCATCTATACTAGAGTTTACAACAGTACGTGTTGTTAAATCATAAATATTATATTACAGGAGGGCGAGCCGTGCGATGGTGGTGTGCTTGCCTCGCCTCCCACCATGGCGGATGTCATAAGGTATGTATAATGTGTCTGGTTGTACGCGAGGGTCGTGGGAGGGGGAGAAAACTGTACGTTCATCCCAACACCCTTAAGTACCTCTATATAAAATTTCATCACAATTGGTTTAGCGGTTTCGCTGTTATGACGTCACAGACAGATAGAGAATTAATATCGCATTTAAAATATTAGTATGGATTTGTCGTTATCACTATTAAAAAAGTCTGTAACTTATTTTTGAAAAAATATTGGTTCTTAGTTGTTGATCTTTAAATAAAATGTGGTTAGATAAAAAAAAAATATAATAATTGGTATTCATATTATATATAAAAAAATTATATAGTAAAAAAAAGGAGTCCCAAGGAGTTCCTTGTGCCGGTTCTTCTCATGTCTGTGAAATGAATATAACGGCAAAGTCATTTTCGCGCTCTGGGCGGCGCGGCGTAGAGTTTTGTCACTACACAAGCTATGTCGCGGGTTCGGTCGGTGCTTGGAGATGTAATAATAGAATGAAAATATATGTCATTAATCAGTCCCCGGAGTGGGAATCGAACACAATCATCGTAGTTGTTAAAAAAATGTAATAATAAATTCGCAATAGTCGTTAATTAAACGAGTTAATGTAATTTTTTATATTTATATAATTTGTATGTGTACAGGGAACGCAAGAAAAAAGCGGGGGGCGCGGGCCTAGGCACGCTGCGCCGGCGCATCGCGGCCGCCGCGCGCAGGCCGCGGGACTCCAGACCGGACCGAGGTACGTTCACATGTAATGTATATCGCATCCAAAAAGTCCAGATACGATTTTTAATAAGATAATTGATTTTCACGATTACTACACATTTTGAAATGAAACTATTTTTAACTGGATTAATTGCGTATATTATTGGTATTCGAAAATACATTTTAGAGTCTACCTGTGACCACGGACTAATATACGCAATTAATCCGGTTAAAAATAGTTTCATTTCAAAAAGTTCAAATAAATGTTTTTGATGTTAATTTTTTTTTACATTTTAGACAATTATTGACATACTTAGGAAATTAACAAACATTGTTTTTTAATGGTAATGATACTAACAATAAAAATAAATTGTAACAAGCGGATAAGAATTTCTATGCAGACGGGTGTAGAACGTATGGCTTAGCGGTCAGAGCAATTGGCCGGTATCCAAGGAGCGCGGGTTCGAATCCCGCCCCGTTCTAATTTTTATACGATTTCTAAAAAAAATTTGTTATATTTTTATTTATATACATGGCTCTAAAGAAAATCGCTTTTTTAGTTTTTCACTACAGAAATTTACAGTTACTATTGAAACAATGTTAATAAGTAAAGCTTATCACACTGTAGAAGAATATTTAAAGTATAAAAATGTATGGAAGTAATATGATTTCTGTTTGGTGCAGGTTATTGTATTAAATAATAAAATTGGAACTTTTATATTTCGAACGAGCAACTGTTGAGTTTCTCTGCGGTTCTTCTCAACAGAACTGCTCGTTTTATTTTATTAGCGTCTCTGTCTCTACAGATTTTTACAAATGTCTGTTACCCAAAGATTAACAAACATTTTAACAAACAATTAAAAATATATTTTTGAAAACGTATAATTTTTTTTTAATGTAGCCAGGGAGTCGAACCTAGGTCAGGTTCCACTCACTGGCTACACTACGGCTCTTGTCTAACCTTAAAAATAAAGAGCGCCTAGACGTTACACAAGAGGTGAAAGACATTTTTTAAACAATATTTCTCACTTTCAATTTGGCTCGGTCACATAAAGTGTGGCGTTGAGTTCCGATACTTAAAAACACTCGCGGCGCTAGGTTGCGAGCACGCCCGCTTCATCCGCTCCGTGGTGAGCTCGTGGCGGCTCTCGGAGGTGTTCCAGCTGTGCGAGGAGTTGGAGGCGGGCGCGTCCCTGCGCGACCTGGCCACGCAGGCCGAGCTGGCCCGGGAGCCCGCGCCGGCGCTCCACGCCGACCTCGCGCGTCTCTACAGGGAGCGGTGAGTTCTGTTTTGTAAAGAGCGAGCGATTTTTTGTAATTTTGTTTGGTTTTTTTTTATATTTTGTCGGTCGCTATCTATCTATATATAGATATTATTTGTAGAGCCAAAATAAAAAAAATATTAACTACAAGTAAATGTTCCGTACTTTTTCCTAATTATTACATTATTTTGATTATAATATGTTATTATTTATTGTTTTCATTAATGTTAGTTATACAATCGGTCTACGTAATCGGTAATCGGTGTTACCTTCTGTCTAACTAGGCTGGTAACGCTTTTATTAAGGATATGTTTTTTTTCTTACAAAAACGATTTGGGTCTTGGAGTTTGGGTTTTTATTGTTCACTTAAAACCGATTCGATCGAGTATTCACGATCTTATATGTCAGTCTAGTTTTTGAATATTTTTTTTGGCGATTAACTTTGAAAATGTAATAATTGTTGTCTTTTTTTCACATTTGTTTATAATTTTATAGACTGAGAAGTTCAGTGTATTTGTAATATTTATTGTAGATTATTTTTTTTATTGATGAACTCCTAAAATATATACAAAGTAGACCAATTTTAATAGATCTTTTTTTAATATATAGGGTATTCTCCGAAGTTGGGCACATAAAAATTTTGAACTAAAATTCGTAACCAAAGCCTAGAAAAGATAGGGGATGATTGCGTATTCACTCACTCGTCGCTTTGTTTTTTTTTTATTGAAAAGTCTATTTAGTTGCAGTGGCACAGCGTCTGACTGTTAACGTGATTGATTGTGGGTTCGATACACATTCGGGGGAATGATTATATTTAAATTATTTTAATTTCCCCGCTCTAGTATCTAAGACTAAGCACGGCGTTGAGTTCCACCTCTTAACATGCAATGCCTCGTTTTCGGGCGGTGCTCGGAGAATGAAGTGTGTTGATACTAAGTTCTTTCTGACTATCCTGCTAGAAGAAAAAAAAATCCTCCTTTTCTAGATTTTCAAATTTTTTTTTTCAAACTAATTTTTTTTCAAATTTTTCAAATTTATTCTTTACTTCAAATTCATGTATTTGAATTTCAATTTGGTTTATTTGAACTCATTTATTAAAATCTTAATTTACAAATACATTTAAAGCAGTTGAGTGGCGGAACTCGACGCCACGCTTCGTCTTAATCAAAAAGGGTTAAAGGAAGGATAGGTTGAATTTAAAACTTAATTAAATTAATTTGATAAAACATATTTTGATTTAGGTTTTGTGTCTTAAATAAAGAATTAAAGAGCGTTAAGAGAGGTGAGGGGAGACCTCGGTTGACCTTATAGAAGCAAGGTCACTTAAAAAGCATTAAGATTTGATGACAGTGGACGAGGCGGAAGAAGTATGCCTCCTCCTTGACTACGCTAAGGTTTAAATAAAAAAAGAAATGAAGAAACAATATAATTTTTATTTATCCCCTTTTTTCGTTTATCCCCTTTTCCCAGGTGGTGGTGCGATGTTGAGGTGGTGGGTGCTGGGTTCTCTATTCCAGCTCACAAGGTCATCCTGGCCTCGCGATGCACCTACTTTAGAGATCTGCTGCAGCGATATCCCAGGTTTGAATCTGTTACCTCGTTTTATGTACAGTTTCGTGTGTACCCGTCTGTAAGGGTACTCGAATTCAAGGACTGTATGGGTACAAATGAAGTGTAGGCTGTTATAATTTGTTACAAATTACCAACTGGTCACAATTTCGCTCTATATGGTGGGTACGTGGCGCCCTTATGTGTTCGCCTGAATCGGTGCTGCTTATATGTTGTAATTAAATTAAATACTAAAGATTTTATTAAAAAAATATATCAAAAATCATTTTCTTAGAGAATATGGTGATATTACTAAGTTTTATGTAAGTTATACTATGGAAATGAAATTAAATCTGAAAAAAAATATAGCACTATGTGTGATTTTACAAGCGATTGTTGTGGGTTCGATTCCGGAAGGAACAAGGGGGGACGTGTCATTATATTTAATATATTTTGACAAAATTGAGATTATACTATTTCATATTGTCGTGTGTCAGGTCGTGGCGCGTCCCGCTGGAGGGCGCGGGCGCGGCGCTGTCGCGCGACGACGCGGAGGCGGCCGTGCTGGCGCTCTACGCCGGCGCAGCGCCCGCGCAGCCCTGCGACCACTGCCGCAGTGAGTACCCACCAACATACCGGGCCATTTAAAATTTCAATTTTATTTGTGATTTGTTGTTTATATTGGTTGAATTGTTTGACATATTTTGATTAATCGTTTATTCTAATTATGATATAAAATATAACTATTTAGCCTATTCATATTCAAAATATTGTATGTATATGCAATTCAACTTATCAACTTATTCACGCGTTGTACACGATATGATATACTTCTGCAAATCATTTACCATATATTACAAAGTAAATTACCAATATATCTGACTTAATATAATCATTAACACCAAAATAAAAAAAGGACTTAAACATTCACATAATAAAAGTTGTCATCATACTATTATATACACATATATTACTTTACCGGCTATTCATATAGTATCGTATATGGTCCATATAATATTACAGTTAAATGACAAAATTGACAACCAAATACGCTAAAGCAGTAAGGTCCCTCTTTAATATTGTAAATAATCTAGGTACAAGTATTTTTGTTCGCGAGTGTACACCATTGCGACACCTATATATTGCTTGTGAGTCCTTGAGATAATGTATGTGTGTGTGTGTGTGTAATTTCAGAATGGGAGAGAGGACTCAACTCAGAGGCTGATTTGGATATTATTAGTGTCGAGAACTCTACGTGTGAGTTATTTTTGTATTAATTATAATTTTTAGAAAAGCAGGCAATCAATTAAACATTATATCTAGCAATAACTTTTTTATTGTTTAATGTTTTATCTGGATATACTTAGTTTAAGTAGTTTTTGAACCTCAAATTTTAAGTTCTGTATGTCTCAGAGTTGTAGTTGAGTTGAGTTGGACGTGTTGATACAAATATCTACAAATTATCCCTCCATTTGCGATGTGAATGAACAAATCGCAAGGCTAATTGAAGTTGGAAGTTTATGGAATGAAGTTGTAGGCAGAGCCGCCCCATGCGATAGTGAAGCAACTCAACGCCGCCCTTTATCTTACGCCTAAAAAATTTTCTTTTTCAAAATGTATTTCTGGTTTGTTATAAAAAATAAACACTAGACTAGCCTAGCCTATCATGGTGCAGTGGGACAGCGTCTGACTGTATATGCGATAGGTTGTTGGTGCGATCCCCACGATCGGGAGAAATATTTTTATATTTAAATTATTTTCATATCTTCGCTTTTATTAAGACTAAGCGCGGCGTTCTGTGCCGCCACTCAACAAGAACGGAGTGTCTCAAAACAAGGTTCTCTTTTAGTACTCTGTCTGCTATGCGGAGAAAAGCGCTTAGTTTGACAAAAAAAATCAATATCAAAAATATTATTTTATAATACATATTTAATATACTTTTTTAAAAAACAAAGAAACAACTCTCCACTCTCCTACAGCACGACGTTGCACCTGCAACGGTACAAACACCCAAGGGGGTGGAGCTCGGAACCGTCGCTTGGGAGCCCTATTGGGCTTCAGCGTGGGAGGTGGAGCCCTGGCGCGGGACCTTCGACGAGCCCTAGAAGGAGGAGAGCTAGCGGATGCAAGACTGGCATGGCCGGAGGGTTCTAGTGGGGGTTCCGGTGGAGGTACAGGGGGTTCGTATGGGTTTCGTGGTGCCGCTGAACTGCCCTGTCATAGGTTGTTGTTGGCCGCCCGGAGTAGGTTCTTTCGGTGAGTTTAAAAATATAATAGTAGCTTACATAATATATTTTGAAAATCGTTAGCTATAGTCGTCTAGTGTACGCAGACGAAGGCGAGCGTGTCTCCACTGGCAATAGATTAATTATAATATTAGACGCGGCCATCGTGACGCAGTGGGACAGTATCTAAATGTAAACGCGTTTGTGGGTTCGATACACACTCGAGGGAATAATTATATCTTAATTTCTCCGCTCTGGTACCTCAAAACCAAACGCAGCGTCTTGACACTAGGTTCTCTTTGACTACCCTGCTATGCCTGCTATAAGCATGAAATGAAATGGAAAAATAATCGTTACCTCACTCGAAAGTCACACACACATATATATATATTGATAATATATAATTACAGCAACGTGCTATCAAGACGGTGTACAGGAACGTCAGGTCCGGGGGGTGTTGGAGGCGCCGGGGGTACGGGGGGTGCTACCATAGTGTGTGTGGATGAGAAGGTGTTGCCTAGGAGGTTCGCGCGAGCTCTCTTGCACGCCGCTTATACAGATCAGGTGCGTGAATATTTTGCCCCTTTTGTACCCCCTTTTATGAAAATTATGCGAATGATAATTCATTCGCATAATTTTCATATTAAATCATATACTTAAAGTTCTTATAATAATAATAGTTTTTATAAAAATTACAATGCAATTATATTAAATAAGTAATTTGAGGCCATTGTCTCGCAGTGGGACAGCCGGTGATTTCAAGCGCGATCGGTCGTGTGGTTCGATACACACTTCGCGTAATGTATTTATTTAAAAATATTTTCATTTCTTCACTCTGGTACCTATTTAAGATAAAACCCGGAGTTCCGCCACTCGTCACGCAATATTTCGATAATGGAGTGTCTTGATGAAAAGTTGACAATAAAATAAATTTTAAAATACTGTGCACTTACCTGTTTTATATACACTTGAGTATGTAGTGATGTACACGTTGCCAAGGCAACGGGCTATGAGTTAATATAAGTGATGTCTTATTTATGATATAATTATTATGTTGTTAATAATTTTAGGTTGACCTGAGCCTCATTGGAAGAAGTTCTTCATCACCGTCTTCAACCAGCAACAGTGGCACGGTGAGTGCAGAAACTCGTTATGTAAACTAACTGAGTAAATAATATATACATGAAGATTTACGTACTTTTAATGTAAAAACAATAATATTCATTTTTATATAAAATGTATTATTTATATTAAACTAGTTTAGTTGATTCTTTCACTTTTTCCCCACCTCAATTCTAGACATAGCGGAACACAACGCCGCGCTTTGTTTGTCTTAGTTACCAGAGCAAAGTATTGAAAATAATTTTTAAATACAATCATTTCTCCGAATGGGCATCGAACACACGATCGTCCATCGCGTTTATCGCACGGTGTTATCGAATGACCTGCTATATTTTGTAATATTTAATTTTATTTAGTTTTTTTGTTTATTTCAGCTCCGAGGCAACGGTCGGGGATCGACCATAGCGATGTTGGATGACGCCTTTCAATTATACGAGATTGCGAGGTGAGGCTTTTATTTAATTAAAATTAAGTAATATAATTAAGTCTTTCCCGATGAAATGAGTCCCAGAGGGATCTTTTGGGGCTCCTTTTGACATCACTGGTCATCAGCTCGAAAGTTAGAGGGCAGCTTGTCTGTGTGCGCTGTTTTTTTAAATAATACTGCCTTTTGCATTCGAATCTTCGTTTAGTATTTATTTTTTATTATATAGGTTTTAATTTATTATATTAATAATAAATTTATAGTTTTTGATTGATTTATATTTATTTCATTATTATTAATGTAGGTATATATAATATAATAAAATAAATAATTAGTATTATATACATAAACAATCCACTCTGCCTATTCTACAAGAATATTGTTTGTATAATACAGCTCCACGCATTTTCTCAACCTTCCACCCGGATCCAAGACATTGCATGTGAAGCGGCGGAACTGAACGCCGCCACTCATCTCTTCACCAGAGGCGAGAAATGAAAATAATTTAAATATTAATGTTCTTAGTCAGTCTCTCATATTTTTGGTGTTATTAAGTATTTGTAAGTTAGAATAGTAGTAGTAGGTTGATTCAAATTGTTTTAATTTAACTTAATTGTATTAGATTCGATAGTTTTATATTATAATATTGATATACGAATGATATATCATGTGTGTCTCTGTCGGTCTGTTCGCAGGTTCCTAGAGATGCCGATAGTGTCGCAGGGCTGCGAGGACGCAGCGGCGCGCGCACTGTCCGCCGACACGCTGCCGCACGCGCTGCGCTGGGCCTCCGCTCCCCACGCCTCTGCATGGCTGCACCGGTCTGTTTGCGCTGCATACTAGTTATAACAGTCGCGTCAAATTTTAAAATAAATGTGGCCTAAATTACTCCTTATTCCATCAGCTATTTGCTAGTGATAGTTCTGTCAAAATCAGTCCAGCCGTTCCAGAGATTAGCTACAACAAACACACAAACAGAAAGACAAAAAAAAAATGTAAAAAATGCTAGTTAGGTATATGTCCATATGCATTTAGTAAAAAGCGGTTACTTTAATATTACAAACACACATTCCCATTTTATTTATTTGTATAGATAAGCTAAAATATCAAGCCTATTCTAACTGTACTTCGACAACGTCGTGGTCGTGGTCGTTTATACAATTGTACTAAAATTCTATGTAATTTTTCTGTGTGTAATAAAAACATACAAACCGCCATTCAACACGCGATGCCTTGAATTTGAACGGAAATATGATGGAACGAAGTGTAAAAAAAGTCCCCTTACGCTCTAATTTACATACGTTTCCTTTTTTACTCTAATTTAGTTTTTTCGTATATACAGACAAGCGATGAGGTACCTCCGGGACGAGTTTCCAACAGTGATGGCGTCTCCGGCAGCCGCGAGGTTACCGAGAGCGGCCCTAGCTGCTGCGCTGGCGTCGCCTTTCTTACAGGTCAGTGGGGGGGGGGGGGGGAGTTGGGAGGAGGGCACTGTCTTTCTACTTATTTAGCATTAGGAGTTTTATGTCAATGTACTATTTAAAATATATTTAATTGTTTGTATTTTTATGTAATAATAATGTTACACTCTGCACCCGTCAGGCCAGCGAGGCGCAGGCGCTGCGCGCGCTTCTGCGTTGGGCGGAGCGCGCCGTGCAGCCCGCGCCCGCCGCGCACGCCTCCGCGCCCCCCGCGCTCGCGCCTGGTGAGGCCTGCCACCCGCGGCAATATCTTATTTGGCTGTTAAAGTTATAATAATGGGATATAATTACTGTTTTTGATTTTGTAGCCTTTTTTATGTTAAATAATCTAGAAAGAATAAAAACAATATTGTAGTTGTATTAGATAAGTTTGACTAAAGGACCCCATCCCTAACACAAGAATCTATATTTGGTTCCATTTTGTTTTAACTTCTTATGTAATGTATTGTCAACCGATGACCTCCCCCCTCCCGCCCAGAGCCCAACCTGTTGTGGCACACTACGCACGCGCGCCGCGCCGCCCGCGCCCGCCGCCGAGCCGCACCCGACGCCGCGCTGCGCGACGCGCTCGCCGACCTGCTGCCGCTGCTGCGCCTCGAGCACCTGCCGCCCGACTGCGACGCGCGCGCCCTCGCCTCGCGCCGCGGCCTGCTCCCTCCAGCCGCCGCCCCCGCCCCCGCCGCCCCCTCCAGCGCGGACGCGTGGTTGGCGCGCGCGGGGGGGTGTCGCCCTCCGCGATGCTTCTTGCCGTATTTGGACGAGTTGAGAGCGGTGAGTTTGCTTGATAGATTGATAATTGTTTTTCCTGCCGGCTGACTGTTTAAAGCTTTTATTGTATAAACTATTACTAATGGCATTCGATTCACAAGAAGAAGTATGTATACGAATTACGCTGCGATACCTACAAATCGCTGATATGATAGTTTAAGGCGTTAGATCGTACACATTGTGAAGTTTGGTAATAAGTTTGATGATTATTTTTACTTTACCGCTCTGGTGCATAACAAAGCGCGGCGTTGAGTTCCGCCACTAAATGGCTCGATGTCTTGAGTGTAATTATTATTTATTTATCATATATGTAAATATTTTTCAAGAGGTAGCCTATAATATGGGATTCATATGGGCAAAGCGAATTAAGGCCATTAAAATAAATGTTATAACGGAGCTGTACATCATGAATGTTTTACTTTTGGTATTTTCAAACTGTAAATCAAGACATAGCTTGTTAATAGGTTCCTAAATAGATTTTACAGAATAAAGTTATTTAAAATATAATTTAATTATGAGTGAGTTGAGTCAATTTTGTGGTTTCGTAATAAACGAAACGATTATTGGAATCATCTTAATTTTTCACTAAAGTGAATACATGATATAATATCGTTAATAAATAGTAAAAATAATATTTGAGTAAACACAGGTCCTTGTGTACACCAGAGTTTATGACAACAATTTCTCACTTAAACCCTTAAAAACAATCTTCTTCATACAATCACAGTTGTATATGATCTAAAATGATACCGCCATTTATCACTGATGCTATGAAAATATCTTTTTTTCACCAAGAATTAGTTATGCACAATGTCGAAAGCGTTTCCTAAATGTACGTCCTCCCCCAGCTGCTGCAGGGCCAGGCGCCGACGGCGGCGGGGCGCGGGCGGGGGGTGGGCGGCGCGGGGGGCGTCGGCGGTGTGGGCGGCGCGGGGGGCATCCCCGACACGCTGTACATGGTGGCGGCGGCGGCGGCGGCGCAGGCGGCCTGGGGCGAGGCGTGCGTGCCGCCGCGCGTATTGCGCGCGTTGCGGGCGCGCGCCGCGGAGTTGCGCGCCGCACCCGCCGCGCAACGAGCGCTGGCGCTGCACGCGAGCGACGCGCGCCCTGTGCGGCGGCAGGTGAGCTGGCTTTCTCTTAGGAGCGAGGAGTAATGGAAATATCATTGCCATGGTGGGCGTCGTGTGATTGTGGGTTTGATTTTAATTTCTGATGATGATTATATTTGAATTATTTTCATTTTCCCCTCTCTTCTTTCTTGACACTAGGTTCTCTCTGCATACCCAACTAAGTAAATTTAACCAACATTACATATGAGTGAATTTAATAGCATTCGTCTGTATGTATGCACACAGATAGCGTTGCGCGCGGTGCGCGAGATGTCGCTGCCGGACGCGTGCGCGGAGCTGCTGCTCAATGACACGGACGCGCACGCGCACGACGCGCACCTCGCGCAGAACAGGTGACAGTGACGTTGCTTTTTTTCTGAGATTCTATCGGGATTTCTGTAATATTTTGTTAAATTTACTTTTTATTTTATTTTTTATTTAATAGTTTGTTTATAGTTATGAGATGGGTTAATAACGTGACAGTTATATAAAATATAACAGTCATCTAAACGTATAATAGAAATGTAACCGATCGCTGTCTGTATGTGGAAGATATATAAAAAAATATGATTTGGGGCAATTATAGATGTAATAGAACCCAAAAAAAAAATTTTTTATTACCTTTTCTTTTTGTCGGTGCGTTTGTGCACGCTAATCTCAGAAACAACTTAACTGATTTAAACGCAGTTTTGACTATTGTATTTTGGTAAACTTCCCTTAACATTTAGTGTTTATTTAATTTTAATCGATTTATAAATAAAAATGTTTCAACCATTGCAATTATATTTTTATAGCAAAGTTTGTGATTTAAGTGAGAACACTGTGAAAATACCGAAATAGTATAGTCGTGTAGTTTACACAAGTAAAGCGGCTAGCGGGTCGCTAGTAATAAATATTAATAGAAAAATATGTGTAATAAAAAACAATGTTAGATATAACCAGTAATAATGTTATATATAACCAGTAATATAAGAGAATTTATGATATGTGCTTCAGGGAGAGCTCCGAGGAGTGGGAGAGAGGAGACACGTCGGCCTCGCGGAGTGACCTCGACGACGACTGCTGCAGGTCATATATATATATATATATTCTTCATCCCTCACAACAGGGTAGTCACAGAGAGTCTACTGTCGAGACACTCCGTTCTTCATCTCCACCGCAACCCAACCTAGATTGAGAGTGGGAACTCAAATAGGTCTTTACAAAACAAAGAAATGAAAATAATTTAAATATAAACAATTTATCCTCGTGTGTGTGACTCATAAATATATATATATGAATATGAGTATATATATACCCATAGCATGAAAGAATGTCATTAGCAAGTGATTTTGATTGATAAGCAGATGATTTTAAAGAGAAAAACAAAAATAATTGACAATAAACAATTTATTTTTAATTAATATTATGGTTTTTTTTTAAATTACAGATCGGGCTCGGGCTCGGGATCTCTCCACGGCGCGTCTGGCGTAGTGTCGCATGTCTCCGCGCACGCTTCTCTAGGTTACAGACAAACTAATTATAAATTATCAATACTAGTCATCGTTCAAGTGTAAAAAACGTGTTGCCATAGGAACGAGGATGTTTCTTTCTTCACTGAAGCAATTAGGAGCCGCCCCATTCGGTTACAATATCGATTGAATATATAGCTTGGCTTGTTACAATATTAATAAATCTATCAAAGGAATGTTTAATCAGTTTACATTTGGACAGCCATTTTGTAACATCCCGTTGAATTGTTAAATGCGCAGTGCTTTGGCAACGTGTTTCACTTTTATAGTGTATGTCAAACACACGGTAGTGTGTGTATTATTTATGTTTATTAATGTAATCGATTATAGTACAAAATTTTGGTTTTGTATATTTCATTTACATATAAACTTTTAACTTTTCGAAAAATTTCATAAAAAGGGATATAAGTATTTTTAAAAGTGTCATTCACACGCTTAGGATATTATGAGAACCAAATGCCAAATGATGATTTGTATAAATAATCTTTGTGCAGTAGATATTTGTAAATATCTATCTACAGATATATTAAAAACAACAAAAATAATTTGTTGTATATAAGAAATTTAGAAGAGTGGCTTAGTGGTTATAGCGCTTGTACGGGTAAGTATTTATAATATATAGCTTTCTTTATATATATATATATTTTATATTGTTACAAGCAGAGTCGCGGTCTGGTGCGTGTCGTCGCGAGCTCCCCGCTCGGCCTATTGATGGACACTCGTCTAGGTAAGTTGTTTTATATATATATATATATACTCGTATATATCTATATATATACAATATAATCTTATATTTATTAAATAATCAACAATGTGTCATAGGATATGAACTTGTACACTTTTGTCATGTTTGTTTTGTTGGTAAAAAATAACATTATTTATAGTTTTCTTCTATCATCTTTTATATACATATTTTATTTCGTTTTTGTAATGTGTGTAATAAAAATACATATAGATTTTTTTGTGAATCATATAAAAGTTTGCAATATAGAACAATTCGAACCCGTTTCAACCTTGTACAGAACTAAGCTATAAGTTTTAGTGCAGCAAACTGTAGAAAAAACAATGAATAATGTCAAAATTCCGTATATAGGAACGGTAGCTACTCTCGAGCTCGTCTCTCAGCGGCTGTTCCCGATGTGGCGATGGCGCCCAACGCCAACACTCACTTGCTGACAGCCAGGGACTATCCCCATCCCCATCCCCACCCACACCCTCACCCTCACCCCAACCCCCACAGTCATGGTAATCCCCTAAGTAATAATGCCCATGGTGGACATCCCCACGGACTTCCCCATTCGCATGTGATGCATCCGGTGCACGCGGGTGAGTTAGTTGTTTTTTATTATTATACTAAAATATAGTAAAAATGGCGGACTTAAATTGTATTGTATTTTAATTTTTAATTCGGTCACGTTTCGTATTTACCTTATCAGAGCATAGAAATAAACATAATTGAAATATTTGTACACTTTTTTAAAGTGTTATTGATTACACTTTTATTGGTATTATAAATAAAATTTTTAGAAAACATATTAAAAATTTGAACGCAGCGGGATTTAAACCTGCGCCTCTTGTTCACTATCCAAGTGCTCCGATCGCTGAGCCGTACGTTCTACATCAGGCTACGTACCGTATTCTGACATACTTGTTACACTTAGTTTTGTATATAATATATATTAAAATTTAATCTTTCTACCGAGTGGGAATCGAACCCATAGTCATAGTCAGACGCTGTCACACTGCGACGCGATGTCTTTACAATAATGATTTCACAATAATATGTTCTTATTATGTTTTTATTTTTATATGTATGCTTTAATATAGTTTCTGTCTAATTTTGTGTGTACACAGAACTGGGTGGAGTTTTGCAGCTGGATTTAGGTGACGGTGCTACACACACGCCTAGACCTGGTGAGATGATTCTTCTCTTCTATTTTTCTTTATATTTGTGTAAGGTGAAAATGTTTTCAGCCAATGATTGTAGCGGCTTCACGCTTTTTTCCGCATTGCAGGGTAGTCAGAGAGAACCTAGTGACGAGACACTCCGTTCTCCATGCACTGCCCGAAATCGAGACATTGCGTGTTAAGTGGCAGAACTCAACCCTGCAATTTGTCTTGTGTGACCAGTGGGGGAGATATAAAAATAATTTAAATATAATCATTACCTTATGTGTGTATAGAACCCTCAACCAATCGCGTTTGCAGTTAGAGACGCTGTGCCACTGCGTCACGGTGGCTTATTTTTTTACTTAATCCACAATGTGTCCGTGTGTCCGCAGGTTCCAGGGCGCAGCGCGCCGCAAGGCAACACAGAGAACACTCACAGGTATGTTTGATATCTTTTTATTTTTTAATTTAAATTGTTATTCAGGTTTTTTGAACTTTAAGATTCAAATATTAAATTAATTTTAATATTCCAAAAAGTGAAGTCGTAAATTAAATTCGAATTTGTAGCTTTTCTATACTATTATATTATAAAGATGAAGAGTTTCTTTGTTTGTTTGATTGAACGCGCTAATCTCAGAAACTAATGGTTGCTCTTCTCTTACCCATCCTCTTCTTATCTCTCTGCAGAGATGCTAACAACAAATATAAGTAATAAGCGTAGAAGAGATTCGACGTGGCTGGATGTAGAACGCATGGCTTAGCGGTCAGAGCGCTTGAACGGTTTTCAAGAGGCCGGTTCAAATCCCGCTGCGTTCAAATTTTTATACGTTTTCTAAATATGTTTTTTTCAAATTATATTTGAAAAGAACAACTGTTGATTTTCTCTGCGGCTCTTTTCAGCAGAACTGCCTTAAATAAACAAATATAAGTATAGTGATAGTGATTAAATTTAAATTGATTATATTTTTATATATATACAGGTTTACTGCAAACGTTTGATTGGTCGTGGGTTCGATTCCCGTGTGATCGATCATAATTTGGTGAACGAGAGCCCGGCGTTGAGCTCCGCCACACAACACACCATGTGTAGAATTCGGGTGGAAAGTTGAGACAGGTGTCTTGACACCTAAGGTTCTCTCCTACTATGCGGGAATGTGTAGTGTAATTTGTATGTGTTTCTGTATATACAGGGTGTGTCGTGTCCTCGACGTGACGACGATGAGCTTAGAGCTGCCATAGAGCTCTCTGTTATACGAGGTTAGTCAAAATTTTGTTTTTTTTTTATGTTTCTTTATTTATTTTAATAATTTTACTGTTGTGGCAGTCATATTTAAAAACTAGTTTATTAAAGTTTCGACGTATTTCGATAACAACATATAGCTTAGTTGTGTACAGCGCTTGAACGTACAAGATATGCGGGTTTGATTCCTGATATGTTCAAATTTTTATACTTTAGCTCTCATATATTTCAAAAATATATATTATCTTGTAACATTAACTTAATTTATCAACCCGTCATTCGTTCCAGACAAACATTCGTCATATAAGTCTTAGTATTTTTTTTTAAATTTTTGTAGCGTATTCATCACTTCAAGTGGCTAGACGCGCGCCTCACATTGCAGACTTGCTGCCTCCGCCAGGTTAGTTATATGCACGAGTGTATTTATATATATATATGTGTGTGTGTGTGTGTGTGTGTGTGTGTGTGTGTGTGTGTGAGTGTGTGTGTGTCTGTGTGGGAGTGTGGGAGTGTGTGTGTGGGAGTGTGGGAGTGTGTGAGTGAGTGTGTGTGTATAAATGAAGGTGATATGTATCTGTCTATATTATATATATATATAAGCCCAATTTCAAGTAATTAAAATATGTATATTAATTACGGACCATATGTTCGTAAATGTTTTTTTAAAAGTTTCACATTTCTTGTTTCTCTGGTTCATCAATCGCCGCTCGGAATCGAGACGTTGCGCTTTTTGTCTTTGGTACCAGAGCGGAGATATAAAAATATTTTAAAATATAATGAATCCCCCGAGTGTGTATCGAACCCGCAACCAATCACACGCTGTCACACTGAAACGATTGTCTTCAATAATAATATAATTCTTATTTCCAGACTTCGCTGGTGTCCGCAGCAGAGCGACGCCGAGCCCTTCCTCTTTGTCCGTCTCCAGCGCGAGGAGACGGGAGAACCCGCACCCGCACCACCAACCCCACCCCCACGCCCACACCAACCCCCGACCCCACGCGCAATGTGAGTATTATCTGTGACGTAGTGATTGTTGATAGTGTGACGTGATGGGAAAGTCATGGTATGATTGATATAGAACTTGTCATATCTACTCGTTATGAGGCCATGCATATGAAGCTGTAACGTACCGAATTGATGGGAGTGTGAAGTGATAGATGAGCGATGTCAGATATATAATTGATTTCAAATAGAAAAATATATTTTTAGAAAACGTATAAAATAGTGATCAGTGTGCTCGGACGGTTTCCACGAGGCGCGGGTTTAAATTTCGCTACGTTCAAACTTTAAATAAAAGAAATAAAACAAATTATTTTAAATCTCTTGCTGTATAATTGAATACTTTAAGCAAGCAATGTTTTGTTTTCCATACAGTATCAACAGCCAGCAATGGTAGCGGTAGCTCCAGCAGCACAGCGGCTGCAAGCGCCAATGTGGGTGCGGGTACAGTGCCGGGGGGTGTTGGGGGTGCGGGGGGCATTGGGGGCAGCAGTCGCAGTCCGAGCCCTCGTCGCAGCCCCTATCCACTGTACGCTTTGTATGCGCCGAGGGATTTAGGGTGAGGAAATGTATTTTTTTTAACAGCGAGTTAACTAGTTATGTCGAATTTTATATTTTAATATCAAAGAAATCTGCTATGCGGGAAGAAGGGAGAAAATATAAATAAAGTATAGTAAGTAGGTGTGTAGGGTTTGAATTCCGCCTAGAGACCGTCGTGTCGCAGTGGGACTGTGTGATACACTCACGACGGCGTTATTGTTTTTTTTTATTACTTTAACATCTCCGCTCCGGTTACCTAAGACAGAACGCGGCGTTGAGTTCCGCCATTACTCAACACGCAATGGCTCGAATTCAGGCGGTGTGTGGAGAACGGAGTGTCTCTAACACTAGTTCCCGAAGAAATTGAAAATTGAAGCTAAAACTAAAAGCCGTTTGAAAACACCGTTTTATAACTACCTCAAAGTGTAGGCAGAGAGAACGCAGTGTCAAGACACTGTCCTCCCGCTTGTGATGTATTTGTGTGCTATATGTGTGTAATTGTGTGTGCAGGCGCGCCTCCCGCAGCCGTGGTCCCAGTCCACATGCGCATGCATATGCGTGACAGGTACGTTGCAACGTTCACGCTACACGTGTGTGGTAGCGTGTTCCATTCTTTGTTCTGTTTAACACTATATATATATATATATATATAATTCAAAATGTGTAATAATCGTGAAAAACGAAGAACTTATTAAAAATATTTCTTTCACAGTTGGAGCGCAGTGACGCGGACAGACTGATGTGACGTGACGTGACGTGACGTGACGTGACGTGACGTGTCCTCGTCTCTATATATATGATCTCAACACACAATAAATACACGAATACACACAAGTGCGCTGTGAAAACACATACACAAAAAATAAGTCAAAATAATAATATATTATTATTATTTTCTCCTCTAAAAGGGCGATGTATACACGCTGTCTCTTTCTAACACTGTACAATAAAGCGAGACGTCGATACGTCGAAATAAGACTTATCCATATTAAATTAAAGCGTGTCTCTTGTATATATGTCTCGCTCCAACATCAACGCGACAAGTTAGAAAGAGACGCACAGTGCATTTGATATAAATTATTATTATTATTATTACTATAATATTTGTAAATATTGTTACTTCATGTATAGAATTGTATTGTAAATTTGAACTGCACTTTTATATGTAATTGTTTTTTTTTCTCTTTATTTTTTTTCTTCTTAATGAAATATATTTTACTATCATACCTGTATGTTATTATGTCATTGCCAAAATATATCGACTGAAAATTTTAAAAAGAAAAAAGCAGTGAAATATAAAAGTGTAGTTAATTTTTTTTTTAAATAGATTAGTTTTAAACGGACTGTATTGATTTATTGTAGCTTTTGTTATTTATCTCTCCATAGTGGAGTAATCATAGGGAACCTAGTATCAAGAACTCCGTTCTCCGCGCACTGCCCTGATATCGAAACAATGAAAACATATAAAAGTTGGGATTAAACCCACAACCACTGTATTTACAGTTAGTTTTTTTTTCATTTTTAATCTATTTTTATATGAAAATGAAACTGCCATTTTTAATAACTGTATATATATATTGTAATACGTAACAAAAGCTATAATAAAATATTATATATAAATGTTGCTGTAAAAGTCCAAAATATTGTAAATTTAAATATTTACAAATTTGAATGGTGAATGAACGGAATGTTCTTTGATCTTTATTCATTTTTAGTTGTAAAAGTCACAGTAAATATTGATTCAAGTTAAGTTGGAACTTTGTACATTTACCATTGAAGTTGATAAATATGACAATATACCATATTTGCGCTTTTACAATGATATATATGTATATATATATACAAATAAATAATTTAGTTTATAGCGGTGACCAATTAAGGAATGTATATAGAATGTAAATATATAAATTGTATGTATGTATGCGTGTTGTATGGCGATGGTATATATATATATTTTAAATTTAAATGCAGCATTTGTTTTTTTTTTAATTGGAACAAAACGTGAGAGAAATAAGTAGCCTATATTCGTCCCAAGACCCTGAATGCAATGCAATTTTATCACAATCGGTTCAGCGGTTTGGATTTGATGACGTCACAGACAGACAATTACTTTCACATTTATAATATTAGTATGGATACGTGAAGGAGAAACTTTGGAGTCGTTTTTTATAAAAATAATACACATGGGTTTTTTTATTTTTATTATTTTGTCAGTTATATTCACCTTTTTCAAACATTTTATTAAATAATTCATTTTGATGAATTATATTTTTATTTTATTGTAACATGTTGTGAAAGAGCGAGACGGATAATTGTTTAATTTGGTTTTTTTTTGGAGTTTGTGAACTGACTGGTGTTGTCTATTGTGATAGTGTTTATACAGAATGCTTGGTTTTGCTCAATTATTGAAAATATGACTCGATATTAACTAATATGGTACTTTTTTGTTATCTTTTGATAAATACTAATTAGAGGTACAGGTCTATACTATAATAAAACAGTGAAAAGAAAATGTTTACGAACAAACACAAAACAGTGAAAAGAGAATGATACGCTCACATCTTAGAAATTACTAGACAGATTTGAAAGAAACCTTTTTTTTTTGCTGTATATCTTTGAAACCTCGGCGCGATTTAGGGTATAATTGTTTTTGAAGAGTGCTAGCTTAACGATAACAAATAAAGAAATAGCGCCCTACTATAAGTTTCTCAGCCTTTTCACATTTTTATTTTCACACATGGAAATTAAAGATCTGGAACATGGAATGAAGCACCATAACAGCTGAGTTAAACTGTAAGAAATAACCAAATGGCGTCTTAGCATAAATTGTTCAGCGTGATGAGTATTTTAGTGGTAAATGTCATTAAGACGACGCAAACGCAGCTACTAATTCATATATATATATATATATATATATATATATTATAAGCTTAAGTTTTAACAAGCACTCTGTATAACAAATTTAATTTAGAAGATTGGTCCAACACAAAATTATTTATGAAAAATATGAATTTTTTATGGTTTTTTATCGTATTTTAATGCGATTTTATTAAAACGAAACGAGGTATTAACACAGTGCCCCTCGTTAGTCGAAATCAGGAATCGAATCTCCACTTCAGTTGTATGTAACGATTGAAACCTAAAAGTTATTAGTTAATTTGTGATTTTGAAACCTTTGATTCACAGAAAGTTATTTTTCTTTTGTTGTAAATATAAGTTTTAAACGTAGTGCTTAAAGTTTTTTTAAGGTTTTAAAATCGAGCACAAATTAAGATTAATTCGCTAAATAATTACAATATTGATGTATTGTATGTTTGTAGATATTTTATTTCTTTGCTATATTTGTGTTATTGAATAAACCCCTTGTTAGTATGAAAGGAGGGGTCGATAAGTTTACTTATATATTGTAATATTTAATTCTATATTTGCTTATAAACGAATGTTTTTGTTTTTTGTTCACAGCTGCATTTTTCTTTTGGCCGTTTTTTAAATATTAATGGACCCTTTGTTAGCTTATAAGGAGGGGTCGCTAAGTTGAATATATCTTGAATCCATACTTTTTTAATCGTTTTTAATATAAGTAAGTATTTTATTATTTGTTTATCACATTATATTTGTTTTATAACTTTGATTTTTTTTTATCAGACAGATAAAGAATGAAATGTTCATTTTTTTGCATTTTAATTAAATTAAAAAGCCCTTATTCATATACGATAAGCGGTCCAAACAAGAAGCTTTTTTATTAATTCTATTAATATAGATAATAATTTATCTGCTTAACATTAAAAACAAAATATTTCCACAGTCAATAATTATATGTTTTTTGTATTATTAATTAAAAACCTCTCTTATCGTATATAAAATACGGCAAGGGGTCTAACATAAATATCTACAGACAGACGAAACTTTTATTTGTACATTTTTTATATAATAAATATTAATAGTAATCCATTTCGGCCACTGTCTGGTATTTATTTTTTGTTTTAATAAGACATCTTACATATTTTAAATGAAACTAGTTTTTTCATTAAAGACATGCGTTTTATACTTTTTGTCATACAATACAATGTTTTCAAGATATTTTTTTTATTTAGTTCTTAACTGTATTTTTTGAGTTGAGTTGAGTTGTGTCTGTTGAGTAAGTTAACTGCAATTTATCAGACAGTGGTTGAATAGATGTATTGACGCTTAATAATTGTATAAGATATTGTTTTTAAATACACATATACACACACACACACACAAATACATAAATACTGACATGTTGTTTGATCTGTCATCTTGTGTGAGTGTGGGCGTAGGAAGTTAGTTGTTATTTTAAGGCAGACAGAATAGTGTTGAGACACAATGTTCTCAGCTTTTAGTCGTTCTAAATATAAATTTTAACTAGTTTTTTTTTATACAACTAATTTTTTTTTTCAGCTTCACTTCGTTTCCCTTATAGTATATAATTAGAGAGAATCTGGTGTCAAGACACTCCGTTCTCCGGTGAATTTGTTCTTGAATTTGAGTCCGCACTCAACTCCGCGCTTTGTCTTTTTCAACAGAGTGGAGCATGTAAATATAATTAAAATGTGATCATTCCACCGGATGGAAATCGAATTTGCAACCAATCGTGTTTACAGTCATACGGATAATTAATTTGTTGACATATATATTTTTTAATTTATAACATTTTAAAGTATTCTAATCACACACTTAGGAAATTGAAAAACATATTTTTAGAAAGTGTATAAACATGTTAACGCAGCGGGTTGGATTCGAAACCGCGCCCTTTGGGAAAAATAACAATAATAAGCGTATAAGAATTTCGACGCAGTTAGATGTTGAACCGCATGGCTTAGCGGTCAGAGAGCTTGGACGGTTTCCAAGTGGCGTGGGTTCGAATTATGCTGCGTTCAATTTTTTATACGCTTTACATATTTTTTTATTTTAAACAATTTTGATATTTCTTCGCCTCTTAAAATAATATGCAGAGAGAAAGTAGTGTTCAGGCAATCTGTTTTATCAAGTTTTTTTTAATTGTATTATAATACAAATGTGTAATTCATTAATGTATGTTTTTATGAAATTATTTTTGTGGTATTTTTTTACGCCCACACTCGTTAATAGATGTGTCGTGCCGTCTCTCTCTTACGCGCGTGCGAGCGTGACGGCAATATATTAATAATAATATATAAACATGTATATTTTAAAAGATTTAATGAATATTTTTTAATAATACTTGTACGAAAGAAATTGGTTTTTTTTTACTCAAATTGTAAAAAATACTGGCCTTGATATTTTGCTTTTTTTATAGTACAGATAATGTATAGTTACTTTTTTTTTTAATTTCATATTGAAATTCAGACGATGAGCGAAATTTGAAAAGTTTTAAATGAAAGTTTGTTTTGTTTGGTCAATAGTCGGTTGTTGTGGTTGTGACCGGTTGTTGGTGACGTCGGAGAGCGGAGAGACGTCCAGAGGTGTTCAGACGTTATGTACTAATAAAATATTTATTCACATTTTATTGTTTTATTTCATTTTGTTGAATATTAATATTGATGAAGGTGTCGTATCTTTCTGATTATAGGTGCTTTTGAATAATTGTAAAAATTGCTAATTAAAGATTTTTTGCAATTTTTTTGTTAATATGTTCTTTTATATTTTTATTACGTATGAAGAATTTCTCAGTAAAGTTCTGATACAACTTATATTTGTTGTTAGCCTCTCTGTAGAGATTTTTACAAATTTCTGCTACCCAGAAATAGTTCTACGAACAATGGTTTGGCAAGAAGGAATGCTATTTATTTAAAACTTTTTAATGTGTTATTTACACACTGATATGTATATTTTTAGAATTGTGGTAGTTGTCGGGACAAATACGATCAGGTGCACTTGTATTTAATGAAAAACAACAAAATATATGAAACTTGTTTTTATATAACTCTGTTAGGCAAAATTGACCTGTGCCTTTTATAGCCGAAAGCCGTAGAAGCAATAGTACAAATGCGTCATCCAGACTGAAGTCTGTCTCAAGCTCTAGAACTAAAACGACGCAGTTCATATGTACAGTTATGAAACTACATTTATAAATATCAGTGACAAGTTCTAGAAATATTATTAAAAATGCACTCTAATGTGATAAATCTATTTAATTTCAAGTTAATACAACTGGTAACTTTAACTGTTGACAGCTTCATTCAGTGGGGAGAAGCGAGTGTAGCTCGCTTCAAACGAATTGCGACCACTATTGGCCGCTTGAGAGGAATTAAGCTGCCCCAACTGGCGTTGCCAGGCTCAGAGCTGGCCTAAAGAAACTATTTGTTGAGCGCGTCTTGCAAAACACTCGTATGTCGTTACTGCATAGCCTTGCTACGCCAAGATGCCTTGTATACGACCCCCTTCTGAGATACTTATATTCTATATCTAAGCTTACAATAAAACATTAAATAAATAGCGTCTGTCCATTGAATATATTTACGAAAAAACCATTTAGAGTGATGAAAAACCTAAACCTAACCTAAATTTTCGTCTGTCTGTACGCCCAAATCTTTGGAACTACTGGACGGATTTAAATAAAACTTTCTTGTTTTATAGCTTTCAGCGAAGGCAAGACTTAGTATATAATTGACTTTGAAGAGCGGAACACCTGATGTAGAGATATATAATGCCACCTATACTGTAATATATAAGAAAGTTGAGCATCAAGTAGCTGTTCAGCCTGATGAGTATTTTGATGGAAAGGGTCCTCAATCCGCGGAAAGGACTATAGAAGAAAACTTCTCCTCGTACCGTCGCTACAACTCCTTTATTAAAAAAAACAACCTTTTTGCTATGACTATATGTATTTATATTCTGTAATTACTATTATAATTTATACATATAATAAAAATGTAACTGATCGCAGTCTGTACTCTTACTGTCGCGTATACAGTCAGATGTTGCGACAAGATGACCAACGAACATGAAACCAATAAGTATAGTTTAATTGTCAAGAAAATAGACTCAAGTGGCTTTAAATATTATTTAAAGTTTTATAAATAATAAATAAATGTGGGGTGGGGGAGAGGGGAGGTGAGTACAATTAAAGTAATATTGTAGGGATAGAAAGAAAACGAACAATACAAAGTAATATATCGTAACATTTATTTCGGTAGACTTTAAGAGTACGCTAGCACCATCCCGTCGCAGCCGCTGTACATACATACATACATATATTTTTACATTCATACATTATTAATAACTATCCCATACATTTATAACTTAACACACACATACACAAATAAAACAACACATTAAAAACCACCAATAAAATCTAATTTGCGGAATTTTATTTTATTCGCGGAATAACTTTGAATTTATTTAAAGACAAAAACTCTTTTGAAATTTATACATAATACTTTATGATCAATTACTTTAATATTTTGATTAAAACAAATATGTTAAATGCAAGTTATAAATGTATGAGAGTTTCTTTAACAATCATAATTTATATATTGTGTTACATTTGGCGGCAAGACTTTATTAGTTCAAGTCATTATCCCTACAAAAAAATAGCGGAGAACGGAGGGTTAACACTAGTTTCTCTCCAGCTCTGCTGCATATGCAAAGACATGCGTGTACATAAAAAACACAAAATCAACTTAGACTAATCTCATTATAGAGTTAGACACTTCTTAAAGCGTTACTTTCATAATAAGTTAAATGCAACGATACAGATTAAAAATATTTACTCTTTCATATTGTACATTATTACTCACCTAAATAATATAGAAATTGTACACAAAATCAATCTTCATTTCGCTGAAAAATATCGATCACAACAAAAAAAAAACATACCTACAAACTGAAAATTCAAATAATCTGCAAAACTTTACGTTTTAAATAAAAAAAAAAAAATATTAAAGTGTTTACGTCTTACTACGTCCAACGGCCAAATATAGCGTTATTTAAATCTAGTTAGATTAGAAATGCACAGAAAAGCTAGATTTCAAGCTATTTAGTGTAAAATGAAAAACAAAGGAATTCCTACATACAGTTAGATATGAAGACACAAAATTACAGACAATTCGACTGCACACTAACAATAATCTATAGTAATAGCCGGGTAGTCAGAGAGAACCTAGTGTCAAAACACTCAACTCTCCACATTCCACTGGAATTCAAGAAATTGCATGTTTGGCCCTGAACGCCGTGCTGTCTTAAAGCCAGAGTGAAGAAATGAAAATAATTTAAAAATAATCATTTCACAGAGTGGGATTTTTAAACTTCTATCAAATATACAATATTGTCAGTCGAGCTGTCATTGTACTGACAAAGGTAGTCCTAATTGTATGAGCTGAGAGTAGAGTGAGAGATAGAGATGCAGTGTTTAGGTTTGTATATAAAAACAAAATCTGTAGTGTAATTTTTTTGTTTTAATATAAAAATAATGATGGTCCAAATGAAAATTTAAATGTAAGTGGATTCGCACCCGCGTAAAACGTATGCCTACGTCTTGCTTAGACTTAGGAGATCCAAGAAGTGCGAGAGGTTCTCGCCTATTAAGCTGCATGGTGGCTTTTTTGTTTATTTAAAACTGATAGTTTATTACATTTCTTTTGTTATTAATTTTAATCGTCAACTGATTTGTACAAATATACCTTAAAAAAAGACCTTTTAAACATTTCTTTATCTATATTTTAATTCAAGAAACAACATATTTAAGCACACATGAAAAAAACGCAGCCGGATCCGGTCCAAGCGCTCTGAATGCCAAGCCATGCGTTCTACATCCGGGTACATCGAAATTTTTATACACTTGTTACAACTTATTTTTCTTTCAATTTCCTGAGTGTGTGAATAGCACTTTAAAATGCTAAAAATAACCGATTTTAAAAAAAACTAAAAAACAAGTGACTAAATTTTAAAATAACTACTATAATTCTAGTTGTGACATAATTTTGGCATAGCCTTAGACTAGCTTCTAAACTTGGCAGCGACCATCCTAATTATTTAATGTACAAAAATAATTCTTTTCAAAATACATACATTTATTTAAAATGAAACAATTATAAACAAATTATATTTCGTTGTACATATATTATAGGAAAAAAAAATTCCGCCGTTCACATACAACTTTCTGTTTGGCAGAATTTAGCTAAAAAGTAAAAGGGAAAATTAACATATCATAATCATAAAGCATAAGTAATGGCATTTTATTGTATTGTACTTTCAAGATTTAATAAACAGTCTTAATTAAACAATAAAAGAAATAACACTAAATAGTCAAAAAAAAAACGTTAAACATTACACAATATTATATAATAATACAATGTGATGTATAGGATATAATAATATCTAAATCTCAGGGAGAACCTAGTGTCCAGACACTCCGTTCTCCACACACCCCCCTGAATCGTTGAGTTGCTGAACTCAACGCCGCGCCTCGCCTTACCAGAGAGCAAATAAGAAAAAAGGTTTAAATATTATTTTCATTTCATTGTTAGTTCAATACATATTCGGGGAAATGTTTGTATTTAAATAATTCTCATTTCTTCGCTCTGGTACCTCCTAAGCTATCTCCACAAGCTATGTCTGGAATTCGGGCGGAAATTGGAGAACAGGGTGTTCTGGCAACTACATTCTTTCTGTAAGCAGGAAAAAAATTGTGTAGCGGAATTTCCAACTATATACAATTCCGCAATCTATATAACCGCTGAAAAAAATCATTTCACAACTAAAAATACAAAAATATATATGGACATTCATAGATTTATTTTGTCATATTATATGTTTGTGATTATTCGAAATTATTTGTAATAAATTATTGCTTTTTAATTTTTACATTTATTTTAACGTATGTATAAAAAAGACAAAAGAGAAGCCAAAAAAACACTTACTACAACGCGACACGCGCTATACTGCGAAGACACTAGCATACGCGCGGTACCACTTGTTTCCAAGAGGCGCGGGTTCGAATCTCATTCAAATTTCTATACGTTTCCTACCTAAAAATGTTTTTCAATATTCTAAACATAAAAACTGTTTACAGAAACCAAATTTCGTCTCTGTCTCGCAAAAGCTCTTAGTTTGACAAATGACGTCACAAGTTGCTTTTTCTCTAAAGAAAGCATATAAAAACGCATATAATTTTATGATTTTTTTGTGAATTATTATCTTTTATTAATATTAATAGCTTCATATAATAGTCATTCTACGTACTTTTATAAAGTTAAATAAAAAAGGCGAAATAGCCTAATTAATAAATATATTTAAAATAATAAAAATAAACATTACGAAAACACAAAACATGACTAAAATATATATATTAAAGATGCCCCATATTTGTAGGGGTCCTCGAGGGGTCCTTTATTAATAATTGATTTGTTTTATACATACATAGTATATACGCCATATAATAAAATTTCATACATTTGTAGAATTCGTAACCGCTTCTCTCATATCAACCTAAGCGTCGAAGCGAAGCGAACAACAAAATAAAAATACTTATACTCAAATCAAAGGAGCACAGCTTCAAATTCAATTACATTTACAAATTCATGTGACATATTAAAACACATAATAATAATTAAAATAAGCCGTTATCATATTTAAAAGGTGGCCATATTTTCAAAGGCTCTCGTTTAATGGGGGCTTCTCGCAATTTTCTTAAATTTTAATGCAATTATGTTTATTTTTAAATTATTTAACGCAGTTTTTGTTAGAAAGGGGCCTAATTTTGGAAAGGCCCTCGTTTGATAAGTGGCGCCTTAATATAATAATAACAAATTGTCATATAAATATTGTTTCTTTTTGCGTATATTAGGACATTATAAATCAGTTTCAGACGCTTGTGTATCGAGCCAGTGCCTCTCTCTGTGACGACGTCGTCGGTGAGATGATTCACTCTGCAAAAAAAAAGAGCATATTAATAAAAATAATTATAAACTACTTTGTGTAAAAAACGTATTTAAACGTAGCAAGATTCAAATCCCCACCGCCTAATTCCTAAGTGTGTAAGTAACACTTGTTCTAAATAAAAAACTAATTATAAATACTTAATCACTCTATCATGGCATTTTTATTATATAAATTAAATTGTGATTCTATCTATCTATTCTATAACAACTCCCACTGTGTATATATATATATATATATATATATATATGTCTCTCTCATTCTCTCCACCTTGTGTTCAGCGGGTCTCCTCGCCTCCTGCAGTAAGGCTGCAGCCCTCTCTGTCGCACGATTCTCCTTCGCCACTAACATTTCCTAAATAAAAATATATATTATTACAAATGTCTTATAATTTTGTTTGTAATCTATTTACTCATTTTTTAAAGTACTTGCTATATTATAACTGTCTCGCTCACTCTTATATACAAGACAGAGACAGTGTGTAACATATATAATAATATATATAGAAGGAAAAAAAGTATCATAATCTAACACAAAAAAAATCCGAATTATATTGGTTTAGGTTACAGTTATGGATACCATTTTATTTCGGATATTCGATAGTTACGGTTACGGAGCTCAACATCTCTGTTATGAACCCACGACTACATGAGAAGTGATTGAAAGTCCTACCCAGGAGCCTGTGCAACTAAGAGATGCACTATGAAAGCATGCATACCTGCAGCATGACAGCGGCTTCCATCTCCGCCATGCTGACCGTCTCTACGCACGTGGACTCTTCATCGTCCATGTCTGGAACAAGGATATTTGTTTTTTTAGAACGGGGGCCTTATTTGGAAAAGGCCTTCTCGTACATTTTTAAAAGAGGATCAACGATTTCAATTTATCAATATTGCTATAATAATTACGAAATTAGATCATAATCAACTCACTCGCACTTTTACTCACCCACCCTTTCACTTTTCACTCAGTCAGTCACTCTCACAGTCTACACTGTCACTCCTACCGTGGGGGGAATAGAGCGAGGGCGGAGGCCTGCTGGCGCGGAGGGCCACGGTCTCGCTCTTGAGGCGCGCGGCGTGCGCCCTCAGCCGCGCCTCACACGCGTCCTGCCATTGCGGCGACTCAGTGGCGCCACCATCATCTCCACTACTGCCGTTTCCAGAGGTGGTGTTCGATTCTTCTGGGACTGAACTGTGGAGATAAAGCCGCGTTGTCGATAATGTCTCAGTAAAAATAATGCATTTAATTTAGAGATTTAGTTGAAGCAGTACAGTAATGTTCGGAAAAACGAAACAGGTAACGTATGGGTTTGAGCTAGTGAAAATAATATTACAATATAGATTTTACACCTCAAATTCATCTCTTTGACTTTTACAAATTCGTTTTATTAAACTGATCGAAAAAGGGGAAAAATGGCTCAGGTGAAGGTGAACGCAATGGTTACGAGTTCAATACACTTTTATGGGAATAATTATATTTTGTTATCATTGTGCCCGCACTAATAACAGAAATAACAGAAACAGGGCGTTGAGTTTCGCCCCACTTAATACCCAATGTATCAAAATCAGGCGGAAAATTGAAAAATCAGTGTCATAATAACACTAGATACGCTCTGGTTTTATTGCTACAAGGGAAAAGCCTAATAAAAAAAATATTTAAAATAATAAAAATAAAGAGTTTTAAAGACATTAGAAAAACGCAAAACATGACTCAAATATATATACATATATATTAAAGAGGCCCCATCTTTGTAGGAGGCCTCGAGTGGCCTTTTAATAATACAATATATGTACGCATACAATATATGTACGCATACATAATATGTACGCCTTATAATAAAAGTTCCATACAACATTTGTAGGATTCGGAACCGTTTCTCTGATATAAATCGTAGCGCCGAAGCGAAGCGAGCAACAAACTCTTCTACTACGGAAGAAAGGGGTGAATCTAAAAAAATCAGTTATGAATTTGAATACACTGGGGGGAATAATTATGTTTAAATTATTTTCAATACCACACCTTATTTAGTTTCGTCAATCGAAACGCAGTTTCTGTTAAACGAGAAAAATAAAGTGATAATCGACAATAAAGTGTTTTAACAATGAGTGTTCATTGTATACTCTTTTAAAAGAAAAAAAGTAAGCCTAAAAAAAAATATGCATGTA
This sequence comes from Podotricha telesiphe, assembly GCA_038994665.1. Lineage (NCBI taxonomy): Eukaryota > Metazoa > Arthropoda > Insecta > Lepidoptera > Nymphalidae > Podotricha > Podotricha telesiphe. The sequence continues at coordinate 127,296 of JAOYRR010000463.1, forward strand.
AAAAAATATATAATATAAATATGCATAGTGGTGTCACTCACGTGTGGTGGTCGTGCCAGGGGCCCGGGGACAGCAGCGGAGCGCCCCACACCGGCGCGGCCTCTAGCCGACACAGCAGTCGTCGCGCTACGCCCTCCGCCGCCGCGCGCTGCGGATAAAGATGGGCAGATTAGTATAATGGTAGTGTGAGGGGGACGGAGAATGAGTAAAGCATAACGTATATGCACTCAAATCGTAACGTATATGAGTTCACTGTGAGTGCAAGGGATACACAAGTGAGTGGGAGCAAGTGTGAGTGTGATTCATATAAAATGACCAAGGAAGTGTGAGCCTGATCGATCGATGCACACTAAAGTGTTTAAAGAAGATAGGAAAAAGTAAGCTACAAGTGTTTGTGAGAGGGACAGAACGAGTGTGCGCGAGTTTAAGTGAGACAGCGATTCAAACAATGTGTGTAAGGGAGAGATAGGGTACCGCATGTGTGCGCGAGTGTAAATTCTATAGAGCGTATACACATGTGCGAGTGGGAGGGGGCGATAAACACAAGTGGGCTCGAGGGAGAGAGACATACACATACTATGTGTATATTTTCGATTTTTTGTTTTTTTTCTCAAGTAAATATTAGCTATAGTACGAGTGTGAGTGAGATAGAGTTATAGTAAGATTGAGAATGAGTTAGTTCGGAGTGGATTTTAGTCTTAACGAGAACTTGACTAATAGAACTGAGTGTTGAGTTATATATTGGGTGTGAGCTACATCAAGTCGGACTTTCAGCCAACAATATCATGAAATTTGAAAGAAAACCTGTGAATGATTTTTCATGATGTAATATCACATTGAACACATGTGTTTAACATACAATATTGTAAAAAAATCATATACATAACTGACAGTTATATTGAAAAACAAACTGGCATACTAAATTACGTTTAGCACACTCAAAACACAATTTAGTTACAATGAAACTACAAGACGTAACTCACCTCGTCCCCCCCTCCCCCCTGCGTCTCGGCCAGCGCGAGCAGCACGTCGTACACCTCGAGCGCCCTGTCCGCGGCGCGCAGGGCTCCGCACAGCGCCACGGAGGCCGACTCGTGCAGCGCGCACGCGCACTGCAGCCTGTGCGCGGTGTCCACGGCGCGGGCCAGCGCCACTACCTTCCACCTTGCGCGCGTCCGCCGCCAGACGCACGCAGCGAGCGCGCCAGGCGGCCGCGCGCGCCGATGCGGCCGACGTGGGGGGGTCTGCGGCGAGGGGGACATGCTTACTGGGAAACCAGCGGGTGAGTAAAAAGAGAGAGACATACACAAGCAATCACCGTCGTTGGTGGCGGCCACCAGCGCCTCCCGCAGGTCAGCCTGCGCGCACACGTCCAGCGCGAGGCGCTCCGCCGCCTGCACGCACCACGCCTGCGACACGCAACACACACTTACTTTCAAAATTCATTGTTACCAAAAAAGAGATAATATTTTTTTTTATAATTTCTTTAAATGCCAGTTTTTTTTACAATATAGGATTGATTGAAATGAAATTGCATAGACCTCTCTTTCATTATTATGCAAGTGCTGTATACGTAGTGGTTAAGAGGTGCGAGTTAAAATCTAGCTAAGGTATAAATTTCCTACGAGAAATGCTGTAAAATAATAGCATTTGCATTATTTTTACCATATTACTTAAATTTTGTATAAATAATAAATAAATATGGTTGTTAAAATAAAAAAAAAAACTGAGAAAGCCGAAAACTCCATTAATCCGGCTCGAAGGATCAACATTCAAAAAGTATACGCAAAAATAAATTGACGATCATATTTAAATTATATTAACTCCCAGGTGCAATATAACGAAACCGCGGCGTTCAATTCCACCATATAACACATAATATCTTATATATATCTAAAACGTGTTGAAAGTGGACAACGGAGTATTCGGTCACTAGGTTTTTCTCTCTTCCCTCACCTGCATCGTCTGATATGTGATTACTCTCCGTTTCCTCAGTTCGTCGGAGTCGAACTCGGGACGCGACTTTAGCCTCTCTGGACTCACATCGACCTGAAAATGAAAAAAAATCATGACCAAAACCGGCTCGAAGGACCATTATTATAATTTTTTTAATTATTTTTATTTCTCCGTTCCGGTGACTAGACAAAGCGCGGCGTTGAGTTCCGCCACGCAACGCACAAAGTCTTGTATACGGACGCGTACAACGGAGTGTTTTGACACTAGGTTTTGCTCTGCCTGCCTATGTGGGAAATAGATTGAAGCCGCTTTTCTAAATATAATTTTGTTATTTCTTACAAATGTACATTTGAAATGACTTATTTACTCTAAAACAAGTTAAAAGTTATCTGATAGTGAGAAACTAGTGTTAAAGCACTCTGGTATAAAATTTCCGCCCGAATTGGAGAAATGGCGCGTAGAGTAGAACTGCGACACTATGATCATCAAAATAACATTTATTTACAATTTTCGTCTATGTGTGTTATATATAAATAAAACTCACCAGGCGAAGGCGGCATCAGTCCGGGGGATCCCCGCTCTCTTTCACAGCTGCCTCCATTTCCATGAACCGCTCGTGCGTACTGACAACATCTAAAACATACACTTTTTATACCACGTTTGTGTAATTAAAATGCGTGAAAAAGGAGGTATTTTTATTTAAAAAGTATTATATGCTACTATATTATATCCACCGTTGCTAACTGAATTTCTGTAATGTGTATTGAATTGTTTTTTTTTAAGTGCAATAAAGAAACGTGTTATGACCCTCCGTTCTCCACGCACCGCCAGAAATCGATACATCACGAAAGTGTGTATCACACTAGGCAAATTAATAATATTTAAAGAAAAAAAAAACATTCTTAATTGGCTTGAAGCTGAAAGAGAAAACGATTACCTGGCTGTACTAACGCATATTTCAGAATCGCGTTCACACAAAACCAAACTCGAACAATTTTCAGATCCTTGAGGCGGCGATACTTCTAGCTTCGGAGTTTCTAATCTACAAAAAAAAAACATTAAAAATATTAACAAAAAAAACGTAAAGGCGTGTCATTTGAGAGTAACACAGGTTCAAATACCAGGTGTGTTTTTATTTATTTCAGTCATACATATAGTACAGTGGGCGGAGTCAACCTGGTGTTAATATACAACGTTTTACATTTTCAGCCCATTTTATTGAAGCGCTTTGTATTACATACAAATGGGAGAAACAATATTTTTTAATAAATATAAACGTTCCCTATTCTCTCTTTCAATCAGGGGTACTTTAAAGTGGGGTACTCGTTCCACTTGGGGTACACCATTACATCATAGGGGGTACGCGATGCCTCAGTCAACAGCCAGCTTTTTAAATGGTTCGCTCTGGTCTTAAGTCTAATAAGGGTACTTGTAAATGAATGAATATTAGCTTTCAGAGTAACTTGAAATTTGACTTGCAGAAAATAAAACATACGACTATATGACAACGATTAGGCGTAAAACATTTTAGTGAACATATAAAAAATTGAACGCAACTGGACTCGAATCCGCACCAGCATTCCTCATACTTGCCTAAGCACTGTAGACAACTAAGCTATACGGTGTTACCGAGCTACGTCGATACTCAAATACAATTTATTTTTGTTGTTGGCATCTCTGCATGGGTATAAGTTTTATGTTTTAAGGGTGTGAATAACACTCTTTGATATTTACAGGTTCAAATTAATTGTATATTATTAGAACACAGCAAACTAGACACAGAAAACCTGGTGTCGTATCACTGAGTGGCGAAACTTAACGTTACACTTTATCTTGTGACCAGAGCGGAGAAATAAAAATAATTCAAATATAATCATTTCCCCGAGTGTGTATCGAACCCCGAAGACCATCGCGTCAAACGTCAAACGCTGTCACACTGCCTCATATTAATAAAAATATAAAAAAACGACAGTTCAATTGTTAAGTAAAAAAATTTTAATATTATCGCAGAGTTCCTAATTTCACATTCTATGGCATCAATGATCCTATAAAAGTAATAATAATAATAAGAAATATGATTTTCCTCTTACCTAAGTTGCTCAGTGGTGCTAACGTCTGTATCATCAGGTAGAGGATCCACTTTCGAGTCCTGAGGTGTAGGCAGTTCGGCTGGACTCAAGAGTGAGGAGTTGTCATTCTGTTGACAGAATAAAAAAAATGCTACCTTAATATATATTTTTAGACAAAGCATATAATGCCATTGTAATTCAAATCTCGTCGTTGAGTTCCGCTTTATGCTACTAGCAATATCTTGAGGCACGGCAAGTGGCAAACGAAATGTCTTGCCTAGAACTAACTTCCGAAAGACAATTCCGAAGTGTTTTATGAAATAATTACAAAATAACGGGCAAAAAAATAGGACCAAAACCAATTATACGACAAACTACCTACTTGTTCTGTTTGGGACATATCAGCGTCATTGTCCAGTTCACCCGCCGGTTGGGTAGTGGATTCACATTCGTCTGTAAATAAAAATACAGTTTACAGTTACAGTTTTACAGTTATTACAAAATACACGTGGTCTACTCCCATTAGTATTTATTCATATTAAAATAATAAATGTAACTATTAATATCTGAATATGAACGTATGATTTGTAATCTGTGAAGATTACTTTCTCTTTTATATTTTTCACGGAGATGCACGAGGGCTCCCGAGCGGGCGCCTGCGTGCGCGCAAACTCATTCGGAAATCGGATATCTTCAGTCAGTCCGCTGCTAGTCGCATTCAAAGAGAGACCTGTGCCACTTGTTTACTTACTATTAAATTACGCGTGACTTTTCCTCCTTCTCTGTAATTTCCGTGTACTGTGCTATTTTCTTGTGTAAACCTAGTATTCTTTCTTCTAACGACCCGCCATTGCTAACAAGGACTGATTCTACGCGAACTGATAACTAGGCTTTTCCACGCATTTACAGTGATATACATCCCGAGCCTACAGACATATAAATTGAAAAATATTTAATCGTAAAGCGATTCGTATTATACTGATAAAAAATGCTACGGTAGGATTTTCTTAAATAATAATAAGCCACATTTTCTGTTATAAATAAAACTTTAAAAAAATAGATTATTTTCTCTTTTTTCTTCGTATAAATTACCAAATACATATTCTTTGCTCAATATGAAAAAATAATATCAATTAAAGAATGGCGGGCCATTTTGAATTGAATTCTTCTCACTAACACACAATATCTCTAAAATGGAAATATAGTGGCACAGAAAAATCTATCCCTATGGTATGCCTATCCTGACCCTAAAACGAAAAAAAACATCCTCACCCGACACCTCCTCTTCAGGTATGGCCTTGGCTCGTTTATCAGCAGTTCTTCTCCTGACCAGCTCAGCAATCACACCATGTAACTCCGCCAGCCTAGCGTCATGGGCTCTGGCTGCGGCTGCAGCTCGCTGTCTCTCTACTGCAAGGGCACGTACGAGTGCATCCCGTTCCGCTTTGAGGGTCGAGAGGTCGTCCACTCGGCCACTGCTTTGGGTTGCCACCTGAGAAGATCAAAATACCCTTATTTATATACTTTTATTAGCCTCGATTTTATCCATCCACGAATCTATGTAAGAAAATACTTGCAACGCTCGCTGTCTAATTTGCTTACCTAATCTAATTTGCTTACCTGTCTAATTTGTTTACCAGTAAATAATAGTAATTACTAATTAAATGGTAATAAAAAACGATAAGTACTTCTTAAAAGAATATATAGACATAATTAGGAAAAAACACTACGCTTTTTCCTGCTTGGCCCTAATGTCGAGACGCTGCGTTGTCCACTTTTCTGAGGAATCTGAGACTTTGCGTGTTAAGTGGCGGAACTCAACGCCGCGCCCGTATTGCCACCAGAGCGGAGAAATGGAAATGATTAAAATATAGCTTTCACCTCATTTCCTAATACAACAAAAGGTCTTACATTTTAAATTATGACACTTTCTTGTAAATGTATGTAAAATTGAAGCTTTAAGCTTAAGCTTTAGCTTTCAGATTTTTGCATGACAAGTCCAGGAGCGGTAAACAATTAGCTGTACGTGACATAAAATTTTCTTGTATGGAATACATTAATTAGTATCTATATAAGTAAAAAACAATAAAATAAAATGAAAATTATGGAGTTATAAATATACAATACTATACAGCTAAAAAAGCAATTTTATAGATGATAACTACTGTATTATATAGTACGATTTTTGATATTCGCAATTTTTACACGTTTTTAAATGAAAAGTCGTGGTGTAACTATTCCGTCTAGCATTGACCACAGCAGAGTGTAAGACGCTAGCGGCCAACCTTCAGGATTGAAGAGGTATTAAGAGAAGAAGAAGAAATGAAAATATTTGAATCAGATTAAGGTATTCGAGAATTAATCTAATTTTGGTATTCGAGAAAACATTTAAGAAAATCCGGCCTAGGCCTAATTAATAATAATATAAAGAAATATATTTTTGAGTACCAAATTACCATTTAATTAACAAAAATTAAAAAAATAGCTGTTATAATTTTTTATTTTTGTAATTTCTATAGGAAAAAGACACATTTCATAAATTTTAATATAGGACAATTACTCTGTACTATACTCGAGAAAACATTAATACATGCGTTACAGACAAATATGAACCAACGAGATATAGTTTTGTTAAAATAAATAATATTTTGTAATTGTGCTTAATGCTTGGCAAGTGTTTGGCTTAGCTTGTAAGCTAGCAAGAAAATGTTTCTAAACTAGACCTGTCAGACCAGGTCAGTTTTTGACCACAAATCAAAGAAAGTCTGTGGCAATCGCTTAAATCGTATTTACACGTTGGTGCTTAGAGCTTGTGACGGCTTGCCGAGCCTTGCCAAGTGTGAAAATGCACCATAATATGTTACAGTAAGTATTTGACAATCAGTTCAGTAAAACACTAAATTGAATGTGTGGCATTTTAAATAAAAAGTTACAATAACATCATGGTAGGAACGCTTCATTAAGACAAGTGCAATTCTCACATACTTGACCCCGCTAAACTCTTTAATCTGAAATTTCTAAATATGAATATGATATTTTTTTTCGCTTTCTCCTGCATAGCAGAGGGTAGGCAGAGACAACCGAGTGACAAAATTCTCCTTGTTTCTACCAGATATCCATATTCAAGATATTGCGTGTTGAGTGACGGAACTCCACGCCGTCTTACCAAAGCAGAGAAAAGAAAATAATTTACATATAATCTTTACAATTAGTAAGTTATACAAATTCCTAAGTGTGTAATTAACACTTTAAAAAATGTTAAAAATAGACAGTTATTTTCTTAAATAAAAATACTATTCCTATGCACAATATGTAGACGCAATTGATCCGATTCCATTCAGTGTGAGTCCTTGACCAAGTTTCTCAACTTAAACGATTTTGCTGTATAATTGGAACTGCTTAATGGGCGGAAGGTCGCAGTTTCAAACTTCCGCTTTTGTAAATAACACCCTCCATATGTATAGAAAAGAGTAAGGAGTGTTCGTTATTATGGATACTACTCAAGAAAGCAAATATTTCCTGTTTTTCAGAGTAAAATCGAAAATTAAAGCACTATCAAACAAATTAAAAATACCCAAAACTTGGACAGCATGTTCGAACAATTTTACTAAAATTAGTTTACCAGCCAACCAATAAATGGTAATAAACAAACGAACCGACAGTTCATAAATTAAATATTGGTATAATCGTATTTGTCTATCATAGCGGTTAGAATGCATATAGTCATGCCATTGTCATTGCATTTGGTAAGTCGCTTTATGGCGGTCACCAAATTAAATTATGATAATTAGCCATTTTATTAGGATAACGGATATGTTGCTATTGATTTGAACTCTGGGCTATTTCTCTATTTGGGTTTACTAATGTGCTGGCACGATGCATTTTTACAAGTTATACAATTTTGCTTGGAATTGACCTTAAAAATGATATTTGCATGTAAACATATTAATAATCTAAATTCTTTACAACAATTTAAAGTTATTACAACTGTATTAAAATTTACACTTTTAAAAACGTTTAAAATTGAACGTAACGAGACTCGAACTCGTACCTCTTGGACCGTCTTCGACCTTTTTCACATGCTAAATGTGTGAACAACACTTTATAAATATCTATAAGATTTTGTTAAATGATGCGATGATAACTATGCCATATTCATATCCAAATTCATTACGTACACAAGGTACAAGGTTAATTCTCATGCGCAGGAAGCAGTGGCCCCGGTTGACAGAGTCTTCGATGTGTCATTAGACATTGCCAACTATTTAAACTCCATACCCTGGCCCTGCGTCAAGGAGGCACTTTTATACTACTGTCTGCCTTAATATAAGCGCTGCGTCAGCTATGGCAGAAGGCCATGGTGGTTGTGGGACGCGGTCGGATCCTTCTACGAGGCAGTGGTGCTGGACCAGAAGGAAGCGGTGGAAGGGGTGAGGGAGGCCACCTCTACCGTCGCCATTGGCCGCAAGACACCGGAGGGCGGTTATATTAGTATTCAAAATATTTAGTTTTAAATAAATAGCTCATTTTAAAATGATATACACTCACCATATTGAAACCATTTTGTCCTGGAACAGGAGGCGCAGTCACCGGTCTTAAGCTGGAGTACCTCCAGGAGGACTCCCTAGAAATCTCCTCATCACCAACATTTGGACAACACAAATACCAACTACGACTTCTTCTTACTCCTGGGGTCGTTTCTAATTGGGTTAACGGAACACGTCCAACTATCTCCAACTCTGCGAGGAGCGGTTCTTTTTCCTTTGGCTCAGGCATCGGAAAGGTTCCTGCCGTAGAATAAGTTTCCCCAATTTTAACCCCATTTTCGGGGGTTGTGTACTCTGGTGACCACCGGTCTCGTAACGGCGGCACATCTTTGGTTGCCCCATCGTTAATAACTTCATTTGTCTCCAAATATTCACTTAGTTCGTTTAAATTTTGCTCCTTGTCTTCTTCCTCGTCTTCTGGCTGACTGCCATTTTGTCGTGATTGTCCGCCATTTTGTCGTTTGATTTTTTCAAGATCTGCATAATAATATGCGGTAGCTCGCGGGGGTTCCCCACTAAGAGTACGAGTACCGGCCATTTTCCTCACATTTCTTTAAGATTTGTAAAATCTTGACACTTTGATATGTTAACGTAACATTTCACTATCACATATTTTCACTTAGGTCTAACTTCACGAACTACAAACAATTCAGTTAATTTGGCGATCGGTTGTTCTCCCTATTATTTAATTGTTAAGTAATTTTAAGAGTACTTATTAGTATTATATGATTTTTATTTGAATTTATCGCTTTTAAAGGTTGGTCTTTGTATAAAAGTTTGTGAGTCTGTCCCGTACATGTTACTTAGTGAACCAAAAACTTGTAAACTGTAAAAATGTTCGACGATACAAAAATAGTACTATACTCTATACTTCACGTTTATATTACCCATCATTAACACCAAAACGTCCATAAAGCTTTTGTTTGCGTAACAGCCCTTAGACTTAAATAAAGTCAAAGGCTTGTTAAACAAATTTGTCAATAAAAGTACAGGGTGAAAATAGAACACCGAGTTTAACCGATTTTATTTTACCGTACAGCAGGGTAATAGTGTTGAGACACGTTTTGTCTTGATACCTGAGCAGAGAAATGTAAATACATAATTTAAATATAACCATCCCCCTGAGTGGGAAACAAATTCTAAACCATCGTGTTTACTGTGCCACGATGGCCTCTTATATGTATTATCATTCATTAATAAATAATTTAATTTTAAAACGTCAAGGGTACAACAAGAACGTTGATGTAAAAGCAAGTTTTTCCAAAAACAACCCCTATTTAACTAAAACGCCCACACACTTTCAACTCTTAGCTAGCATTATTTATGGTTAGGCACGCGCACAAAGAACTCACGTAGTCAATATTTGGACACAATAGGGCCCACCCGCGGCTTTCCCCGCTTTTTAATTTCTAAAGGATTTACTTTAACAACTTTTTAAAATGAGGCAAGTAATTACAATTTTACCGCTTTGGGTTCGAATTAAAAAAAATTTTAGAAAACGTATAAATTTTTTACCGTAACGGGGATTGGAAACCGCGTCTGTTGCTTCCGTCCAAACGCTCTAACAGCTAAGCCATACGTTCTACATCCAGTTATGTCGAAATTTTTATATGCTTAATACAAATTACTTTTGTTGTTAGCGTTCTAAGAGGCGCAACAATTTAACGCTTTTTCCGCATACCACTCCGTTCTCCACTTTTCACATGAATCCGAGAAATTTTGTGTTGAGTGGCGTAGCTCAACACTGCACTTCGTCTTATCACCAGAACGGAGAAATGAAAATAATATAAATATAATCACCCTCCCAAGTGGGAATCGAACCCACGACCATCGCGTACACAGTCAGACCCTGTCACATTGCGCCACTGTGATTATATTTTAATTATTTTCATATCCGCACTATAGTAAGATAAATGGCAGCGTTGAATTTATGATACTTACCGTATAACATAAAGAAGTTTTGTGGTAATTGGAGAACGGAGTTTCTTAATATCACGTTCTCTCTGCCTGCCTGCTATGGGATAAAAGGATAGAAGTTTGAACGTAGCCGGACTGGAACCCGCAACTCTTGGCAACTGTCCACTTGCTCTAGCCACTAACGTATCGCTTACTGCCTTAAACGAATTCTAAATCCTACACTACTGTCATTTTAACACATCTGCCATATTTCATTGTGTTAGTTAAGAATACGAAAAAGAATGATAATTTTATAGACACTACTAAAAGAAAATCCAGCCGCAGTGGAACAGACCGTGAATGTAATTGCGATGGTTGTGTGTTTTTTAACATTTGGTGAAATGATTATATGTTATTCAATTATTTTTATTTCCCTGCTCTAAAAAAAATTATCGCAGCGTTGAGTTCAGCCACTTAACACGCAATGTCTCGAAATTAAGCGGAAGGGTACAACTGTAAAAAAAATTATAAAACGCTTTCGCTTATGCCTCGAAACCGAGTTCATACATTAATGCACGAACGTACCTTGCTTTACCCGTTAGAGCGCTTTATGCCTTTCAAAGGGCGTCTACTGAAACGTTTGTGGAGGATTTTTCTATGAAAGAACACTCGCTGGCAAATTAATGGCGTGTTAATTAAAGAAACTTTTATTAGTAAAATGTCGTTGGGTATTGTCTGGCTGTATGGTATGGTGGTACCGGTTTGGGGGAATGAATTGGCTCGACGAAGCAGCATTAGAATATGGTGGGAACAAACCAAAAAAAAAACTTTTTTTTACTTTTGGTTTTAAATCTCATTTGAGGAAATTATATTTTAAAAACATATTTATAGGTATAAGACGTCATCGTGTAGCAATAGGACAGCATCTGACTGTAAGCTGCGATGGTTGTGGGGTTGATCCTCTTTGTTGTTGACATTTTAAAATACATCAACGAACCCACAGCGCCCACTGCGCCACGATGGCCTCGTAAAATTTGACATCCCTGCCAAGACGACCACAGTTTAAACGAGAAAATAACTTTAAAAGTACTATAGTTAATGAGTTGAATATAAATACGAGTAACTTTTAAGAAATTTTAACATATGTTTACGGATTTTTCATATTTTTAAAACGAGGGAGGTTCTCAATTTATAAATATATATATGTATATATATATATTATACCCAAATTATACTGATCTAACACAAGAAAAAATCGATATGAAAATTCCTTTTATTCCATCGGTTAAAAATGTACTATAAACTCAAGCAACAAGATTATCATCCTTTTTAGGGCAAGCATAATGAACTGTTCCTGAACGGCGTGAAAACTGAACTCTTCTAAAACACATCTGCATACAAGAGCAGCGTACGTTATCATACATAAATTTAGGATAATGAGTGTTAACGGAACAATAATGGGGCGAACGGAGAACGGAGTGAAATATCACTACTTTGTATAACCATCATAATGGTGAGAGGTAAAGATTAATTGAAGGTAACCCGTTTCAAAACAAGTCTTTACCTACCGAAATCAATTGCTTAAAATGTCTCTTTCTATAATAAAAAAGATGCTCGTTTTGGTGAAAACTGCGCGTAATTTTGCCGACATCTAAACGTATTTGAATTTAATTTTACGTAATTTTATGTTCAATTTATACTTTTTTGTTTCTTATCAGGTTTGGATGCAGTTATTTACAAACTGCCGCACTATTACATGTACAAATTGTTTATTGTATTAAGTAATGGTGAATTAGTTTAATTTATAAAGCATGGAAATTGGTTTATGAA